>CATIXQ010000011.1:1360764-1610161 GCA_949711755.1 Leptidea juvernica
TGTTTACATTTCTATGATGGTTTTTTCTTATAGTACCTAAGTGATCACCACCAGCACACACCTCTGCAATGCCGGGGAAGTGATAAGAGAGTTTATTATTATGATGTTTAGTTCAAAATAGATATATTAGCTTGTCTTTAGAAAAACCAGCAAAAATCCTATGCCTGCATCTTGATAATATCTATGTAATCCGGAACTCTTAAATTTATTCAGTAGTTCCTATACTTTGCCTGGACTTATATAAAGACCTTTTACCACATTTTGAGTTCGGTATTTACATATATTTTAACTAGATAACCCGACAGACGTTGTTCTTTACAAAATAAATAAGATACCTTTCTTATGAATTAATCAATAATATTTCACAACATCAAGAATTATTTTGTAAAATATGCTGTTTGTAATAATGAAATTGTTTCACAGCAGAACTGTCAAACCGTGCGTCAATTAATTCTCTCATAGAAAATATGTCCTTACAAAACAATAAATATTGGAAATAAAAATAATTATGGGTCCCAAATCTTATCTCTCAAGTTGGACTAAACTGCACTCCATGAAGTAATCACCATTAAAATCCGTTCATTAGTTTAGGAGTTCACTGGAAACACACATCAGGACACTTGATTTATATAATATATTAAGATTCTTTAAAAAAAATGTACAGTTTTAACTATGTACGATTTTATTATATGTATAATAATATCTATAAAGTTTAGATAGGATGATGAATGACGAATAATTATTTGTGATTATTAAGTAAAAAAACATACTTTATTCCTGTTTATTTTGGCGCTCGTTCGCAAGGAATTGATAAAAATAACGTATTGAACCACCAAGACTTAACATAGGATTGCTCACCTGAGATTGGTCACAATTAATATCTATTGTGTGTATTTATATAACTGTATACATTCCCTGCATTACAAGAGGAAATAGTCTCGATTTCAAAAGACCTATTGTCTTTATTTCTGTGATGTAAGAACTGTAAACATTCACGCATATTACTTTCGTATGGATCCCCACAGGGCTACAGTACGAATAGCATTCCTGTTATAATTACGTTGGTGATTTGTCCATTCTTGTCACTTATTGAAATGGTCACAGCAAGGCACGCTTACGTCCACGCGCTATTGTCCAACAGTTAATACACCGCATTTTGTCAAAATTTCGGTTTCCGATTCTTAGAAGCACAATTCGAAGCGCTTGTCGAATTCAATGCCCGTTATTTCTCGATGGCTTGCGACAGTTACATAGATTTTTTGTGCCCGAATATTTATGAAGCAATAAATATTCAAAATAGAGGCGTTTTATTGGAGCAAACTTCTAAAGTAGCTAATAGTTCTCTGTTCTTACTTTCAATATTGTTTGGTCTTGTTTCGTGAACTAATAAAAAGTTTCGCTTTTAAATGTCACTTTTTTAGCTTGAGGCTAACAAAAATTTTTGTGCGTTTTTTTTTTGTTTGGGAACACTTTTGCTTTTACAATTGACTTTTATTTTGGATTTATAGTTTATCATGTTATAGAAAATACCATTCTGCACATATTAACTATTACAATTACTACATATTAACCCTGCTTTGGTTAGTAAATCAAATAAGCTATTTTGTTAAAGGCATATTGGAATGAAAATTTTTTGACTTGATTATTCTGTGGGTGTTGAATGAGTCTGAGTTGTCACTCTCGGCTAAAACGAGGCTTGAGTAAAGTCCGATCGAGTATCATAAAGGGTTACTCGCAATAAAAATTAGTCTAGTGCGAGACTCCCAGTGGGAGGCTCCTTTGCACAGGATGCCGGCTAGATAATGAGTACCGCAACCGCGCCTATTTCTGCCTTGAAGTAATAATGTGTGAACATCATTGTGTTTCGGTCAGAAGGGCACCGTAGCAAGTGAAATTACTGGGCAAATGAGACTTAACATCTTATGTCTCAAGGTGCACACTTATTATTTTTTTATTTTTATGGAATAGGAGGACAAACGAGCGTACCACGTAACCTGGTGTTAAGTGATCACCGCCGCCCACATTCTCTTGCAACACCAGAGGAATCACAAGAGCGTTGCCGGCCTTTAAGGAAGGTGTACGCGCTTAATTGTAGTGCCACTCAGAATTTTTTGGGTTGTTCAATAATTCTGAGCGGCATTGCATTGTAATGGACAGAGCGTATCAATTTCCTTCAGCTGAACATCACTTATTTTCATAATAAAAAGACAAATCCACATACGAAGGAAGGGGCCGGTATTATAATAATCATACAACATTTACAATTTTTAATTACTATTTTGTTATTTTTTTTTTGTTTGCATGCTAGCCATCCATCTACTTGGTTTATACTTATTTAGTTGCAGCCATACTAATACATAATACACACTCATTTAAAATTTCAGTTTTCTAGCTTATTCGGTTTTTGCGATAGAGCTCGTTGACCTCCGGACAAACAGCAAAGTTTTAGGCTGAGATCTATAGAGCGTGCTTGGACTCTGCTCAAACTTTACTCACGTGTAACATAACTAAGTGTAAGCTTAGCATCTTTTATTCCGTTTTTGTTGGCAACTGATAGCTAAAATTATACTGACCTTAAGCTAAGACAGCCGAATATAAAAGTCAAAACAATTTTTTATGAACGATTCGGGACTAGAACCCGCGACCGCGCGAGCGCTCTTTCCAACAGAGCCAACCGATCGAGTGACGTATCGTTTATAAATTCTTGTAATAATTTGCAAGAGCGACATCTCAAGTCAATTTCCTAATATGCAAATATTGGGGGTTGAGCAGGTTGTTAACTGTAAAGTAGATCCTGTAGATGAAGCCACCACGATGAGAGTTGAATAAAGCATACAAGATTTTATAAACGATACGTCACTCGATCGGTTGGCTCTGTTGGAAAGAGCGCTCGCACGGTCGCGGGTTCGAGTCCCGAATCGTTCATAAAATTTTGTTTTCAATTTTATTTGTGTACAAATTTTATCACACTCAGCAAAGTTTTACGTCAGTAAAATCTGAGCCTTAGACGGTTCTAGTGACTTTTGTTAGTGGACTCTATAGACTAAATGCATAATTTCCTTTTGTAAAATTTATATGGAATTGCTTATTTTTGATCTTTTTAAAAAAGCACATGCTTACGATCAGATAAAAAAAATATGAAAAGTTCCTAGTGTCAATGTCAGAAACTAAGACTCGACCAAGCTATTTTTCAAAGTATATATATTCATGAGACTAGATCTACATAATATATTATCAAAACATATCTCACCTCATTGTAATATTACGTCTTTATCTAAATTAAAGGTATAAACGGATTTGTTTTCTTATAAAATTTTTCTTAAAATATGAAAAAAAAATTAGAAGTCATTCACGAAAAAACTTATCGATGGGTTTGCTTTGAAACTAAGATTATTTTTACGTCTAGATAAACTGTGACAGCTGGGAACATATAAAAAAATAGCAGTGAACTGTTAACCTCTATTTTCAGCAACGCATATACACTAAAGTGACTGATGTATCGCAAGTGTTCGACGTAGCTGTCATGCACACTAAAGTAATAAACCTGTCATCATGCATTGCCTAACAACAAGAGGCTCTATCTAAACATATAATAATAATAATAGTGACACACTTTTTACACAAATTATCTTGCCCCAAGTTAAGCATATATAGCCTGTATTATGGGTTACAAGACAATGATATATTTAATACAATATACTTACTTAATCATACATATATTTATATAAACATACATAAATACATTTAAACATCCATGACTCGTAAACAAACATCTATATTCATCATATAAATGCTTGCACCTACCGGGATTCGAACCCGGGACCTCTAACTTCGTAAGTAGGATCGCTAACCACTTGGCTATACAGGTTGTAGGTACATATAAAATATCTAAGCTTTAAAGTAATATTAGTCATAATGTAAATATAAATTTATTTGAGTTTCCTTGCACGTGACAAATTATATAATATAACTATTTCACTTAAATAGTCCAGTGAAAGTCCAGTAATCCTTTACTTATAATAGGCGTGGCTAATTGAGTGACAAATATTTTCACTTTTACACCCTAATTACCCTTTCTCTGCTACTCTTTCAACGTTCAAATTTATGATCACACCATTTCGCGCAAACGACACAAATTTACAAAGACCATTGTCTCCTTTACGTTCTATATAAATGCAACTCTTTCTTCTTTGATTCGAATAGCGGTCCTTTTCAACTATTGTTCCCTTGTTGAACCGTAAACTAAACGGTCCTTGTTACGGTAAGCAAAAGGGTAAATAAAGTTACTTTTTGGAATTCCGCTACGATGAAGATTTTAACGCATTTTGGACTCAAAGGCGTTAAAACTGTTGAATTTTACAAATACATTTCCTTGCGACTCTATGAACTTGCAATCATTGTGTATTTAAACTTTATTATTGGCATTTTTTATCACGTTCGCGAAGCGTTTAGCAAAACCCTTTGCAATTATTTAGAAACCCGTTATCTTGCGAACCATTACTGAAGGCCTTTTTTATTGTTTTATATTGAAGTTCTAACGGTAAAGAATTGCAAAAAGGGTTAGTAACCATTAGAAATCTGCTAAATGTTTTTTGTTAAATATTTAGTATTTGAGCGGAAAGAAATGTGTTTTTTGCGAAGGCATTATTTTTGTTTTGCCCATGGAACACAGAACTCATTATTGCTTTTACCATTCCAAATCATTCAGTATTCAATACAGTACTGTTTACAATAGCTTTTTATAGCGAAGGCAAATAATTTTTATTATTAATTGAAACGGTAAAGTTATCAGAACTATTATGATTGGGTATAGTACAGGTTTCTCTTGAGGAGCTATCTCTCTAAGTTTTTCAAGGATAATTCAAGAAAATCACGAGTTTTCTCGCTCAGACAGATCTAACAACTTAGGCTCACCTTCAAGCTTAAAACACACTCCCAACTTATGGGCAGCTTATTACTTAACCCTTGGTGATGCGGATGTTCATGGGGGGTTGCCTTACTTCCCATCACATGAGCGTCATTCCCGTTTGCCCGGTTGCCCCTAATTAAAACTCGAATTATCCTTATAGCTTAAAATATGACACAAATTATCCAGCCTCAATTATTTTCCAACTATGTAATTCCATTACTTACATAGAGGAGTGAGCGAAGTTATTTAAATGTTGAATTTATTTATCTTTTTTGTATTTCATAAAATCTACATCAAATATTAGGAAGGAATTGCCAGGTTTTCCCAGTTTCCTAGATTTTCCCCCAAAAACCAGATGTATTAGTTTTAAGCATAATAAACTGTTATCCTTCAACACGTAGATAGGGTTATAGGAATAAGTTTCTGAGACCTACATATTATATAAGGCTTAATTGTAAATTGCTATACTAAGTAGATTATAAGTAATTTTGTACATATTTTAATAGTTAATACAGAAATTTGAACTTTGATTTTTTTTAATATATTACAAAAAATTGGCCAACACAGATTTTTAACCGACGACAAAAACTGAGGAGGTTCTCAAATCGAAGCGTATATTATTGTTTATGTAAGACCACGTATAACATTTTATCTACACCCATGCTTTAAATCCTCTATTAAAGATTCTGAAACAGTTAGCTTATTGCCAACATTAAAACACCCAATGTTCTAATAACCATTACATCATCCAAAAGCGTGTTGTAATGTTGTACTGAATTTCATAACAACACTCCTATTTTTTTTTTCATTCCCTTCATGCTCAAAGAGTTTTAACAGACAGCCCCATTCTTATTGCTCGATGCGTGGCATCTGTATGAATTTCAAAAAAAGAACATTTTGGTTTACGCGCGTTCCACACCACCAGATCGTCGCGCGCCAAAAAAAAAGTAGGTCATTCGAATCCCCGCCATTTTACTTTGATATTTTTATTGTTTTGTTTACAAAAATTGAGCGATTTATTTTAAACGCTGCAAAAGAACATAATATTCAAGTGAATTTTAAATATTGCTCTATGCAAAATGTAAATTACTACTAAAATAAATAATTATTTCATTAATACTTAGTTTATTTGCATATAATCAGTAATGGATGCTATTAGGTTACTACTAGGACTGGCTGTTTTAATGTAAGCAGTATGTTAACTGTTTCAGAATCTTTTAGAGGATATATATTCTGGGTGTAGATAAAGTCTTGTATGCAACTGTTGATAATTAGGTATTAAAACACTCATGTGATACTATTATCACACTCGGCTTCGCCTCGTGAGATAAATCCACATTCGTGTTTTAATACCCCTTATTACACAACAGTTGCATAAATAACTATTACAGAGTAGTCTAATTTTGATAATACTTATTATTAGAAAGAGTATACTCAGTAGTTGGTACAATACAAATTTCGAAATAAATTTCCTACCCGGTGGGAAAAGTAATTCGAAAACAAATTAGTTTTTCATGAGAAAAACGAGACGACAATAGTTATTTAAGCAACTGTTGTGTAATATTAAAACACGAATGTGTAGGTATTTATCTATGTTGTTGTTGTGATAATAGTATCACATGATTGTTTTAATTCCTAATTATCAACAGTTGCATACAAGACTTTATCTACACCCAGAATATATATCCTCTAAAAGATTCTGAAACAGTTAACATACTGCTTACATTAAAACAGCCAGTCCTAGTAGTAACCTAATATCATCCATTACTGATTATATACAAATAAACTAAGTATTAATGAAAGAATTATTTATTTTAGTAGTAATTTACATTTTGTATAGTGCAATAATTAAAATTCACTTGAATATTATGTTCTTTTGGAAATTATTCGCTCATTTTTTGTAAACAAAGCAATAAAAATATTGAAGAAAAATGGCGGGGATTCGAATGACCTACTTTTTTTTTGGCGCGCGACGTTCTGGTGGTGTGGAATGCGCGTAAACCAAAATGTTCTTTTTTTGAAATTCATACAGATACCACGCATCGAGCAATAAGAATGTGGCTGTCTGTTAAAACTCTTTGAGCATGAAGGGATTGAAAAAAAAATAGGAGTGTTGTTATGAAATTCAGTACAACATTACAACACTCGTTTGGATGATGTAATGGTTATTAAAACATTGGGTGTTTTAATGTTGGCAATTAGCTAACTGTTTCAGATTCTTTAATAAAGGATTTAAAGTATGGGTGTAGATAAAGGCGTTTACGTGATGGTATGTGATACACCATTACAATGCAGTTTCGTTAAGGATTAATTTCACTAGCTATGATGAGTTTCAAACTGAAACACAATAATTCTCGCTTATTACCGATTAAATGCAGAAAATTGCGGCGCTGTAGAAGCCTCCCATTGCTACACTAGATTCGGAACATATTAAGAATTTAATCATATTTACAATACTATGAATACATTAAATTAAAATTATCATTACGGAGTAGTGTACCAAGAATGCTCGCAGCATTTCTGCGTTGCATAGCAATGCTGATCCGGTGACTGAAATAGCTGCCAGCCCTTGGTTTTGCCGTAGCCCTATTAAAGTAGTGTTCTTCGTTCATTATCCGCGTCTCTACGCTCATGAGCCAAATGTCTCTACACCAAATGGTACAAAGATGTAACTCACTAAGACCGACATATTTGTGACGTTTGCTGTCTTCGGCAGTCGAAGCAATAGAACCAGCATAGCAGAAAACGAACAAAGAAATTAATCAAGAATATATTGCAAATATGCTACATAAAATTAGAATCAGACCTATTACACTAAATCCGAAACATAAAGCGAGAATCACGACACAATTTTGTACTAATTTATCTCTCTTTGTATGTGACAATTGTTCGGTACGTGTCAAACAAAATGTCCTGCAGTTCCTCTAAAAAGGTATGAATAATTGATAGAAAGAATTGGTCTTTATCTTAACTAGTTAGAGTACATTTTGGGGAAGCCAGTATTGGCGGTGGTAATAATGTCTCGTTGGGTCCCCCGTGTTTGAACAACAAATTAGTTCCATTATACGCTTGTAATAGGAGGATGTAAAGTCTATAGATTTAATAGTTTCTTGATAAATATCATAATAGGTAGGATATTTTTGAAGAAAAAGAAATACCAACCTAAACACATATGTAAGTAGAGGCTGGCGAATACATATCGTTTCATTTACTAAGCAATCATTGTTAATAATTGTTTAATATAGAACTTAGTGTCACAAAATATTTTTATATACATACACGTCATGGGGATGTCCGAGATATTTTTAACGTACAGTTTTATAAAGTTTTTGAAGCGAGTATGATCGAGCAAGAATATTTATTTTCTACTACTTATGTTAGTCACCCGATACATAAAAATATTTTTTGAAGTAAAACTTCTTTAGGCGTAACTTGGGGGTAATTCAGATTTTTCTTCGGAAGTAACGTTAGTACTTCCGGCACAAACAAGTCAATTGAAACTTGCTCAGACGTATTTTCTGAAAATCTCCAAGTGGATTTGTTCATTTATGACTACTTTGTAATAAATAGAATAGGTGGGACAAACAAGGGCAAACGAAAATAACATATTTTGTCTATGAGCTTTCAAATAAGCAAAAAAGTATATACCTGTATGTATCTGTTAATTATTTCTAAAGTTAATTACCTTATTATTATAGTCTTCATTTGTCAATTTCAATTTACTTGAAATATTATTAAGTGAAAAATAATATGACTAAAATTCATCTTTCCAATCTTAATAATATATATAAATCCAGTGATGTTTGTTCCCAGTGAACTCTTAAACTAATGAACAGATTTAAATTACTTCATGGAGTGCAGTTTAGTCCAACTTGAGAGATAGGATAGTTTTTATTTCGATTTGGGATCCATAATTATTTTTATTAATATTTGTTTTGTATGGACATATTTTCTATGAGTGAATTTATTGACGCACGGTTTAATGACAGTTCTGCTGTGAAACAATTTCATTATAACAACAGGGAGCATAGAAATATTATTGACAAATTCATAAAAAAGACTATTTTATTTATTATGTACTACGGAACAACGTCTGTCGAGTCAGCTATTAGTATAAAACTTATATGAATAACTTAAGTTATTTAAGGAAATATATAGTGTAGTTCAAAGCTTATAAGCTCCATTTGTTTAATGTGGTCTAACTCTACCTTTACTTACGGCCGTTTTCAATATCCTTAGTTTAACTTACTAGGGGTAGACAAATCGATCCTTTTACGCTTACTTACATTTCAATAACCTATTGACAGATAGCATTGGACTATAACTATATTGGAAATAACTATGGATAGATAAGATCTTGTCATTATCATTACAATGCAATGCCGCTCAGGATTCTTGAAAAATCCAAAAATTTTGAGTGGTACTGCAATTGCGCTCGTCCCCTTGAGGTATAAGATGTTAAATCTCGTATGCCCAGTAAATTCACTAGCTACGGCGCCTGCTACACGGCAGAAATAGGCGCCGTTGTGGTTCCCATAATCTAACCGGCATCCTGTGCACAGGAGCCTCCCACTGGTAAATGCACCAAAGTCTTATCAAAATGGATACACCAATTTCATTTCATTCAACAGTGCATGGATTTATTGAAAGACATAAAATTGTATTTAATTTCTGTAGCGAAATCAAAATCGTAAACAATAACTTGAAACGTTGTTACTCGTAAGCAAAGAGGTCATATACACAAACCTGCTTAGGACCTAAACAGAATCGGCATCCTTTAAAACAATTCATGCATTGAGCGTCATAGAGAAACAAAATGGAGGTTATAAAAATCCATTCTTTGGTGCAATAAAGTAATTCGTTCCTACTGTTCTGTAGCATTGTAAACTTCCGAATTGTAAAGTAATATGCCTTTGGGGCGGCGTCTTTGGAGTTGTCCGTTGCTTTAAAATATTTTTATATTTATTGAAGTTTTTGCGATACTGGAAATTGCGTAAATCTACATAGGTAGGTACATATTTTATTGCAGTGAAGTCCATGCAAAAGTCGATGAAATTTTATTGCGCAAACGGTTTTGTAAAAGAGAAATTGTGATAGAACAAAGCATTTTGAGATTGTTTTTCAAGCTCTTTGTACTTATCTTTGCAGATTATAAAAGGATTTTTTTTTAAATAATCTTACTTGTTAAAACACTTTGTGATAGGTATACATATCTAAGCTTCAATTTTAGTTGAAATTTGATTAAAATTTCTATTAATCTGATTGTATTTACAACTGTATCTGTAACTGTGCTTATTAATATTGCTTATAATTATTTTAACAAACTAGTTTATATTATACACTGTAAAGAGTATTAAGCTTCTATCGTTTATTATCTAATAATACCTACACGACAGTAAAAAAAGGCTAAAAAGGGGTTTATTTTCTCAAATTTGATTCCTTTAGAAGTCTTTTTGATGTAATTTCTAATATACTAGATACTACTACCGCTTCGGAAACAAATGGCGCTCTGAGGGCGAAAATGCGGCTTTTTAATGAAATATACAATATTGTACTGTCTTTGCTATTGCTATAAAATAATCATAATCTAGTTCAAGCCTGTCGGATCACTTAGATATTCAGCTGTGGAGTAGTAGGACCTACTACTAATGAATATTATAACCACATAAATCCCAATTTCTAATAAAAATCATAGCGATGAAACTGTCAAGAACGAGATAATACTTCAAGCCGGCCCACATTGTAGTGCACTAAGGGCAGCAGGTCCAGCGACATATGGAGTACTGCTCTCATCTCTAACCAGGTGTACCCCAGTATCACCGCGAAGCATTTGATCGCCTGAAACGCAGAGCTGCTTGAATCATCAGATACATCTTAGTAGTTACTCTTAAACGTCTCCATCAATTGGCATTGCGTACAAACTTCGCTTCACTCACATCTACCGCATTTATCATGTGGAGTGTTTCAATGTTCTGTTTAAAGTGATAAGTGCTTCACTTGATTATACCATATTTGTAAGCTTCATAATAATGGCATCCTGTATCAGCCTTAAAAGATAATGTATTTAGAATTAATTTTAGAATGAATATTGTATTGATGAACACTGGTGTATTGAATAAATAAGTAAAATTTATTAATATTCCTAACTCCGAATTCCACCACATGCCACAATATATACAATATTATTATAATCTTCATCATCAAAATCTGGTGAGTCGTTCCTGCTTTTCAAGAAGCTTTTTCCACAAACAAACAAACCATAGCATGTATTTCCTTGCGTGTTTCAAGCCGGCAATGCTCCTGTGAGTCCTCCAGTGTTGCTAAATCGCTGTCACAATAGCCACCTATTTATTGACCGTAGACTCTCACCACGGAGCTGCCGGTTCTATCCTCGCCTGTCACGTACGCGTAATGAGTTTTACAAAGGCTTATTCAAATTTCTTTATAACAAAAGCTACAAGGCAAAACAGACGCATAAAATCAAAACAAACATAAGGAAGAAACTAAAAAATAGTTTAATGTGCATCTTCTGCCCTAGTACAGTTAAGGAACGAGGCAATCTTAAGAAGCCTTTTAGAGCAACGGTACAAATTGTTTTATAACTCGCTACTTTCTTTCCGTTACTCCAGTTTTGTTGTCGTTACGCCGACAAAGGTACCGTTTCTTACGGTGTCCTTTGTAGGGTGAAAGCAATTAAAGAAAATTACAATAGTGTAATGTAATAAAACAATTGGAGTTTTGGATGAAATGAGAAATTAGTCTGTACAACTGTTTCGTTGTTTGCGAATATAAAATATGTAATAGTTACTTTCACAAATGTTATACGTAAATACATTTCTTGGTAAATTCATTTCGACATTTCATTGGTTAGTACAAATTTAAAAAAAATATTGCTAAATATAATTCCTCTGACACTAATTATTTGGTTATGCCGGCTAGATTATGGGTACGACAACGTCGCCTATTTCTGCCGTGAAGCAGTAATGTGTGAGCATTACTGTGTTTCGGTCTGAAGGGCGCCGTAGCTAGTGAAATTACTGGACAAATGAGACTTAACAGTTTATGTGACAAGCGCAATTGTAGTGTCACTCACAATTTTTGGGTTTTTCAAGAATGAAAGCAGCACTGCATTGTAATGGGCATGGCGTATCAATTACCATCAGCTCAACGCCCTGCTCGTCTCATCCCTTATTTTTATTTGAAAAAAGTTGTCACAGTCTATCTAGATGTATATGTGATATAAGTATTAAAAAGAGTTCGGTACAAAAATAGATTTCATAATATTGTCTCGGTAGAGGCTTAGTACTTTACTTATAGCCGCAGACGATGTCGCGTGTAGCAGCTAGTCTTCTATATTTTTTTCTAACCTAAGCCTTACTAAAAGGAACAACGAATGCATTTAGTTCACAATTACGTATAGCTACCTCGGCGTGGCCTTAACAACATATTTTACCAGTGGGAGAATCCTTTGCACAGGATGCCGGCTAGATTATGGGTACCACAACGGCGCCTATTTCTGCCGTGAAGCAGTAATTTGTAAACATTACTGTGTTTCGGTCTGAAGAGCGCCGTAGCTAGTCAAATTACTGGGCAAATGAGACTTAACATCTTATGTCTCAAGGTGAGGAGTCAAGGAGTGCAATAATTGTATTACCGCTCAGAACTTAGGGTTTTTCATAAATTCACAGCGGCACTGCATTGTAATGGGCATCGCGTATCAATTACCATCAGCTGAACGTCCTGCTCGTCTCATCCCTTATTCTCATTTAAAAAAAATATATATTGAGGACTATTCTGTGTGGTCCGCGTATGTGAGTAGCGGTCGATAACAATCGGAATCACACACCATGAAATTGCGTCATTTTAAATCGATATTATTTGAAGTGACGATCACTCTCGAGAGCGTCAACGATCGAGCCGGGATTAGTTTAATCGGTTGTAAACGTATTGTCGATGTTTCGAGTGACACCTTTCCGCTGGTTTTACGCTTTATAAATTGTGAGTTTCGTTGCGCTTTTGAAAGGAATAACAAAAAAAAATTTACGTAACTGAAGTTATTAAGGCTTACTTATTACTTTACAGTATTTTATTCGAAATGAATTATTTAAAATTTTGAGTGTATTTAAAGAATAATACATACCTTAGATAATACACACATCAAAAAGTCAAAGCAACATGGTTTTTCATATTAAATCGTTATATTTTTTTTAAAATAATATTTTTAGGGTCCCATGATGTAAAAATAACAGCTGTTGTCCTTATAAGTTCTTTTAATAAGAGAAATTAACAATATTAGAATATACTGCAGAAACTAAGGTACATAAGCAACTAAACATTTTTTTAACAATATGAAATTTCTAAAGAAAATGTATTTATTGTGAAAGAATAGGATAATTTAATACAAAGTATGGCCTCCTCTGCTATTCAGAACTTGTCGGCAACGATTATTCATTGAATTAATGATTTATGTCATCTTGCGGTTGGGTTGTTGTCACTCCGTCCAACTCCTTCAAAACACGTCTCTGGAGCACATGCTCATGGGACATCCCATGCGTGCTCGATGGGGTTGAGGTCTGGCGATTGTGCAGGCCAGGGCAATACCCGGACGTTCTCCGTTGCCAAGTATTGACTGGTTCGCCGAGCTGTATGTGTAATTTTCGTAGCGTTCATGTTTCCATTTACAAAAACGAGCTCAGTTCGCCTGTTCTTCATAATATATATACCCATACCATAACTGTTGAGCCTCTGTATGGATGAACTTCCTGAATGCACCTGAGCCTTTCGTTATTTCCGGGGGGACGGTACACTCGCAACCTTCTTGTATCAGGCCTAAACCATAATCGTGACTCATCGGAAAACATAATTTTATCCCATTGTTCCTGGGTCCATGTTCTGCATTATCTACACCATTCATTTCGACGAGCGCGATTCCCGTGACGCACCTGGTGGGCACCTAATTGGGCGTCGAGCTCGTAGGCCGTACTCATGCAGTCGATTTCGCACAGTTCGGGGACTTACATCAACACCTCTTGAATCTTGTAGCCTCAAACTTATCTCTCGTGCGGTTAACATCGGCTGGCGTCTTGCAGTCAGTTGTATGTACCGGTCTTGCCGCGTGGTTGCACTCCTTTTGCGGCCTGAATGCTGTTCAGCGGGTTCCCTTGTATCATTGAAGCGCTTCCAAAGACGACAAATAACACTTCTATGAATGCCAAAATGCCGAGATATCTGAGATTGATTACTTCCCGCTTGCAACATCTCTACAACTCTTTGCATTTCATTTGCCGTCAAATGACGTCGCTCCATGACGTAAAGAATATCTAACAATTCAATTTTGTCGCTAACTTTATTTAAATGGTTGGTAAAATTATAAAATCAAGACTTAACGTAGAAATAAAAACGCACTTTTATTCAAACAAATTCCCTTTCATTTAATTTTATGAAAATATAAAAAATAATCGATTTTTTTTTTACAACCAGCCAGTATGTCATCAATAACAAAAAAGTTTACATACCTATGCACTTCGAGTGAATAAAGACTTAGAAATTAATTAATATAAATTGTAAATTTGTAATATCATGCATGTTTCTTAGACTTTTTTGATGTGTGTCTATACGTCTAGATAGAGTCTCTTGCTGTAATCTCTGACAACCGATAAAAACAGGCCAGGAATAATAGTTTAGGGTGCGTGACAAGTTACGTCTTACACTCGCGATTTGTATGACACTTTGTGTTAGTGTGCGTGAATTGCTCGAATAAATAGAAGTTAGTTCTAAATTCTATTTTTTTTCGACATTTTCATTTTCATTTTTTTTTTTTTGTTTTTATGGAATAGGAGGACAAACGAGCGTACGGGTCACCTGGTGTTAAGTGATCACCGCCGCCCACATTCTCTTGCAACACCAGAGGAATCACAGGAGCGTTGCCGGCCTTTAAGGAAGATGTACGCGCTTTTCTTGAAGGTACCCATGTCGTATCGTCCCGGGAACACCGCACAAGGAAGCTCATTCCACAGCTTCGTGGTACGAGGAAGAAAGCTCCTTGAAAACCGCACTATGGAGGACCGCCACACATCCAGATGGTGGGGATGATATCGTACCTTGTGGCGTGTCGTGCGAAGGTGAAATTCGGCGGCAGGAATCAGGTTGAACAGCTCTTCGGAACACTCCCCGTGATGGATCACTTGGCGTTGCGTTTGCTATTATAAGGAAGGTTCCAAAAAGCTGTAATACCGGCTTTTCTTTTATAAATATTAAAAAAATATATAATGTATGAACATCAAAATGCTTACTGTACATTACTGCAAAAAAAGCGTCGCCTTGGTACCTACTTTGGCGTATCAATATTTAAAAAAAACATAACTGAGGTCCGAATAAAAACACGAAGTTCATTCGAATTAATGCAGAAAAATTGAGAGCGCTTGAATATTCATTTAACTAAACTATTGGAAAAAATAATTTATTTAATTGTTCAAGAACGAAATAAAATTACGAAATAATCAACAAATCAACGTTCGCGTAACGCTAGTGTTCGTTCGTAACGCTTTCGTCACGCATACATCAGTTCACTCCCCTTTACAAAAATGGATTTGTGATACGACTTACTATTTAAGTAAATAGGTGGATCAGATTATCTTGTGCCAATATACCTATAATAAAGGTAGGTACACGTATAAAATAACAGAAATCCCAAAATACTAAAAATTATTAAAATTATGCCCTTTTCATGTTAAAATAAGTCAAATGTTTGTCATTAAAACAAAGTATTCATTCACCAGTCTAAAATATTTTGCAGTTTGGAAATTTCATTCATAAAATATATCTTAGGTAAATATTTGCTTCAAATGCTTACTAACGCCAGTATTTTAAAATACCATCTATAGTACTGTCTTTAGAGTTGTATTTTGCTTGTCAGAAGGTAGGACGGGGTAGATTTTGAAGATGCATTCTACATGGTTAGACGCCACTTCAGACCACCCAAGTTGTCAAATTTCGCACCATCCTCATTTTAACACATGGCCTAACCGCAATAAGAGTTTCTTGTGTATGAATCAACACTTCCTATTTTAGGTTGTGTTAAGTGCTGATAATATAAAGTATTTTGGGGACTGCAGTACACCATTTTAATACTTTTTATTTTATCTTAAAGAAAGCACGTGTTTGTTTCAGCTACACGAAGTTTTTATTAAATATTCTTTTAGTATTGAGTAACGAAAACCTTCCCAAATCGGGAGTGCCCCAGGGTACCAGTTTTTTTCAGATACATCAAAACCAAGTGCACACTATTCCCTCACCAAGTTCTGACCGTTATTTTGTTTGTAAAATGGTTTATTTTACATGGTCTTATAGCTCGTTTCAATAGCATTCTGATAAATTCACTTAAATCATCCTAATTATAAGCAATCTATTGCTACACGTAAAATAATTAGTATGGACAGAAAGACAAAATGGCACCGATCTTGAGGCATACCGCGCGATCATAGTTTCACGGAACGGAAAGCTCAAATATAATTGCATTTATATAATTTAAAAACTCAATGAATGATTAAAACCCGTGCAATTGAAAGATAATTTATACATTTGGTTTTTGTGTAAAATAAGCATTTATTAACTATTTTTGTAACGCCTTTGAATCGTCACTATAAATATTTCTATATGATCTCGTGAGAAGAACGTACAAGAAACTCAACGGCTACTCTTATAACTCAAAGATTATTTTACAATAGCTATAATATACTTACACAACAAATAAGTTTGTAAGATACTTCATTCAATATATTAATCGAGTTCAAAGTTAAAAACGTTTTAATTTTTTATGACAATAAGGGACGAGACGAGCAGGTCGTTCAGCTGATGGTAATTGATACGCCCTGCACATTGAAAGACCGAAAATTCTGAGCGGCAATAGAATTGCGCTCGTCACCTTGAGACATAAGATATTAAGTCTCATTTGCCCAATAATTTTACTAGCTACCGCACCCTTCTGACCGAAATTCATTACTGCTTCACGGCAGAAATAGTCGTCGTTGTGGTACCCATAATCTAGCCGGCATCCTTTGCAAATGGGCCTCCCACTGGTAAAATAAAATAATAATAATCATATATTTCATAAAAATTAAATATCAATATTCAAAATATTAAATATCAGATATTAGATGCATCTAAAGGAACCTAGTTCTTCTACGCTCCTAAAACTCCCATTAATCTTCTTGTGCAGTGTCTCTCCTCCTCCTCACAGGTCGATACGATTTACCTTAACAGCTGGTAATGTTCCTGTGACTCCTCCGTTGTGGTAACAGGAGCATATACGCGGCAGCTATCACTTTTTACGTGACTTGTATGCTCTTGTGTACTCCTATTCCAGAAATTTCCCTGAAAAATTGGTATTTGCAAAGCAATCCGGAAGAAATCACCACCAGGATGCTTATAAGCTGATTATATTGTTCGTAATACATTAATACAATGTAGTACAAGAACTTGCCTTTAATAAATCTAAAAAACACTATGACAAATGCCTATCGACGTAATGAGCGATAATAATATATTTTGGATTGATTTTGGGAGAAAAAGACGTTAGGCTAAAGTGGATTGGGCTGGGAATATATGTCGGATGCACACAGACCGATGGGCTCAGGGTGACACGCATTGGGTGCCTCTGGATGGGCAAAGACCCCGAAAACGATGATTTGGATGCTCATATTAGCTGGTCGGAACTGGCACAGGACCGCGATAAATGTAGTAAAGCAGGGGAGGACTTTGCCCAGCAGTGAAATGAAACGAAATTTATTCATTGCGTGGAATACATTATACATATATAGATCTTAAATTTATTGTATTGTTTTCTATTCGGCTAATTTAAATTAGCATTAAAAAAGTTTAATTAAAATTTTAAAAATCCTTAACACTGTAAAAATATTGTCGAATAACCATTTAAACAGGAATCCAGTAAATTGTTCCTGTGGTAAGTTTTTGGTAAGGTAGTTGTTTGAATAGTTTTATACACATTGCGTAGCTACTATTTAGGTATAATGTTTTTCTGGGACAGTGGCCATAAACCAGTCTATCCGGTAATCGGGTGGAACGAGGCCGAAAGGCTAACAAATGAATATATATCTTAGTTCGAAAATTATTGAAAACCGACAGGATCCACCTAGTATTTCGAATAGCTATAAATCATCATCATATAAGTTTGCGTAGTAAGTAGCACCTATTTAGAATGGTCAGGAAATGTTAATGGTAACGAAGCAGTTGGGAAAGCTCCGGTAAAAAAACGAAGCTTTTTAACCAATGTGTGTTGCCAGTGATAACATACGGAACACAGACGTGGTCGCTAACTATGGGCCTTATGAGGAAGCTCACTGTTGTCCAGCGATGGAGAGGGCTATGCTCGAAGTTTCCCTGCGAGATCGTATCATAAATGAGGGGATCTGTAGATGAACCAAAGTCACCGACATCGCCCAAATAATTGCGAAACTGAAGTGGCTCTGGGTAGGGCACATAGCTTGGCGGACAGATGGCCGTTGGGGTAGTAAGGTCCTCGAATGGCAACCACGTACCGAAAGGCGTAGTGTTGGTAGGCCCGCCACAAGATGCACCGACGATCAAGATCGCCGGAGTAAGATGGATGAGGGCAGAGCAGGACCGATCGTCATGGCGATATTTGGGGGAGGCCTTTGTCCAGCAGTGGACGTCTTCCGGCTGAAATGATGATGATGATGGTCGTAGCAGTAAGCAAATATGTAGGTACTGAATAATTTGTACATAATAATTATACTAATATGATGGTTTACTGTAACAAGGTTGATAGCGCAACTAAAAACCACTTCTGACTAGTGCACTGATTATACAAAGTATCCATTACAGTACAGCGCCGACACATTAGCTATTCGAGCCGTGTGTCCCAAGTATAAAGCGTAGCGTTTAATGCACACTTAGTTTTTAATAACCAAAAAAATCCGGGTTATGTAGAAAAGTTAAGAGATTTTAAATATGCTCTAAGTTGTTTTTAGTACTGAAATAAAACATAATGTAAAGCTTTTCGTTAATTATGGCCATTTAGAAATACTACGTGTGATTTTATAATAAGAGTGTAGTTGGGACCAGGAAAGATCAGAAGAAGGGTGAAGTTTGTTTAGCGATTAATGAATAGAATTGTGAAAATTGTAGGAATGTAATAACAGTCATTGAAATTTGGCTATGATTTGGCTATTATTGTGGGATAGTTACTTGAAATAATTTTCATTTTAAGTATCTCATAAAATCTATTTTTTGTTTTGGTAATTTTCAAATAACGGTGTATTAAACTTACACAATTGGTAGTTGCAAACCCCATCTTATGGTTCAACCGATTATTGATATTTTTTTATTTTCCGTGATTACAATTTCAATAAAAATACCTACATATATACCGGCAAGAATTATTGTATATTACTGATATTTTTTTTCAAATTTGTCATATTTTTTGCGCTTTAATGTTATATAATACACCTACATTTAAACAAATCATACCAATAGTTACACTTTCCATCCAATAAACTTTTGGGCAAGCTTTAAGCATGATTTCTATTCGAATCTTGGACCGGTATAATATTAAATGTTTTTATAACATTATAATTATTCAAACTCCTGTAACTAAGACCAAGCCCTAACGTCAATGATATGTCCAACAGTCGTGATAATGATTGTAATAATATGTACCTAACTCATAACCAACTTGACATGCCTACACTTTTATTGCTATCATTAATGTTATAACCTATAGTCCACACTAACATATGTTTTATGGCTTTTTCTGCAGCCTCTATAATTATTGAAGTATAGATTACGAGCGGTTGCCCACTACTTGTCTGCATTGATTTCAATTACGTATGTTTTTTTTTAATTTTCGAAGGACGCAAGAAATCAAATACTGTTTATTTGAGAACACTCCCTTATCTGCCACAGCTTAACCCTGTGATAGTTACGTCTAGATAGACTATGACAGTTGTGAAAACGTCAAAAAAAATAGACTTTAGAACTAACCTCTATTCTGAGCAATTCACGGTCATACAAATCGTCAGTGTAAGACGTAGCTTGTCACGGACACTAAACTAATATTCCTGTCATGTTTTTATTAACGCTCTTGTGATTCCTCTGGTGTTGCAAGAGATTGTGGGTGGCGGTGATCACTTAACACCAGGTGATTCGTACGCTCGTTTGTCCTCCTATTCCACAAAAAAAAGAAGAATAAGAATATATATACATAATAAATTAGTTTGTAAGGTGCTGCATCTAATATAAAGAGATATATAAAGTCGCTTTTAAATAATATAAATTACTGCATAAAATGTAATAAATAAATAACTGTATAAATATACATTATCGTATATTGAATGCATCAACTTTTAGAGATTGAATTCATTGTTTCAACTGAAATTATAACTCATCAATTTTAACCTAACTTACCCCCAGCGCTCGTTTCTTGTGAGAGTCTAAATATATTTTTTTATGGAAAAGGAGGACAAACGAGCGTTCCAGTCACCTGGTGTTAAGTGATCACCGCCACCCGCATTCTCTTGCAACACCAGAGGAATCACAGGAGCATTGCCGGCCTTTCAGGAAGGTGTACGCTCTTTTTTTGAAGGTACCCATGTCGCATCGTCCTGGAAACACCGCACAAGGAAACTCATTACATAGCTTTGTAGTACGTGGCACAAAGATCTTTGAAGACAGCACTGTGGAGGACCGCCACACCTCCAGATGGTGGGGATGATATCCTTATTCGTGGCGTGTCGTGCGAAGGTGGAATTCGACGGTAGGACAGGTGAAACAGCTCTTCAGAACACTCAAAATGAATGTGGCAGAAGACACACAATGAAGCGACGTCCCTACAGTCTACACAATACCTGAATTTCATAAATTTTAGCAATACTAAATTCCTAAGGTGTCTACAGAATACTGGCTAGGTCAGAACTTAAGTGGCTCCTTTTCCTGTTGGGAAGAAGAAATGTGCAAGTATGATTGTGGTTCTGTATGAGTGCTGCTGTAGAGCGCTTCTAAAATAACTGGGCTAATGAGAATTAACATCTTATGTCTCAAATTGACGAGCACAACTGTGGTGCCGCTTAAACATTTGGGTTCAATCAAGAATCTTGAGCACTGTGGCAATTACTTACCACGAGATAAACGTATTGTTACTGACTTTTTCTCATTTTTTTTATGAAAATAATGAGACGAGCCGGACGTTCAGCTGCTGGTAATTGATACGCCCTGCCCATTACAATACAAAACGCTCTGGATTATTAAAAAACTCTAAAATTCTGAGCAGCACTACAACTGCGCTCGTCACCTTGAGACATAAGATGTTAAGTCTCATTTGCCCAGTAATTTCACTAGCTACGGCGCCCTTCACAGAAACACAGTAATGCTTACACATTACTGCTTCACGGCAGAAATAGGCGCCGTTGTGGTACCCATAATCTAGCCGGCATCCCGTGCAAAGGAGCCTCCCACTGGTAAACTGAATGACTGAAAATCAATCACTTTCAAATAGACCTACTTCTAAAGAAGTAAGTAAGTAGGGCTAAAGCCCACTAGTAAGAACTTATACAACTATCCCTTAACTATTAGCATAAATTAACGGATTTCATCGCAATTAAACTAATCTGGATATATAGTTACAGAAATCAATAACCAATTTGTGTCATGTGCTATCAGCCGGCACGATCAAAGGTGTTGCAATAAAAATAGTAAAACGCCGGCTACTGTAACGGTCGGCGGCGTTTCAGATCTCCGTGTTATCGGTCGGCGCGTTTGACAGATTATCGGCTACTTTGAACTGTTATCAATGACTACCTGTGTATTGTTCTGTTTATATAAAACGCAGACTGTCATGACATTTGAGTAGGCTGGAGTACCTAGTTGTTATGATTCTATTTTCATATATCACAAGCGCTTGCCTGTGACTTCGTCGGCTTGGATTCCATTTCCGTTACAATGTGACCTTTGTATTCGATAATAATTACAATTCCATGCAATTTTATTCATTACTTATGGCCGCAGATATCTTAATATTTATAAATCCAGTGTCCTGATGTTTGTTTCCAGTGAACTCCTAAATTGATGAACGGATTTAAATGGGGATTACTTCATGGAGTGCAGGTTAGTCCAACTTGATAGATAGGATAGTTTTTATCTATATATATAAAAATGAATTGCTGTTCGTTAGTCTCGCTAAAACTCGAGAACGGCTGGACCGATTTGGCTAATTTTGGTCTTGAATTATTTGTGGAAGTCCAGAGAAGGTTTAAAAGGTGAATAAATATGAAAATATTCGGAATTTAAAAAAAAAAACAACCATTTTGTTTTTCCTTTCCAGAAATCAAATTGAAAGAATAGTTTAAAATGAATAACTAATTAGAATATTTGTATCTGTCTTACTTTCTCAGGAGTTAAAAAAACAAACTTAATTGTAGCTACCTATAGTTCATAGATTAACTACAGTTGATGATGATGCTATGATGGCAATACAACGTTTGCTGGGTCAGCTAGTTTCCAATATTTGTTTGTAATGGACATATTTTCCATTAAAGAATTTATTAACGCATGGTTTGACAGTTCTAGACAAATTCATTATAACAACAGGGAACATATTTTATGAAATAATTCTTGATGTTACGAAATATAATTGGCAAATTCATAAAAATCTGTATTTTATTTATTATGTACAGAACAACGTCTGTTGGGTCAGTTAGCTTAATTATATATCCATAGCCTTATAACATGGGCTTATGACAGTTCCGTCAAAACTGCGGGCCTACCATGAACTCTTATTGAGATTCAGTTGACAACCTAAAATGAACTGATTTGCTATTTCGTAACACGACGTGATTAGAGCTATCTAATTTAGGTTGACGTCAAATCTATCATATATATCATATTCTACTGGCTGCCAGTCTTAGGCGTTACGGAGGATGAAAGGAAGATTGCCGTTCGTCAAAGAAAAATGGAAAAGGAGCATGCTAGGAATCCGAACTACAGATAAAATAAACAATACATACTGATATTAGAGACGCGTGAAATTTGGCTGGGTGGCTTACAGAATGGATACTATGGGAATGTTCTAGCTCTAGAGTTAGACAAAAGAGTATTGGCGTGATACGCCTTTTACTCCAAGTGTTGACTGTTGGACTGGACTGGCTGAGAGGAGCCAAAGATCGAGCGGATTGTAAAAGTTCAGGGGAGGCCTTAGCCGTAGAGGAAACAACTACTAATTAGAATGTTTAAGACATTCTTATTTACATTCATTAAGTAACATTCAAAATTATAATAAAAAAAATATTATTTAAATTATTAAGATTTTCGTGAGATGTTTATTAATAATATCATAATAATATTAATCTGACCGTATAGTTAATTTTAGAAAGAACTTTTTTTTTATGGAATAGGAGGACAAACGAGCGTACCTGGTGTTAAGTGATCACCGCCGCCCACATTCTCTTGCAACACCAGAGGAATCACAAGAGCGTGTACGCGCTTTTTTTGAAGGTACCCATGTCGTATAGTCCCGGAAACACCGCACAAGAAAGCTCATTCCACAGCTTTGTAGTACCTGGAAGAAAGCTCCTTGAAAACCGCACTGTGGAGGACCGCCACACATCCAGATGGTGGGGATGATAACATAACTTGTGGCGTGTCGTGCGAAGGTGAAATTCGGCGGCAGGAATCAGGTTGAACAGCTCTTCGGAACTTTGCAAAATAGTAGCAATGAAGGCTTTTCTTATTTTATTTTAATATTTTTGTCTCATATTTAAGAAGTTAAGTTAAGTAAAAATTACTAGTCGTGTCCTTTTCATTAAGTACCTCCATTAAATCAATCAAATAAAATCAAAAACAATATATAAATTAAGTCAAAGAAACTTATGGATATTAAAAGTTTATACATTTTACAATCTACCAACATTTCGGAATTAGAGCTTTAATAAGAAGAAGTAGCAAGATATTCATTGCCACTGTTCATCTTTCTTACTTTCCTACAGTTCTTGGTATACTTACCACAAATAATTAAACAAAATTTATTAAGAAAGTGAAACATAGATACTCATTCGATTTCCTTTTTCTTAAAAATTAAAGGTTACTTTTCGAACTAAAAAATGTAACTGGATGTAGGTACTTACATATAATATACAAAATTCGCAGCATAAACAATAATGATTGTTATGGAAAATTGTACATCATTCTGTACTTTAGTCTTTTAATATATTTGTAGATTTACTCAGCAATTTCTTAGTAAGATTGTATTGTAAGCATATAAGACAACAACACGTAGTTTTAAAACGCATTGTAACTTAACAATGGAAGTAAACTCATAAGGTCACAGTTTAAAGTGAACCCAGAGTTATCTAAGCGATTACAGGAATCCTTATCACTGATGGTATACACGGAAAAGTTCTTAGCAATACAGTGGCAGTAAAGGCGCCTTAATACCATTACTTCAATTGTATAAGATTGTAAAGTATAATTTGTATGTTTACAGACGTCGGGCCATTGTTCATTGTTAAAATTGTCGGCTTCTTTGACTATCGATAGTTCAAGTTATGTACATAGGCGAGCGGCGTCTTAACTTTAGTTAAGTAAACTAATTAAATGTAATTTTTATCATTTTTGGCTAGTTTTAGCGAGGACTTTATATTTCCGGTGGGTCTTATACATAGATACGAAGGACGTAGATCGGTTGAGATCTTATTGTATTTTATCCTCCTATTTTTTTATTGACAATAATAGACGTGACGAGCAGGACGTTGAGCTGTTGGTAATTGATACGCTCTCCCCATCACAAGAAAATGCCGCTAAAGAATCTTGAAAATCCCAAAAATTCTGAGCGGCACCACAACTGCGCTCGTTACCTTAAACCATTAGATGTTAAGTCTCATTTGCCTAGTAATTACACTAGCAACGGCGCCCTTTAGACCGAAACACAGTATTGCTAATACATTCGCGCCTCACGGCAGAAATAGGCACCGTTGTGCTGCCCAATATCTAGCCGGCATCCTGTGCAAAGGAGCCTCCCACTGGTATTTCTTTTAATAGTTTGACTTTAACGAGCAATCATCTTGGACCATGATCATTAAAACACTTTTTATAGGATTAAAACGCGTGTAATTCAATTGTGGTCTAACATTAAAAACATACTCTTAACACACACATATATATATATATTTATATCATGCCTTATGAAGGTGATATTATGTTTACTCTTAATATTTATGCTTCTTAAGAAGGCGGAATATTTATTTTATGGAAACAATAGCTTTGTTTATTTTATAAGTACAATTGTTTGCTAGTGAATTTTTGCATGTTATATTTAGTATTTTAATAATAATAATAAAATTTATTGCCTTGAACTTAATTTAAGTATACAATATCAGCTTATTATAAACATACATTAAGACAAAAGGCAGTAAGCTCAGCTTATGCTGTTTGAAATAATATTTTCATGCAGCGCTGGTTTTCAGCCATTCCCATCTCCCTAAAGTGTAAGGTGGGATAATTAGTAAAGAGGGCAAACTAATAACGATTACAATGCAGATAAAAAATCTTAACTTTTTCTAAATGTATCAACCTCTGAATAAATTATGAGTGTATTTGTGAGTGTGAGTGTGAGTGTGTGTGGTGTACAAATATATGAGTGTGTGTCAATGTGTCAGTTTAAATGTAATATGAATCGAGTTGCAAATGTTATGGTTAAATTATGAAAATAATTTATTTAAGGTGAAGGGTAAACAGAAAACATGCAAACAAGGTGTTTTTAGACAAGTTTTGTGGTGAAAATATAGCGTTTGGAGCTATGAACACTACTTTATCCTGTTACACATACCCTTAAGTCTTACTTGTAGGTTGCTAATGCTTATTGTTGGTTAAAGTTAGCACTCCAGAGCTATTATGAACTACTAGTTTTCTTTGCAGTTAAACAAGTTTTTTCTCGGCACCATGCATTTGTTTAGTATACTACTATCATAAAAGTTGTTCTTATACATTTTACTTTTTTATGTAGGTACATCTATTTAGATTAGTAATCAATAATGAGGATTGTAAGCAATTAAGCAGTTTGCGCCTGTTAAAATGTTACATTTTCGACCCAAGAATTTTGAAAATATTGGCTTTGTTACATAGGAGCCGTGAACTCATATCGCTCAAGGTCGCCGGCATTTCGTGTCGCCTTAAGTGAAGTTCTTTTCATACACAATAATTGAAATTTGCAAATTTCTGTTGTTATTTTTTATTAATGCCATTTTATATTTACCCTTAAGCTGCAGCTTAAGCAGCTTTTGTGTGGTTGTTGTACATTATTTTTTTATGTGTGGATTGATGCATCCACTGTACACAATAACGCTAGTGTTTTTAATTATTAATTTACTTTTTTTTTACTTGTTTGTGTAAGCCATTTAGTTTCCGACGTTTGAGTATTTCTGTTGCATAATATATTGTAATTTATATATTTATTTAAAAACATCACAAAATCGACAGAACTTAAATTAGGTTATAATAATACTATTTTGTAGAACTTACATCTAATAACGGATTTACAATATTTATGATGAGATATGATATTTGTGCGTGTGTGGTTTGGTGAGAGTGCGTGCGTGTGTGTGTGTATGTGTGTGTGTGTGTGTATGTTTGCTCTAAATTTAACCTTCCTTTAGATTTTTACTAACACTCCTTTTAATTGAAATTATTTGTATATTACATTAAAAATAAGAAATTGTAATATCTAATCTATTTTGAATAGAGCAACCATAGAGTTTCTTGGTCATTCTTCTCTAAGGAAATCTGCTTTCCGTATGAGCTGTGTGAAAAAATAATGACATATTTCAAATGATTTACCTAAGATATAAAGTATTTTTGATTTGATTTGATTAAGATTAGATATTTTAATAATGAGAAATAAGAACTATTTACCTTCGTAAAACATCACGGTAATCATATGAATTTCAACCTACTGAAATACAAAGTCAAGGTTGTTCTATAAGATAAATGTAAAAGATATTTTAAAATGAAGCAGTATCAACTCGATCCATTTGACCGCTTGCAACGCAGAGCAGCCTGAATTGTCGGGGACCAAGTGCTCTGTGAACGGCTGGATCACTTGACGTTGCGTAGAGACGTCGCTTCATTGTGTGTCTTCTACCGCATTTATCACAGGGAGTGTTCCGAAGAGCTGTTTAACCTGATTTCTACCGCCGAATTCCACCTTCGCACGACACGCCACAAGTTAGGATATCATCCCCACCATCTGGATGTGTGGCGGTCCTCCACAATGCGGTTTTCAAGAAGCTTTCTTCCACGTACTACAAAGCTGTGGAATGAGCTTTCTTATGCGGTGTTTCCGGGACGATACGACGTACCTTCAAAAACACCGTAAACTGTGTACACCTTCCTTAAAGGCCCGCAGCGCTCTTCTAATTCCTCTGGTGTTGCAAGAGAATGTGGGCGGCGGTGATCACTTAACACCAGGTGACCCGTACGCTCGTTTGTCCTCCTATTCCATAAAAAAAAATTAAGATAGCTTTGACCTCAAATCACCTGTATGTCATGAAAGGCAATGTATTATGGATTTCAGCTAGTTTTAGATCATACTTTGTGAGTTTGTAATATTCGCTTGCTACATAACGAAGTTTGACGTTTGTATGTGTTCTAGGTTCATAAGAAATGATACGATTTTGAACCTATTTAAAGTAAAGAGAAACTTGGGACACCTAACTAGGCGATATTTATACTTTTACAATAAGATCCCAGAAAATATTCAAAACACATGTATTACGAATTCCAAAAGTATGGTTAAAAAACGTTTGTGTGGTAAAGGTTACTTTAACATAAATGAATTTCCTTAATAATACCACAGATTGGAAATACAGCGACCACTCTGAGACTGTTAAATAATAAATATGATTATATGATATTACATTGTAATCATATTTTGACAAAAAAATGGGAAAACGCGGGGAGCACGAGCTTTGAAATAAAAAGAGTAACAAACATAAAAATGACATACCGACGAATTGATAACCTCCTCCTTTCTTGAAGTCGGTTGAAAAGGGGCCCGCTGAGTTACTTCTACGCACGTTCTAATCAGGTCTGACTCAGTCTAAGGCAGCCTTTTTACGGATGGGTGGAAGTTTTTGAATTTTAATAAGTAATATCCTATTTTGAATAAATATTCTATATATATTCAAATTTGAATTTCATAGTAACCATTGAGAAAACTATCTTGAGAAATAATAATAAAGATACTTTAGTATGCGTGCAATAATACTTTTATTAGATACCTACACGAATATTACCTACTCAATTTTAATAATTATTTTAATACTAATTTTCAATAAATGATTGCAATCATTTAGAAATTGGGGCCCATATCGTCGGTCTCGGGTATAAACACCCCCTACCGACTAAAAACCTTTTAGGCTTCAGCCGGGCGGGGCTTTGGAGGTCGAAGATGTAGCTCACAGATGCGGGGCGTCTCGGAAGGAGACTCGAACTTCGGACCGCTTTCTCGCTAGCCTGAATCTCCATTCTCTCTAGAAGACCACTAACGATCTAATATATATCTGTTAGTCCAATTGACTCTACGTTTGAACAGACTTCGGTAATATATATGTGTAGAAAATCCATAGAGCCAGCTAGAAACGTGACGCACGAAACAAGCATGGTTTATACCATCAATAAACTGCCACATTCGTACCAACATACCTCGTAAAGATTATCTTAATATTCTTTAATTATGTATCTATCTTAACTAGAACGAGTTCCTTGTTTGTTTTGTGACGTCTTTGTGTTTTTATGATACAACGTAATATAATACGTCATTTATTTGATATTAAATGTAATATTGAGTAAGATTCAAGACCAGTGGGAGGCTCCTTTGCACAGGATGCCGGCTAGATTATGGGTACCACAACAGCGCCTATTTCTGCCGTGAAGCAGTAATGTGTAAGCATTACTGTGTTTCGGTCTGAAGGGCGCCGTAGCTAGTGAAATTACTGGGCAAATGAGACTTGACATCTTATGTCTCAAGGTGACGAGCGCAGTTGTAGTGCCGTTCAGAATTTTTGGTGTTTTTCAAGAATCTTGAGTGGCACTGTATTGTAATGGGCAGGGCGTATCAATTACGATCAGCTGAACGTCCTGCTCGTCTCGTCCCTTATTTTCATAAAAAAAATATTTATTTTCGTTTGCATTGCATTGAAAGCAGTTCGAATTTTTTAGGTGTCTGAGTGTTGTACATGGGTGTTGATTTGCTTTATTGACGCATATTACAAAATCACTTAGTGAACGTCAAAAACTACCACCCATTCAAAATAGAGTCAGCCTCAGAACTGAGAAGAACGGGCGCAAGAAACTTAGCGGAGTTTTTTTATAAACATAACATGGATTAAAATGTAATATCGTACAAAAAATATTTATATTTAAAGAGCCTGAGGGTGTCCGCTCCATTCTGTAGTATCACTAAGACAATCATTTATGTTGTTGTCTCAATAGCAAATAAAAATAAAAAGTAGAAAATAATTTTCAATTGCATAGTATAATATATATGTATGTAGATATGTATAATCAAACCAAATTAAGAAAAAAAGTATTTTATTGTTTTTAGTCTTAAAACTATTATAATTATAATAAGCAAAAAATAATCAATTTTTTTACGTGCGCATGTCTGTCTAAGCACCTGTCTTGGTCTGTGGTAGTGAGACACCACCGGGTATCGAATCTTATAAAAATATTAAAAAGGGAAAAATAGTGGGACAGACTAATGATTGTATTGCCATCCGACCTATTTGAAAAATGTGAAAAATCCGAAGTTTTGAAGGGGTCAAAAATTACGTTCTAAGATTCCTTACATACAACCAAACATACGTATACCAAATTAATAAAAGTGGAATGACTATTTAAATATATGTTTTGCTATCGGTCTTTGATAAGTGTGCGCAGTTCCAATTGATTTTGAGGTTTTTAAGTGTGTGAAAAGCTCGCTAATAAATAAAATTCGGCCGAGTATCTTTAATTTGCTGATAAAATTTGAAAAGTTCCATAACCTTGGCATGCATCACATAATCAGAACCTTACCAAATTCTCACCAAACTACCTTTGAAGTATATCCTTTCCAACAAAAAATAATCATCGAAATCGGTTGGCGCGATATTGAGTTATTCATCCATTTTTCGTGCACATATTATAGCAAATTTAAGACTTTTATAGATTTCTCATGGATGCCATTGTCAGATCTGGACCACACGGGAAGCACCAGCTTTCAAATAAAAAAAGAATTATCAAAATCGGTTCACCTAGTCGAAAGTTCTATGGTAACAAACATATAAAAAGAACGACGAATTAAGAACTTCCTCTTTTTTTTAAATCGGTTAAAAATATTTATTAAAAAATTTGCATATCAATTCTTTCCATCAAACAAAGTAAACAAATTGACGCTTTTCCTTATCATCTATTTATTTATCTAGTAAATATCTCGTACAATTATTTATATATACTTATAACTACAGCTACTAACATAATATTATGATGACTTAAGGGCTTAGTTAATTAAGAGCTCTAATAAACTACAATGCTTTGCAAATTCATATATTTGACGTCATATCGTCAGATAAAACCATTATAGGTTTTATCTGTGGAAAATCCATTTCAATGACGTATATTGTCATTTTTTGGTTTATGAGTCCGAGTACCTACAGCGGTTTAGAGACCTAATTATTATCATTGAAAAACATAGGAATTGCAGCAATTCTAATATTACATATTATATAGTAGAGTATATAATGTAATTTGTAAAATCTACAAATACTGAATTCTTGTCTTTGATTTTATTGTGGACCTACGATAGATTCGTATGGAAAATTACTGGGCCTTTATAATGGGTGAAAGGTGGATGAAAATATGATAGAATAAAAAATATACAAAAAAAATTGGTTCTTATTTTATTATTGTCTATAACACTGAGTCAAAACTCAAACAATTATATTACTATTTCGTCTCTCAGAGATTATGTTACCATATGTTGACAAGGACAAAGGCCTCCCCTAAAGATCTCCACAAACATCGGTGTTGCGCTGTCCTCATCCAAAGTACTCCGGTGATCTTGACAGATGATCGGTATATCGCTCTTCTATCTATCTTATGGGGCCTACCAACTCTACGTTTTCCAATAGGTACGTGGTCACTATTTGAGGACTTTACTGCCCCAAATGCCTGTGTGTCATGTGTCATTTGAGTTTCGTAATCATCTGGGCTATATCAGTGACCTTGATTTAACGAGTTATTAATAATTGAAATAAGAAATAAATGCATTTTTACTCATAACGTTTTGATTCCGCGAAATAAGCCATCGTCAAATACATGCGTGCCTGAATACCAGAACACAATATAAACTTGTCTAGTGGCTACTGGAGTCAGATACTTGTTCGAGTTGACGGGGAACTAACTGACGATTTGATGTAGTTACCGGACTGAAGCCAGGCCATGCCTTGTCACCGATGCTGTTCAATCTAGTACTTGAGCATGTGTTAAAAAAAGTAATGGCACTGTACTCAGGAATAGAGATTGGTGGAAAGCATATGGTGATTGGATATGCAGAAGACCTGGCTCTATTAGGGGAAAACATAGAAGAAGTTGTTGAAGCCGCTAGAATGCTTGAAGGAAGGAAGGCTTTATTTCTGCCGTGAAGCACTAATGTGTAAGCATTACTGTGTTTCGGTCTGAAGGGCGCCGTAGCTAGTGAAATTACTGGGCAAATGAGACTTAACATCTTATGTCTCAGGGTGACGAGCGCAATTGTAGTGCCGCTCAGAGCTTTTGGGTTTTTCAAGAATCCTGAGCGGTACTGCATTGTAATAGGCAGGGTGTATCCATACCATCAGTTCAAAGTCCTGCTCGTCTCGTCCAACAAGCAAGAAAGATCTATGCCTTAGCTCTGCCACTCCGAGATCAATCAAGACTGCATTCTTATTTCCCGGACATAATATCCTGGTCAATCTATTCGTCACAATTATATATACAAATGTAATTCTGTGGGTTAGTGCTAAAAGGACCAATATCTATCTCCTAATAGTGACTTTAATTTTAATAACACTAGAAAATAGGGATTTTATTTCATACAAAAGAGCTCTCAGGGGCAAAAACATACACTTCCTTAATAAAGTCCCATTCGCAATTCTTTTTTTTTTTTTTATGATAATAAGGGACGAGACGAGCAGGACGTTCAGCTGATGGTAATTGATACGCCTGCCCATTACAATGCAGTGCCGCTCAGGATTCTTGAAAAACTCAAAAATTTTGAGCAGCACCACAATTGCGCTCGTCACCTTGAGACTAAGATGTTAAGTCTCATATGCCCAGTAATTTCACTAGCTACGGCGCCCTTCAGACCGAAACACAGTAATGCTTACACATTACTGCTTCACGACAGAAATAGGCGCCGTTGTGGTACCCATAATCTAGCCGGCATCCGGTGCAAAGGAGCCTCCCACTGGTAGGAGCCTCCCACTGGTGTAATATATATAATTATGTATTTAAAGTCACTATTAAGGGAAAAAATTGATGTAGGCCCCTTTAACACCAGACTACAGAATTATACATACCTACACAGAAATATTCAACTAATAAATACATATCTTCACAAAGTCACGTATAACTCATTTAGCGAAACCCCTTATTGTTGAATAATCAATCCTATATTACATTCTTTGACGTTTCGAATTCAATTAAATGTTCGTTTCCTTATGCAAAGTATGTACAATTAGGTTCAAATAAACAAATATTTTAACCATGCTAAAGTATACGACATTAATAACGACGACCTGTGTAGCCGAGTGGTTAGCGATCCTACGTACTAAGCTAGAGGTACCGGGTTCGAATCCCGGTAGGTGCAAGCATTTATATGATGAATATGGATGTTTGTTTCCGAGTCACGGATGTTTAAATGTATTTTTGTATGTTTATAATATGTATTTATGTATGCTATGCTTAATTTGGAGCAAGATAATTTGTGTAAAAAGTGTGTCAATATTATTATAATATTATTATTAAAGGAAAAGAAAATTATTATTCGGTTATGAATTTTAATAAATTCTTAAGACTTAAATTAAGAAGTGTTCAATTTAATTTAGGTACATTTATTTTTAATTATTTTTTATTACATTAGTTTTTATACAAAACTAACTGACCCGGCAAACGTTGTTTTGCCATATAAAGTATATAAGTAGTTTTATAAGTAATAAAATATTGCCTATATTATAGCCTGTTCATCATTTTGTTCTATTGTCAATAGTTTTTGCAGCGCACGCAAAAATAGGTTTTCGATTTTACACCTTGTGTTACAAAATAGCAATTTTATTACGAATCCCTAATTTTGAAAAAAAAACATAGCCTATAGCCTTCCTCGATAAATGGACTACCCAACACTGAAAGAATCATTCAAATCGGACCAGTAGTACCAGAGATTAGCGCGTTCAAACAAACAAACAAACAAACAAACAAACACTGCAGCTTTATAATATTAGTATAGATTAAGGTTTTTAGTAAGCCATGTAACACCAACTGTTGCCCATAACTGTAAAATCAAAGTCAAAGTCAAAAAAACATTATTCAATTAGGTTTAAACTAAATGCTTTTGAATAGTCACCACAAATATTACTGAATTTACTAAAATATGTTCGTAAAAAGTTGAGCTCGTGAGAAGAACATACAAGAAACTCAACTTCAATAAAATAGATTAATTTACAATGGCTGTAATATACATAACAAATTAGTTTGTAAGGTGCTGCATCTAATATATGAGTCGTGTTTAAATAATATAAACTATTTCATAAAAAGTAATAAATAATTAACTGTATATATATAAATTATCGTATTGATATGAATGCATCAACCTTTAGAGCTTGAATTCATTGTTGGTGTAAGGATGCTTCGTGAACATGATGGTCGTGATTACTGTCATAATTTATAGTAATTGCATCCAACTAATACAATGATTTATTAACTACTAGCTGACCCGACAGACGTTGTTCTGTATATAATAAATAAAATAATGTTTTTATATGAATTTGTCAATAATATATCATAACATCAAAAATTACTTCGTAAAATATGCACCCTGCTAATAATGAAATTGTTTCACAGCAGAACTGTCAAACCGTGCGTCAATAAATTCTCTCATAGAAATTATGTATGGACGCATCAAAGGAAAAACAAATTTGTTGTTTTTATTTAATTTAGCAGCATTTTCCTATTTATTCACCTTTTAAACCTTCTCAGGACTTCCACAAATAATTCAAGACCAAAATTAGCCAAATCGGTTCAGCCGTTCTCGAGTTTTAGCGAGACTAACGAACAGCAATTCATTTTTATATATATAGAATAGATAGATAACAGGTCATCATGACACCACAAGCAGCACCCGTTCACGAGTTGACGCATGGACCAGCCATCGTTCCCTCGCACATATTTGAGAGAAGGAGACGAGCCGTATATATACATGTATGTAGTACCTATATTATTTAAAAAGCATCTGTGGTGCAATAGGTTGAACTGTTGACTCTCACCACGGAGCCCCTGGTTTGATTCTCGCCTGCCACGAACCAATCTGTTTTGTAATTCATATAAAATGAACATTTATTCGCTGATAGTAATTTACACGCCCTACCCATCACAATGCAGTGCCGCTCAGGATTCTTGAAAAGACCAAAAATTCTGAGCGGCACTACAAGTGCGCTCGTCATCTCGACACATAAAAAGGCATAAATACATTTATTATCACAAAATTGATTCCTTTAGATTTCTTTTTATGTCACTTCTAATATACTAGACACTACTAGAGAACAAGCGGCGCAAGAAACTCTCCCAGCATTATCTTTTTTTGAGCTCTTTTCAAAAAAAATATAAAATATTGTACAGTCATTTCTATCGTTATAAAATAATCATAATCTATAAGATGTTAAGCCTCATTTGCCCTGTAATTTCACTAGCTACGGCACCCTTCAGACCGAAACACAGTAATGCTTACTTATAACTGCTTCACGGCAGAAATAGGCGCCGTCGTGGTACCAATAATCTAGCCGGCATCCTGTGCAAAGGAGCCTTGAGATTCCTCTAGTGTTTTGTAACACTAGAGGAAGGCTCCTGTGCTCTGACTTACAAAGAAGAGGAGTGAGTGAGTGGAGTGAGGGAGAATCCTCTTCTTTCATAAAAAAATATATTTTCTTGACGGCAGAGTCATACAAGAGGACGGGGACTAAATATTGTTAACAAAATACTTTTAAAATATCAGTCGGTATAATTTAAATTCAATTTCGAAAAAACTTACCCAGTCAAAATCTGGTTAAATAACGACATTCAGCGACCTGTACTATATTTAAAAAACTTAAATCATTAATACGTCTTAAAAATAGACTTTAGAACTAATCTCTGTTTTGAGCAATTCACGCACACTGACACAAAGTGTCATACAAATCGCGTGTGTAAGACGTAGCTTGTCACGCACACTTAAGTATTATTCCTGGCCTGTTTTCATCTGTTGTCTAACAGCAAGTGATTATATCTAGACGTATTAATAATAATATTTATTAAAACAAATCTTATAACTATATTTAAAATACTACGACTACATAAAATTTAAACTATCATTACGTGGAAGCGTACCAAGAATACTGGCAGTGTTACCGCGTTGGATAGCAAGGCTGATCCGTTGACCGAACGGCCTGCCGATTTTAGGCAGGATAACCCGTGACGTCCAAGAACATCTACCTGATCGCCACATCTACATTGATGTGATTCATTCAGTTTTATACCAAGCCAGAGTGATACGCATATTGACAATGTCATATTGTCAAGTAGCGTTCCAATCGGCGCAGAAGGCAAGGCTTGTAACCAAAAGCCCGACTCATTTTGTGTCACGGCCAAAAGACGAGCACGCTCTGTTATGTCAGTAGATGAGATCAAAAGATCATAAAAGGCTGACTTACAAAGAAGTGCGTCCCATGATTTTTGACACTTTGAATCGTCTGGAAAATTTTGAATTTTTGCAATATTAATTGATAATTAAGTTAAAAATTCATGTTAAAATATCAATCTAATTAGTAATTAATAATAATCAAGTAATCAAATCTCAAATTGTTCAATACCCAGAAGCAACTTTTATGTAATTGCTGAGTAATATAATAAGCATAATAGATGATTTAAGAATTTAATGATTGCATATTTATTTAAATATTGTACATGAACTGGGGAACCTTCTAATGAACTAAACTTTTTTATGGAAAAGGAGGACTAAATGTTATGTTATCACCGTCACTCACATTCTCTTGCAACACCAAAGGAATCACTGTAGCTTTGGCGGTCTTTAAGGAAAGTGTACGCGCTTTTTTGAAGGTACCCATGTCGTATCGTCCCGCAAACACCGCACAAGGAAGTCATTCCACAGCTTTATAGTACATGGAAGAAAGCTCCTTGACGACCACCACACATCCTGATGAAAAAACGATCAAGTCATCTCACATCGGCTTGATTCTTTGGCGTTTGTAGATGTGGGTTCTCTCTGCATCTTCTACCACATTTATCACGGAGTATTCAGAGCGTCTGGCATTCTATAGCGACGCATTTTGCGCGGGACTTCCTAACTTGCACAGCCACTTTATGGAATGAATTAAAAAGTTGGAGGAGGCCTTCAACCGAGGAGGAAATCATATCCAAAAATAACCCATAAGTACAAATATGTAACACTTACTAACATCTAGATAATAAGAAAATTATAAACTAACACTAAATAACAACAACTTAAATGTACATATATTAAGGATATGAAAATATTATTATCTAATATATAAAATTCTCGTGTCATGGTGTTAAACTTTGAACTCCTCCGAAACGGCTTGACCGATTCTCATGAAATTTTGAGTGCATATTAGGTAGGTCTGAGAATCGTACAACATCTATTTTTCATCCCCCTGAATGTTAAGGGTGGTCCACACGATTTTATGTTTTATTTTTTTGACATTTTTTTAAAAATTTGTTTGATTATGAGTCAGCATTAAAAAAAACATACATCTTCAAATTTTCACCCATCTACGATCAACAGTTACTTTTGTATCGCGATTTCAATATCGGCAATACAACGTTTGCTGGGTCAGCTAGTTATAATATATATATACCTACTATCTTAATCTTTCCAAACCTATGTGATAGTTTACAAAAGCTGCAATTGAGTAGTATATTAATTTTAACAAAATAATATAACATACATTGGTTGAAACTCTTTTATAAAACTTTATACATCTTCCCTTAACACTAATCAATAGAATGGAATTAGTTACGAGCAATTCCTCATTGTTTGAGACGAATCTTATAACGGCCATTTTCAATAACCTATCTATCCTTAGTTTAACTTACTAGACTTAGTAAAATCCTATCCTTTTACGCATACTTAAATTTCAATAACCTATTGACAAATAGGATTGGACTATAACTGTATTGGACATAACTATGGGTAGATAAGACAGAAATATATCCGTAAGTTAAACTAAGGGTAGATAGGTTATTGAAAACGGCCGTATATGTACATATAAGTAACCTACAGAGAACAGCTAAGCAGGTATATAGCACGTAAGGCAAAGGCCAAACTAATGGAGTACCTCTACATGACGACGTTCAAAGAGCCTTGAAATCTCCGTCTATTGAGTCATTGAGCTGTAATCATTACAACAATCATTCTAACATCAACAAGGTGTCTGGTGGCAACACGCAGCCGTCAACGAACCCACCCTTAAAAGGTCATAAAAGACTTACAACAGCCATGGAAAATAGACCCTTATGCTTTACTAAGAAGGGTTATATCGGTGTATGTTGAAAAAGATGGCCAGTCTAGTGTTAGTCAATGTTTGCGTCGGCCCTTTTGAAGGTAATATACAAAGGAGGCCGACGTGTCGCCTCTCACCTGACCAATGTTTGCGCGAGCGCTGTCAATGCTATACTCGTGTCCGCTTTGAAAAATCGCCATGTGTTTTTGGTGTTCTATTTCTTTAATCTACCTACGGCTTTGCTGAACGTATATACTTACCTATTGCACAAAGCTTACTTACTACAAAGACTTTTAAAATTTTATCTGTTTATTTTTTTATGAAAATAAGGGATGAGGCGAGCATTACGCTCAGCTAATGGTAATTAATACGCCCTGTCCATTACAATTCAGTTCCACTCAGGATTCTTAAAAAATCCCAAAAATTCTGAGCGGCACTACAATTGTGCTCGTCACATAAGATGTTAAGTCTCATTTGCCCAGTAATTTCACGAAACACAATAATGCTTACATATAGTAATGTAGCAGTAGCTTCACGGCAGAAAAAGGCACCGTTGTGGTAGCCATAATCTAGCCGGCATTCTGTGCAAAGGAGCCTCCCACTTACAAAAGGAAATAAAACCACAATTTTTAAGTATCCCTGAAGAAATATGGAAATAACCATTGAAAAGTTAAAAATATTTCTAAAACAGAAACTTTAAAAAAACTTATTATACCTACAATTAAATATTCTTTAACGGATAACCTACCTACTTAAAGCACTGTAAATAATTTTAAAATCTGCATATTTTAATTTATAAGCAGTATGTATTATTCTATTATAATAATGTATATTTTCTTGTGACTTCCAAAAGTGATCCAGTTATCCTTTTTTGAGAATTAAACTATTTGAATTTGAAGTTAAATAGTAAGTGTTACAAAGTTCCGTAAATCAGATGACTCAGTACGGAACCCATTATCAAATGTTATGTTTTCTATTTATAGTCAGTTATGAAGACACATATAGATTAAGGTTCCCCCTTATTCATAATGGTCCGCTAATTTAAAACAGCTGCTACAGAGGTCGTAGGTCAACAGAAGAAGACAGAGTGAGAATTAGCAATGCTGAATGTAATTATGAATAAGCGATTTAATCATAATATATCCATCTGCATCTCTGGAGTATAAATTTAGCTTGACAGAAAGGAACAGAACAATTTGACAGCTAAAATAGGTTTAAAAGGTAGTTAGTTGGTGACATTATTAATAATGTTATATAAGAGTTAATAGCATTGTTATAACCCAAGAAACGCAATTTCTAATTCAAATTTCAATAAAGTAAATTGTTATAAATCTGAGAGTTGAACAAAGCATACAAGATTTTTTTACGATACGTCATTCGAACGGTTGGCTCAGTTGGTTAGAACACTGGCACGGAACCAGAGGTCGTGGGTTTGAGTTCCGCATCGTTCATAAAATTTTGTTTTTCAAACTTAATTTGTTTTATAAAAATCTACCTATCATCACACATTTTAGGATTTTAAAAGAACTACAAAAACTTTAAAGTTTTTGTGTAGGCAAGTCTTATAGCCTACGAAAACCGCATAAAATTAGTTTATTAACTTGATTGGAAAATATGATTTTTTTCTGCTTATATAAAAAATAAATAGGTGTTATTATAAAGGTAAAATAGATATAGTATATAATAACTTCTATTGAACCCCCACTAATAAATTTTCCTAAATACCTACGGTAACCAATCTCCAGGCTCAACTAGGACTAGTTAGATATACAGTGCCTACCTTGTTAGAAAACCAATGCACAACCTATATACACCTATATATATATATATATATATATAGGTGTATATATATATAGGTGTATATAGGTATCCAATAATATATATATATATATATATATAGATGTATAAATGAATACAATCTTGTAGGCTTCATAAGATACATAATAGCTTTAAGGGTAAATGTATACACTTCTGTAATAAAGTCCCAGCTACTGTTCAGGCATGATTTATAAATTTAAATGTTTTATAAAAAAATGACTCTGTCGTAAATCCTATTACTCCACTGCTGAATATCAAAATGATCGGACAGCCTGGGACTAGATTGTGATTATTTTATAGCGATAGAAATGACTGTAGAATATTGTATATTTTTATTGAGAAAATAAATGTCTTTTATGCCTTCATGCCTTATATGTAAATAAACTCTCCTTCACCTGTAGGTTACCTGGAAGAGATCGCTGAATAGCGATAAGGTCGCCTAATTGTGCTACAATAACTGTTATGTACAAATTGTAATTTTATGTTTTTTTTATTACAATAAAGTATTTTCATTCATTCATTCATGAAGATACGCCGGTGTGACTCTTCTTTGAGATATTTTTTTTTTTAGAATATTTATTTAAAATACAATAATAGTTATAGCTTATATATAAATGTTGGGCCTATACCAGTAGGTACCTACCTTTTCAACTAAAGATAACATTCATAGCGATACTTTGTAGATAATAGGTAGGTCCATACCTACCTATTATTGAAACAGTTCTACATATTGACCTTCGAGCTGACGAGGTATTATGTACTTGGTGGTATTTACATAATTACAAAACTATACTATACCAGTGGGAGGCTCCTTTGCACAGGATGCCGGCTAGGCAGTAATGTGCGCCGTAGCTAGTGAAATTCCTGCGCAAATGAGACTTAACATCTTACGTCTCAAGGTGACGAGCGCTAATGTAGTGCTGCTCAGGTTTTTCAAGAATTCTGAGCGGCAGGGCGTATCAATTACTATCAGCTGAACGTAATGCTCGACTCGTCCCTTATTTTCATAAAAAAAATAATGGACTGATTTTGATGCGGTTTTTTTTCGTTTTTTGTTAACCTTATCTTAGCTAAGTGAACACGAAAATGCTGGTCTGAATAGATTTAAAATAGAATAGCAAATTCTCGGCTCTTACATTACAGGAATTCGTTAGAATATCGAAAAACTTAATTCACATCTATTATAAATATGTATCTATATGTACCTACCTAAGGTTTTGTGCAAAAAATACTAAAATGTAATATCGTAACTCAAAAACATTGAAGTTTAAGTTTTATTTACACAATTTCCATTTTTTATAAGGAATGTAGGTATATATAGATATCATTACGTTGAGTCCAGCGGGGCAACAACTATTTAAATAAAAAATATTTCAAAAAAGACTTTTATAAACCAAGACCCTGTTGGTAACTTAAAAAAATATTATATGACATAAAACCGGCCATCGAACTACAAACCTAAGTACCTATTACCTTCATGCTATACGTTGAGGTTACAATTTAAAAAAAATACTTTAATTTCTTTCTATCACACTATGTTGAAATATAAAATACCAGTTTTTCTAAACGTAGGCACCTACTTAAAACGTTTGATAATAATTATTTTAATTCTATAAAATGAATATAATAATATGTAATATTTAAATAACGAAATACTAAAATATAATAGGCAAAACTCTACAAAATCTTATTTAGACGGCAAACTTTTTCACGTATTAATAGAGACAGTAGAGATGCTATTACATGGAAATTAGTATGAGCTCATACACTGAAAATGCCTAAGCTATTATCGTCGATTGACAGATTTAAGAATGGCGTATTCACCAATTAACCTCGTACCTCGTCGTTTCAGTGGATTTGGTTGTTAAAACGATTCGAAACAGTCAGCGATCGATCCAGAAGGCAGTTCTGTGTAGGCCCCTCCTAGTGGGAGGTGCTTAGCTGCTTCTGCAGCAAGGACAGGCGCCGGTTGCCAGCGGTCCCTTTGATCTCTCCCTACCTCACGCCGACCGTCGAGCGCCGAACACAGACCCCGATAGCAAACACACACAAACTCATAACACTTCGCGCGCTCTTGCAAGCCGGTTGTCAGTTAACCGGTTTGAGTAGTGTCCAGTGATTGTGCCCTGTGTCTATGAATTGTGTCATGGAAATGGAAGATAAAGCGTACAGTGTTGACAGCTTTGATGATATCAACATTGAGGAAGAGGACGAACATACGGAGGATACTCACAGTACGTAGTGATTTTAATCGATTATTACAACAAATTATTGCCGATTTTTAATTAAATTAATTACTAATCTATTGCTGTTAATAGTTATTAGCGATTACACTTTTAATTATTTTATCGTTATAAATTAGCGTCATTGTTAGTAAATTACTTTGGTAAATTATTATAATGTTAATATATATATATAGTTGTAAGTACTTAGTAGTAAAATTAAGCATTCATTTGTTATTTTCCGTTATAAGTCTTCATAATATTAATTGTTGTAAACTTATATTGACAAAACATTGAATTCTCAGTCAGATTGCTTATATTGTATCTTTTCCTGCAGGCTACCCGCCAGATTTTCCAATCGAAGCGATTGTGAAGTTGGAAAGACCGTCACCACCGCTACCGACGCCACCTCACACACCAACTGACGAAACCCCGCCAGCCGTCGTGGTCTCCCGTCACCAAACTTGGCCATCACCTCAATACCCTTTATACAGACAAATGCAGACCCCTTACTCATACGACAAGCAAATGCCGTCATACAATTACCCACCTGCCTACGTGCCGCCGCAAGTTGCCACCTTACCTCCTTCAGCTCCGTACCACGCTATGCTGGTAAACCAATGGATTATGAATGCAGCTTTGTACCACCATACACTAAGATACCCGTCGATGGCACAGAGGATGCCTGGAAGAAATCCACCAACAATGAGAGCGCCTGGTGCGCCAGGAACACGGCCGAAGAAACAATTCATCTGTAAATACTGCAACCGACAGTTCACAAAGTCATACAATTTGCTGATCCACGAAAGAACACACACAGACGAAAGACCCTACTCGTGTGACATCTGCGGCAAAGCATTCAGAAGACAGGACCATCTCAGAGATCATAGGTAAGGACATTAAAATGTATAATAAGTTTTTTTACAACATTCTCAACTTTAAGGAAATAGATAAACATTATCTTGTTTTCTGCTTTATGTCGAACATAAACAATGTGATTTCAATTAACTTTATCGAAACGTATGAAAGTAAAAAACGATATGAAAGTGTAAACCTTTTTGTGAGGTCACAACTTGGCCGCACGCGCTCACAACCGGTTCTAACTTTACGACGACCACTTCTATAACCATATTATCCATCATTCCCCATACCTGTACAAATATTACCACATAACTCTTTATTTAGGAGATAGTTTATTGTGATTAACTTAGCGTCTATGTTACAATAATATCTCAAACAATACTAATTTAAACTTTTGTTTTTACAGGTATATCCATTCAAAGGAAAAACCCTTTAAGTGCACAGAATGCGGCAAGGGTTTCTGTCAATCAAGAACATTGGCCGTGCACAAAATTCTGCATATGGAAGAATCGCCACATAAATGTCCCGTTTGCAACAAGAGTTTCAACCAAAGATCCAATTTGAAGACGCATTTATTGACACACAGTGAAGCGAACAAACACCATTTAGAACACCTCGAAGGTTGCCACGAGGTTTCATCAACAAGTCAAGCGTCTGATAATTCTCTCTTAGATCTTTCAAAGTCCTCACCTTCACCGCAATACCAGCCAAGTCCCAAGCAATCACCTGTCGAGGTCCCTAAGAAGCCACTCGGATTTTCTATAGAAGACATTATGAAACGTTAGTTAAGCTTATCATTATAAGCCACAGAAGTTTAATAATTATTAGAAATTTATCCGAAAATTTTAATTATAATATTTCTCAGTACCTTAATGACCAAAGACGTATTAAAATCTCCTCAGTATTAGATGTTGTTAATACGAATAATTTGTGTTCAGTATTTTTTTTCTCGTCTGAATCATCTTAATCCTAAGCCTTTCTTTTCATTCCAACTGTAATCATCTTAATTTTGATCTTATTAAGCTAAAGACTGATTGTTTTATCGTTGTTATGTTTCTCATAGATTTATTTATTTGTGATACTTCATTAGATTACGGTTGACTAAAGTTACCAAAAATTATTACCTTTGTTATAAGTTGAATCCAAATATTTTAGTATTACGATGCGAAATGTTCGATGTAACGTCGAAAACTTAGAAATGTATATAATAGTCTAATTTTATTGTAAATTTGTATAAGTTTTAAGTTATTTAGATTATAATTAAAATAAGTAATGAGGCTAACATGTATTAAGTTACGACAATGAAGGTGTCAAGTTCAATTACCATTTTGTTTCATTTCCTTTCGATTAGTTATAAATAGTGTAATAATACTTATTAAATGAGCATTTTAAATAACGTTTACGAGTCAATTCGAAAATTAGAATGTTTTGCGAACTAAAGTACCTATTCATATAACAATATTTTTTTATGCAAGAAGAGGATAAGAGCGCGTACGCATAATATCAGGTGTCACCTGATTAAAGTGATCTAATTGATCACCGCCGCCCACATTCTACTGTAACACCAGAGGAATCACAGGAGCATTGCCGGTCCTTAAATTAAATAGCAAATGCATCAGCTGGATTTAACGGCACGACACGGCCAATAAATTCTTAGGTATATATATAATATATTTACCCCCTTATTGATAATGGTCCGCTTACTTAAAACAGCCACTAAGGAGTGTTTTTTCTCATTCTGACTTAGGTCAATAGAAGAAGACAGAGTGAGAATTAGCAATGCTTTAATTTAGCAGACTATTATGAATAAGTTAATCATTAATTGTATAGATTTTTAACTATCAACTTAAACCTTACCCAATAGTCGTTTCGTTGGAAATATTATTACAAATAATGAGGTAAGTAATAATCGAGTCAAAAATCAATTTGTGCAATAGAAAATAACAGCAAATTGTAGGTATATAATTAACTATTAGGTTAGTAGGTACGTACCTACAAGTAAGTAGGCGCCTATTTCTGCCGTGAAGCAGTAATGTGTAAACATTACTGTGTTTCGGTCTGAAGGGCGCCGTAGCTAGTGAAATAACTGGGCAAATGAGACTGAACATCTTATGTCTCAAGGTGACGAGCGCAATCGTAGTGCTGCTCAGAATTTTTGGGTTTTTCAAGTATCCTGAACGGCACTGCATTGTAATGGGTAGGGCGTATCAATTACCATCAGCTGAACGTCCTGCTCGTCTCGTCCCTTAATTTCATAACAAAAAAAACCTACCCATGGGTAACTGGAATGGCGTGTAGACTCACACATGGGAGGTCCTATTTTATATTCCAGTTGCCGATTAATCTATAAATTATTCTTTAATATATAATAAGCTATTTAAGTAATTACAATCAATTACTTTATTGTGAAAGTTGTCTGTCCACACAATTTTTTAAGATTTTTATGCAGTTAGGCCTACCTAACTAGTAAGTAGTAGTATTTAAGTACCTATACTTAAATACTTAACAACTCATACATGAATATTATGGATGTTTGTTTCCGAGTCATGAATGTTTAAATGTATTTATGTATGTTTAAGTAAGTTTATTGTATTAAATATATCATTGTCTTGTAACCCATAACACAGGCTATATATGCTTAATTTGGGGCAAGATTATTTGTGTAAAAAGTGTGTCAATATTATTATTATTATACCTCGTAAGAACTGAATAGGTAAATTAAATTAAATTTAAATAATTTTTTAAATAATAATATAATAAAAACTAGGGACAGGTGTTTCCCGTTAAGCTTAATGCATGTGTTGGGAGGCACCGCTCTTTAACTTTTATCAGCAGGTAGGTAAAAAATAACTTAAAAAACAAAAGGTACATATTGTTCTAGTAGGCTATTGAATAAACATAAGCTTTTCATTTAACTTCTAATAGGTCTGTACTTAATGTATTTAATATCTTTAGAAGCAAATAAAATACAGGTAGGTAATATAGGTATTACCTACCAATACCTTATAAGCAATTAATTACCTTATATGGTAATTCTAATTGTAGTTATACAGGTAATTTTTATTTATAATTAGTAAGTAATTACTAACTAATACGACTCTCAGAAATCAGAATACCTCTTTTCTTTCGTTATTAAACAATTTAAAACATAATAAAACTATAATAATTATAAGAAGGACAATATTTACTTGGCTATCATAAGGCATAAAAGCATTTATATTCCCAAAATTGATTCCTTTAGAATTCTTTTTGATGTAATTTCTAATATACTAGATACTACTAGCGCTTCGGAAACAAATGGCGCTCGGAGAGAGAAGAAGCGGCGCAAGAAACTCTCCCAGCTTTCTTTTCCTGCGCTCTTTTCAATAAAAATATAGAATATTGTACAGTCATTTATATCGCTATAAAATAATCATAATCTAGTCCCAGGCTGTCCGATCACTTAGATATTCAGCTGTGGAGTAATAGGATTTACGACAGAGCCATTTTTTCTTTTTATAAAATATTTATATTTATTTATAGATGCCTGAACAGTGGGTGGGACTTTATTATAAAAGTATATACATTTACCCTTAAAGCCATTATGTATCTTACTAGAATTAGTTTCAAGCAATCTCTTATTCCTGTTTGAGAACATAATTTCCATGTAAATTATCATTTGGAGATAAACCATGATTTACAGTATTAAATAATAATTATTGTCAGTTGCCGGAACTAATTATAATACAGCGCCACCTAGGTGTCACCGCTGGAACTTACATATTGTCATCTGTCGCAACGCGATGTCGCTACTTGTATCCATTTCATCCAAAACCTTACTTACACAGGATGGCCTTAAGGCGTAGCTGTTTTGGTAAAATTTTTAATAGAAAACACGAAGGCCCCGTGTGCAGATCATTTAATTGAAGGCAAATACCGCGACTTACGATATCGTTACCATAATAATATTTTGAGACCTCTGAAGAGAATAATATTATTGATGACCTGAAATAAAAACATATGACATATACTTGCCTTTTTATTCGATTATTCTCTGGAGTTATTAAGTGATTATATTAATTCGATAAAAATATTTATAATTAAATATAAAAAAATAACAGTACATACATGTTGAAGGATTGGTTAATATCTAGGCTTAGTTCTGCGGCATATGCGGTAAAAAAAATTAGACAGTTAACTGACATATATACGGCGCGATTAGTATCCTTTAGTTATTTTCATAGTATTATGTCCTATGGTATATTGTTATGGGGCAGTGCAGCCGATATTAATACCATCTTTGTGCTGCAGAAGAGTGCTATTCGCGCTATTAATAATTTAGCTCTTAAAGAATCATTAAGAGATTTTTTTTAAGAAATAATAATTTTGACCGTTGCACCTCAATATATTCATGATGATGTTCTATATGTTATACCTAAGCACATTGAGAAATTTTCTAGAAACTGTGACAATCATAATGTTAACATGACGAACAAACATAAACTTGCTATGCCTACTACTCGGTTAAGTAGAGTTAGTAAGTTTTTTAATGGGCGATGTATATGCTTTTACTATAATACACACAACTATATATAATACACAATATACAAATGTGCAAAACAAATATGTAACGAAATTTTAAAGAATTGTTATGAAACGTTTGTGTGGGAAAGGTTATTATAACATAAACGATACCACAGACTGACAATGAAGCGGACACCCTCAGGCTCTTAATTATAAATGTTTATTGTACGATATTACATTGTAATCCATATATTTACTTTAAAAAAAGCCCGCTGAGTTTCTTGCGCCCGTTCTTCTCAGATCTGAGGCAGACTATTTTGAATGTGTGATAATGTTTGACGAAGTAGTTGTGAGTCTTGAAAGAAAAATCTAATTTGAATAAAAATATTTGAATTTGAACTGAAACCTACATCACGCTGTCATAAGCATAATATTATAATATAATCCTGATTGTATTAATATCTGAAAAATAGATCTTACATAAATCTACAATAGAATAGTAATATTAGCGCTTGTTGACGACATGTTATGATTGTTACCTGACCAATGTGCATTCAATACTCACCTCTGTTGGATTCTGAGTATGAGCAATATTGATCATGATAGTTTCATGCAAAAAAAAAAGTTTTCTACGTCCCTTGTACAACCAGTGCGAGGCTCCTTCGCACATGATGTCGGCTATACTATGGGTACCACAAAGGCGCCTATTTCTGCCGTGAAGCAGTAAAATGTAAGCATTATTGTGATTCGGTCTGAAGGGCGTCGTAGGAACTGAAATTACTGGGCAAATGAGACTTAACATCTCTCAACTTATGTCTCAAGGTGACGAGCGCGATTGTAGAGCCTCTCAAAAACATTGGGTTTTTCAAAAAACAGAGCAGCTCTGCGATAGAATGCGAATTAATTTCAATCAACTGAAGCTCCTGTTCGTCTGTCCCTTACTGTCATAAAAAAATAAAATAGATTTGACAGTGGTTCTGACGGTCTAAGTAACGAGCATATCAGAGGATAAGATTGGCCATACAAAGAGGGAACGCTGTCAGTTTTATAGACACCTCAACTGCAGATAGATCTTAATAATTAATATTGTTCATAATAATGTATTGATTTCAATGTTTTATTGTTTGTGGTTAAGTGTAAAGCACTAAACAACATAATCAATGAACATTCACGTCATCTTCTTGCTCTTAATATCATTATTATAACACTAGAAATAAGGGATTACTATCTACTAATTCTAGTAGGCTTCATAAGATACATAATAGCTTTAAGGGTAAATGTATACACTTTTATAATAAAGTCCCAGCCACTGTTTAGGCATTATCTATAAATATATTTAATGTTTTATTAAACAATGGCTCTGTCGGAAATCCTACTACTCTAAATATATAAGTGATCGGACAGTCTGGAACTAGATAATGATTATTAAAGTGAAACTTTTATTACATCGTCTCAAACTTTTTCGTCTGTGTGATGCATGTCGCGTGACAGTCGGGCGGCACCTAGAGTTGGCAGCAGCTGACTGTGTATTGTATAGAATATTACTAAATTCTGAGCGGCACTACAATTGCGCTATTCACCTTGAGACATAAGATGTTAAGTCTCATTTGCCCAGTAATTTCACTAGCTACGGCACCCTTCAGACCGAAACACTGTAATGCTTACACATTACTGCTTCACGGAAGAAATAGGCACCGTTGTGGTACCAATAATCTAGCCGGCATCTTGTGTAAAAGAGCCTCACACTGGTAAAATTTATATAAAGTTATTACATTTTATTATTTTATTAGTAAACTCGACGTTTTAAAACCTTTCTAGATCTGGTTTTCAGGGGGAGTTATGTTTGGCAAAAATGTTGCATCATTATTGTATAAATTGACGCTCCATATAGCCGAATGGTTTGTGACCCTGACTACTAAGCTAGAAGTCCCGGGTTCGGTAGGTGCAATCATTTATGTGATGAATATGGATGTTTGTTTCCGAGTATTTAAGTAAGTATATTGTATGAAATATATCGTTGTCTTGTACCCATTGTACAGGTTATGCCTTGTTTGGGGCGAGATAATTTGTGTAAAAGTGGGTCAATATTACAAAAAAAATTAATAGAGCACTTGGAACGATGTTAAATTTTAGAAAAGTTTAGTAAATTACATCAGATTACAACAGGCTTAGCACGCAACTTTGACAGACACAATTTTACTCACTCCCAACAGCAATTTGCCAGTCAATGAAAATTGCACAAATCCATCTGATTGAGGGCTAATCGCTGACGAAATCGCGAATTCCAACAAAAGAGATTCTCATGACTATTTCAAAGCACCCTATAGCCCAGTTTTACTTTTTGTCCCAATTAAATACAATTTAGTGAGATTAAATTCGAATTTGGAAGGACTTGTCGGCCATATTTCAAGCTATTTCGTCTGTCATGCGCATGCGCCCTAACTGACGCTTTCCTTGATTTATTAAAGCAATCCATTGATTTATAGACATTAATTCAGGGAGTTTCGTTCTATTCCGCATCTAAATCATTTCATTATTATAAGTTTCAGTAGCTTGTATGATGATGCATAGGAAGCATTGTGCTATTTCATATTTAAATGCTTTCCTTATGAACCGACAACGGGTTTTAATTGAATAGATTTCAACATTAAAGGAAACTTTTAAATTTTTACTATTACCAACAAGATCACCAGATGTTTATTTAGTTAATTTACTAATACGAGGGGGTTAGAAATCTCTGTAAAATCAAAGGTAAATAAATACTGTAATAAGTCCATATGTTGCCTCCCAGTATGTTTTTTGCATCAGTTTACATATTACATTGAAAATGAAAACTTGAAAAGATTTGTAAAACAATGTAAATGTAAATCTGGATTTAAAAGAGTGGCAATGAGTTTCTTGCTACTTCTGCTCATTAGGTTAACCCTTTACGAAGTAGCGGTAGATTAAAAAAAAATTTTTTTGCCATTCATAAGTGTCACTTCCTTGACCTAATGATAAAGTGATTTTGATTTGATTTGTAGATTTGCCGCCATAAGATTGTAGTGATTTCATCGGTAACCATCCCGCGAATATAATATACCTAATGAGGTTTGCCAGCACGCTCAGGCGAATATAGGAAAATCCAGGATTTTGGAGAGGTGGTGAGTACTGAGTAGAGTGTTTACCTGAGTTCTCCTTTATTAAATACAGTCCACTTGAAATTCTCTTGCGCGACAATATTTGTGGTCCTTCGAGCCGAATTTGAACCAGCCTATGGATGAAACATCGTAATTAATGTAAAATTTATTTAGCTGTTCAACTATGTTGATGGAGCCTATTTACATTTAATATATCGGATACCAATCGGATGTTTCTTTGCACTTGATGCACGGCTAGGAGGGTAACAACGTGGCGCCTTTTTCTTCCATAAAGTAGTAATGTGTTTGTCTATTGTGTTTTGGCTTGAAGAGCGCCATAGCTAAAGAAATTACTGGAGTAGTGACACCTAACATCTTGTGTTTCAAATCGCTTTGAAATCTAGGTTTAACAGAATTTTATAAAAATAATTAGAACTGAGCGACACTGTATTACAATGGAAAGGGCATTTCCCTTACCATCAACTAAGGTGATGAAGTTAAGTTATGAAAAGAAGTTAGGATGATGAAAAACCTGTACTAAATAAACATACATAGACCACAGTGGAAGGCTCCTTTGCACAGGAAGCTGGCTAGATAATGGGTACCACAACGGCGCCTATTTCTGCCGTGAAGCAGTAATGTGTAAGCATTACTGTGTGTCGGTCTGAAGAGCGCCGTAACTAGTGAAATTACTGGACAAATTAGACTTAACATCTTATGTCTGACGAGCGCAATTGTAGTGCCGCTCAGAATTTTTGGGTTTTTCAAGAATCCTGAGCGGCATTGAATTGTAATGTGTAGGGCGTATCAATTACCGTCTGATAAGCTGAAAGTCCTGTTCTATTCGTCCCTTATTTTCATAAAAAAAAGTACTAATAGTTTTTTATGTATTCATAAAGAGTCGTGATATGCATATTTTTCCTGTTAGTAGGTTAGTATTGTAATCGCAAAGCCATAGGTGAGAAATAATAATTTAATGATGATCACTTTGTGCCCTTGGCTATCACGTGATAGTTGTCTGAGGAAGCCACGAACGAAACAATGGTTTATTCGTTTTTATCATAATCCTTGTCAGAAAGAGATTTATGTTTGCTTAGAGCTAAGCTATTAATATGGGATTAGTGAAAAACAGTGTCGTAAGAACGGTTGTAGTAATATATAATTGTTTATGTGCTTCAATAACTTAACAAATCATTGCAGCCACTTTTTATTAATTTAATATTCATAGCCAAATATATATATTGATACAGTTGGTACAAGAAGGTCTTTATAAAGCATGTTTCAATGCGCTCCGCTAGAGCATTCCAATTGCAGTCTTTTTAACCGACTTCAAAAAAGGAGGAGGTTCTCAATTCGTCGGTATTTTTTTTTATGTTTGTTACCTCAAAACTTTCGACTGGGTGAACCGATTTTGATATTTTTTTTTTCTTTGAAAGCTTATCGTGTGGTCCCATTATTTTATATATTTTATATATATTTGGTCCAGATCTGACAATGGCATCCATGAGAATAAAATAAAAGTCTTAAATTTGCTATACGCAAGTGATTGATAAATTTACATTTATTTTTAGATTTTTATATAGAGACAAATTGTCTGTTAGTGTACATCAAATTCACTAAAAATCAAAAAAATTTAAAAAAAATAACAAAAAAACAACCCACTTCAAAAACCCTATTCCAAAAAAAATCTAATTAATTAATCTAATTCTAGTTACGATTATTGTAATTTTTGGAGTCGGTTACATCCAAGTTAGCTATGTACATACATAGTTATAAGTGAGATGTGCTTGAGTCGTGAGGACGCGAGAGAGCGGGTCGCGGCGAAAGGACACCGATTCCAAGAATAACAATAATTGTAACTAGAATTAGATTAATTAATTACATTGTATAAGAATACGCAATTATTTTTATACTTTTTAGTGCATATCTATTGTTTTGGAATAGTGTTTTTGAAGTCGGTTGTTTTGTCGTTATTTTTTTACAGATGTTTTTGCAGATAAAATATTACAATTAATGTTCAAAATCTTAACAAATAAACCAATTTGCAGAAAGCATCTTTAAAGTTAATGTTTCACATTCTGTTAAGTATCACAGTCTGAAATGTTAAGGATGGTTGCTGCAAGTAGCGGAAAGTCATTTAAAAACAATAAATAAATATTATGAATTATAAACAAACGGAACAAATCTTTTGACTTTTATTAACAATACTATAATTACATTAAATTAAAACTACGGGGCAGTGTATTTAGAATACTGGATACCGCGTTAGATAGCTAGGATGATGACCCTGGCAGCTATTTCGATCAACGGATCGAAATAGCTGCCAGGGTCTATTGACGCGCGTAGATAATACTTTGTAAATTCTCCACGCCTTTGGTCTGGAAAGTGTCTCTCGACACAGAACAGCACAAACATGTAATACTCATTGAGGCGGACATACTATTTATATTTTCTTTGATTAATCCAAGCGTTTACTCTTTTAAATAATTTACATAAAAATTAAGCAGCGACATACTCGTAATTGCGACGTTTGCTGTCTTCGGTAGTCAAAGCAGCAGTCCCAGCACCAACTGACGTAACTTGGACATGAGAAGGAGCCAGGGTGTCAACGCAAACCAACAGCGTCATTCCATCAGGACGCACACCATCGCGGCGGGTATTTTGGCTCTAAAACAGTTGGTATATCAAATGCCCTGCAGATGAGTTCATTAATGCTGGCGTGACTATGCGACCTGCCGATTTTACGCAGGATATTTGATTAGGTTTGCCATCGCGACCATAATACCATTTGGCTCTAAAATAGCTGATAAAATAAAAATAAAATTTTTGGCATCGGTGTCCTTCCGCGACCCGCTCTCGCCTCTCGCCTCCTCACGACTCAAGCACATCTCACCTATAACTATGTATGCAGTAACAAACCTATCTTGGATGACACCGACTCCAAAAATTACAATAATCGTAACTAGAATTATATTAATTAAATAGATTGTGTAAAAATATGCAATTATTTTTTTACTTTTTAGTGCACATTATATCTATTGTTTTAATATTGTGTTTTTGAAGTCGGTTGTTTTTACGTTAATTTTTATTTTATTTTATGATTTTTAGTGAATTTGAAGTACACTAACTAACAATTTGTCTAAATATATTGTCTAGATATACTAAATTTTTAAGTGCAGCACTGAACGTAAGTACCTTGCAATTTGATTACAGTCAGTGTTCCATTACTTTAGTCATGGATTCCTATGTATAGCAAATTTAAGACTTTTATTGTTTTCTCATCGATGCCATCTTCAGATCTGGACCAAATAACAATGGGACTACACGGGAAGAAAATAATTTTATAAATCGGTTCACCCAGTCGAAAGTTTTGAGGTAACAAACATAAAAAAAACGAACATACCGACGAATTGAGAACCTCCTCCTTTTTTAAGTCGGTTAAAATTTTTAAAAATGAATGGATAATGTATAATTTAAAATTCGTATCTATACCAACGTGAGAGACGAGTGCAATTTGTGATGCCACTCAGAATTTGGGAAGATTTTTCAGAATCCTTGATCGGGACTGCATTGTAATAAGCAGTGTGTATCAATTATCACCAGCTGAACGTCTCGCTTGTATCCTACCTTTTTTTTTTTCATAAAAATTATTTATACTGAGCCCGATCTTCTCAAGTATGCGACCAAGGTAAGAAGTATCTTCTCAAATGGTACTTTCTGACTTTTTTTTTATGAAAATAAGGGACGAGACGAGCAAGACGTTCAGCTGATGGTAATTAATCCATTACAATGTATTGCCGCTCAGGTTTCTTGAAAAACCTCAAAAATTCTGGGCGCCACTACAATTGCGCTCGTCACATTGAAACACAAGATGTTAAGTCTCATTTGCCCAGTAATTCCACTAGCTACGGCGCCCTTCAGACTGAAATACAATAATGTTTACACATTACTGTTTCACCGCAGAAATAGGCTCCGTTGTGGTACTCATAATCTAGCCACTGGTAAAATTTCAATAAGTGATAAAACATTGAATGTGAACTTTCTCGAATCATTTTGTCCATACTACTGAGCCAACAGACCATCAATAAATTCTTTTGTATAAAATGCTTTCAAAAGGGCATTAATAATTTACTATTAAAAGGCTTAGAAAAATATGTTTATTGAGTACCGCACGCGCCGACAAGCCCGCTCACGCAACCAAATTGACAGCTGCCAATCAACACAAATCATCAATATAATAGGTTCATTTTGGCCAATTAGAACCCGGTCGAACCCACAATGTCGATAAAATATACCGAATATTGAATATTACTACCTCGCCAGTCATCTTTAATGTTTTAATAAAGTTTGATTAAATATATACCTATGTATATAGGTACATTTTACACTTAAATGTATCGTTTTAACCGAATTCAAAAAAAGATGGAAGTTCTCAATTAGTCGGTATGTTTTGTTTGTTACCTCAGAACTTTTGACTGGGTAAACCGATTTTGATGATTCTTTTTTTATTTGAAAGCTGGTGCTTCCCGTGGGTCACTTTGCAATACAATACATACAACAAAAATAAGAATTAAGATTATTAATTAGATTGTATAAAAATGTGCAATTATTTATTTATTTTAATACTATATTGTTTTGGTAACATGTTTTCGAAGTCGGTTACATTTTTTTTAATTTTTTTAAACTATCAGCGAATACCATTGCTTTTTTGTGACTGAATGAATGATGAGGTCAGAAAGCTATGAAAAAATTTAAATATAGTTTTTGTTTTCAATAAAGTTGGCCTTTGAAGTGTATTTGAAAGAAACTCATAAAAGAAATTTAATATATTTTAGATTTATATTATAATCCAACTTACCTGAAACATTTATATAAATCTTATTTTGCAAATTGATAAATGGAATATTTTTAATCAAATTAATTTATTGTCCTCGGTACACGATGATTCTACGAAGTTTGAACTCAATCTGGCCGTTGAAAGTGGGTCATAATTGCGCCGGTCATAAATGATTTGGTTATAAACAAACATACATACAGATGAAGCTAATAAAAGGCGTGTAAAAAAGTCGAGTTCCTACAAAGGTACTAGTTTGAATATGCATGATAAACCACTCTGATACATAATTTTAAAAAATCTATTGAAACTGAATGTATGTAATTAACAATGATGGCGTGTTGTACATAATTTTACCAGTGGGAGGCTCCTTTGCACAGGATGCCGGCTAGATTATGGGTACCACAACGGCACCTTTTCCTGCCGTGAAGCAGTAATGTGTAAACATTACTGTGTTTCGGTCTGAAGGGCGCCGTAGCTAGTGAAATTATAGGGCAAATGAGACTTAACATCTTATGTCTCAAGGTGATGAGCGCAATTGTAGTGTACATTGTAATGGGCAGGGATCAATTACCATCACCTGGACGTGCTGCTCGTCTCGTTCCTTATTTTCATAAAAAAAGCTTTGACTAAACTTTATCTTTTAGTAAATGAAAATATTGACATTAATGAACAATAATTGAATTATATTTGAACGTAAATGAATTTCAATTTTGAAATATATTTAAATAGAACACTTTTTAAGAGTTTAAAATGCCTGTAATTGTAACTTTCCTTTTACATTAGATTTTTGCGTAAAACTTACATTTTTATTATTACGACGTTTCAAGACCTTTACAGATTTCGTTTTGAGGCCCCCTGATTACACCAATTACACGCATGTTAATCAAAGAAAATACTATGTGCATCAGTACTGACTGGCAAATGCCAACCAAATCTAAAGTTTATATTAAAAAAAAATTCAAACCGTTATTTATAGAACAGCTGAAACCAAGCTAAGGTAGCCCAACAACCTGTAAACCATTTTAATAAATCTTAAATTGTACTTAATTATCAATATCCGGATGACCGAGCCTTGCTCGGATTTCAAAGAATGAACAAAAAAACTTATAGAACATCTGGATTTGAACTTGGGTCTTCTGCTTTCCGGATCACCCAATGTCCCATCTGATTTATTACAGTCTTGTATATAGTGGCCAAATTTACCGTTGTATTCTAATGTAGCTGTTTCTCATCAAAACATGGATAAACTACATTTTTTTTAAATTGAAACCCCCTATCGCCCCCGAAATCACCTGTATACAAAATTTTATGAAAATCGTTGGAGCCGTTTTCAAGATTCAGATTATGTATATACAAGAATTGCTCGCTTAAAGATGTAAGATTCAATTTAATTTCACACAAGAGATTGAATATATTATAAAATACTATAATCCAACTTAACTGAACCATTTTTGTATCAACTTGCGTGCTTATAATAACTCCAAAACATGTATTTAAATCATAATCCGAGACCCTACAATTAAACGCATAATTACCTAAAATAATTGGGACCAATCTCTTAATCGGAATAAAATTCGTCAAATTCTAGGTAATAGCAGGTATGTATTACTGACGAGTTCCGTCTAGGAGAACATATAATTATTGTGGATCAAATTTTGAAGTGTGCGGTTTAGTTATTAAATAGAATCCCAAACAAATGCGGTTATAATGGTCGTCTAGTGATACAGGAATAGAAGGCAATCATTTTGTTTTAGTTTAAGTTGAAATTTGCAGCATTTTGGGCATAAAATATGAAACGTGCCTTCTGTAAGCTTCAAAAATCATTACGGGACCGATTTTGGGTCCGTTTTAATATAAATAATGATTGGTTTGTGACATTTTATTGCAAAACTATGATTTATGGGGTTGTTTTTGCCACTTTGTTATACCAAGATACAATTATGTTGCAGAGGCTGCATAGAACGTCTACTTAGATACAAATGGGATATATCTTTATGAGACATTTTTGGGTTTTAAGGAAGATTTAATTAAATTTATAATATTTAAGGTTTGCTGCCACACCTTTCTATACAATTTATGAAATATAACTGCTGCAATCGCTTTTTACCCATTTTTGTAAATAAAGTACAAATGTTATATAATGGTTTCATAGCGATAAAAGCGGCTTGAACTATTGCTAAATTAGTCTACTAGACTAGAGTTACAACAACAAAATAATACATAGTAATTTATCTTCTTTTTTATTTTACACACAAAAAAAATATTTTACAATTCTACTTAAATTTAAGTACAAATTAAGACCCATTCGGATTTTACCGTGTACAACACTCGTCGCATGTTATAAATAAACTAAGAGAAAACTAAAAATATACTATATGACATAATATCAGTACTTATAACTAATTACAATATGTCTTTATAACAATTATTAGCCTTAAACAATATTTAAAATTACAAAAAAAAACATCTTAAATATAATACACTAAAATTATACATACTTTCGATCACATTTTAATGTCTTTTATCTGTTCTGTGCTTGCGATACAATTTCTAGACGTCATTCCGAATAGAGTGAGGCATCACTCATATTTTTAGGATTTTTTTAAAGAATTAACACGTTTTTAAATTTGTTGTCTTGCCTATTGCAACATTTTTTATGACAAAAAGGGACGAGACGAGCAGGACGTTCAGCTGATGGTAATTGATACGTCCTGCCCATTACAACGCAGTGCCGCTCAGGATTTTTGAAAAAACCCAAACATACGAAATACTAGAAAGTGTTTTTTGTGTGTCATAAGATTATTGAAATTTAATTTTCATGATTTGCCCAGTAGTTTTACTAGCTACGGCGCCCTTCTGAGCGAAGCACAATAATGGTTACACATTACTGCTTCGTTGCAGGAGTACGCTCCGTTTTGGTATCCATAATATAGCCTGCGCAAAGGAGCCTCCCACTGGTAAAAATATAGTTATTGGTAAAGTATTGTTTAAGTGGTTTTATTAGATAGACGATGCATAAATTTAGGATGTTTTTTGAACCAACGATTACTTTCTTCGATCAGCTTGGAGATGTACAAAAAGGGCAAAAAATAGAGCAAGTACGGAAGAATTATTTTTAGAAACACTTTCTAGTAATTTATTTCGACTTATTTAAAAAAAATTAACACAATTAAAAATGGAAACGACGGGAATAATATTTGATAATTTATTACATTCATAAGTAATTATTAATGAAAAAATGAATAAATAAACTGTTACGTAATATCATTCATTTGAATGTCTTATAAATCTTCTAGCTGACCCAACAGACGTTGAACCATAATATAAAGAAACATATAGGTGGAATTTTGTAAGATCCGTAGCTTTCAGTGAAAGGTTGAATGTCTTTTTATATTACGTTTGCCTGTACTGGCGTTGCGTGTCTGATAATACGCCATGCTATTTTTACGTCAGATTACATATCAGTCTGACTAAAGATGTCTTTAAGAGACAAAACACACTAGCCTTCAGAAATCATCAGTGCCCCAGAGCACTAGATTTTTCTGATACCTAAAGTGCCGTACGGCACACTATTGCCTCATTAAATTCTGACCCTTATTTTGATTATTAGATGATTCATTATACACGGTCTTATAGCTTATTTCAATAGCTTTCTGGTACATTCACTCAAATCATCCTAATTATAAGCAATCTATTGCTACACACCACACATCTGAGGCATACCGTGCGATCAGTGTTTCCAGGAACGGAAAGGCTAGATCACAAATTAAGGGTATGTTCCGATATGCACTGCGAGCACTGCACAGTGCTATCACTGTAGAAAAATTCGTTCCGTCATGGACTGCCAGTATACTGCCGCAGTACCATAGGGAAATATATGACGTCATCAATCGCCGCCATATTCTACTGTGAGCACTGGCGTTTTCGAGGTAAGGTACTCGCAGTACTTTGATCACGTGATCAGTTAATGAAATGGTTATTTTGTTTTACTCACGTGAATTCTTTGTGTTATTTTCTTGATTGGCTTAAATTTTAGTGAAATTGCATTGACACTCACACAACCTGAGAGTTGAACAAGACATACCAAGATTTACGATCCATGCGTCACTCAAACATCACACAAACGGTTGGCTCAGGGCGCTGGTTTGAGTCCCACATTGTCAATAAATTTTGGTTACAAATTTCATTTGTATAAAGTTAATACATTAAATTTTGTACCTTTAAGGTAAAGAACCTCGAACCTGGTTCCTAAGGAACATGCCACTATGTAACCATATCAATTAAATCTGACCGCAAGCAGTTCTGTCACAGCGAGCACCTATGAGTGTTATCTTAATATTATATCAGCTGTTATCGTGTGTCGTATATGTGTTCCACTGCGGTAGGTTATATTATAAACGTGACGTAAATTAGCCACGATTGCCTGCTCTTTCTAGTAATAGAAGCTATTACTAACAAGGAGTAGAGCATGCTTTAAGCTGTTTTCAGACTACGCTATACTATTGCGATATATATTTAAGCAAATAAGGAACTAATGCTATACTATATAGCATGGCGTTCACATTACGCGATATACTTGCAAGTATTTATATTATACTAGAGGACACGACAGACGTTGTCCTGTACACACATCTTAAATTTGAAAAATCGGTCTAGCCGTTAGGAGGAGTTCACTAACATACACATGACCAGGAGAATTAAAATAAAATTATATGGATGGAATTGAGAATCTAAACCAATCTCAAATTCACTGGAACACACAAAAAATCATCAAAATCAGTCAAGCCGTTTAGGAGGTTGTTCAATTATGAATCTAAACCATTCTCAAATCCATCTGAAGACATACTCATCATAATCGGTCCAGCCGTTAAGGAGGTAGTTTAATTGTGAATCTAAAACATTCTCGAATCCACCTGAAGACACACAGAAAGTTTCATTAAAATCGTTCAAGCCGTTTAGGAGGAGTTCAGTTACATTAGACGCACAAAAGAAATATATTATCTATATATTAAGATGACAAGCTCAGTTGACCGCGATCTTGGAAGAGTGTGCACACGATCGACACCATGGATTTAATACTGGATAGTCTTAAGAGATCATCGAGCGATGACGACAATGCGGAATTTGACACTATCTTGTCATTAATGCTACGAAAGAAGAAAAATGCCAGAACATGGATATCAAATCATATAAAATTTAGAGAACGTGGCGATTTGAAACTTTTTGAAGATGGAAGAAGGAGGAAGATGGCGGCTCACGATATAGCACAGCATGAACTCAGCACACGCCCAATTTTATTGCGTATAGTAAGCCAGTAATATATCGTACAGTAAAGTGTGTACGTGTCCATAATAATGTATGGTGCGCGAGATTGTTGTGCTATGAACTATAAGGACGACACGCCACAAATTAGGATATCATCCCCACCATCTGGATGTTTGGCGGTCCTCCACAGTGCGGTTTTCAAGGAGCTTTCTTCCTCGTACAAAGTTATAGAATGAGCTTCCTTGTGCGGTGTTTCCGGAACGACATGGGTACCATCAAAAAAGCGCGTACACCTTCCTTAATGGCCGGCAACGCTTCTGTGATTCTTCTGGTGCTGCAAGAGAATGTGACCGGCGGTAATCACTTAGCACCAGGTGATTTGTACGCTCGTTTGTCCTCCTTTTTCCAGAAAAAAGCTATATTCTATTATATTATAGCATAGTGTGTAGAGAGCTTTAACCTGTTTCTATTACTGTGTTTGAAGGCTCTTTTACACACTATTGCGAGCCAGTACAATTTGTGTTTTGGTTTGTAGAGCTCCAGAGCCTTGTCCTAAAATACGTATTAATACTTAGGGTATGTTCCGATATGCACTGCGACCACTGTATAGTATGACGTCAATTTAGTATACTGTGAAGCCGTTCCTTTATAGCCAGTTATACTGGTTACTATATAAAACGGAACGCAATCTCGTATACTGTCAGCCGCATTTTTGACGCAGCATTCAAATGAGTGTATTAAAGATTTCTAGTTCATTAAAAAAAACTGTTGTTGGAGTACTGTCAAATTAAAAATATTTGGGATTAAACTGTAGGTATTGTTTATAAAACGTTAGGCACTCGAGTGGTTAAAATATAGAATTGTTAATTACACTACAACCCATATCATCTAAGTACTATGTATAGAAGTTAATTACTGTTCACAAGATTTACAAAGGTTAAAGGGCAATTATGCGGACTTCTTAGGTTTGTAAATTACAGTAGTATAATGAACCATTAAGATTCATTAATATAATAATAACATAATCATCACTATGTTTGAAATGTGGACACCAATGGCATTATCATTACACTTAAAATTGTCATTAATAGTTATTTATGCAACTGTTGTGTATTAAAACACGACCGTGGCTTTATAATAGTATCGCATGAGTGTTTTAATACCTAATTGTCAACAGTTGCATACAAGACTTTATCTACACCCATAATATGATTCTTCTATAAAAGATTCTGAAACAGTTAGCTTACTGCTAACATTAAAAAAGCCAGTCCTAGTAACCATAATATCATCCAAATGAGTGTTATTATGAAAACGGATGATATACTGTTGTACTGAATTTCATTACAACACTCGTTTGGATGATGTTATGGTTAGTAGGACATTTGGTGTTTTAATGTTGACAATAAGCAAACTGTTTTAAATTTTTAATAGAGGATTTGAAGGGTGGGTGTTTACAAAGTTTTTAACGATACGATACTTTGGTATTGTTATTCTAAAGCTTAATAATGATACTAATTCGACCAACACATAGTTGTAGAATATGTTTTAGATTTATATAATACGTAATTAGTATTTAGCCGACAATCAACTTTATAAAAGTTTTTTTTAAATTAATTCTATCTCAACGGATACTCCATAGGGAGTGCCGCTTGCGCCTCTCTCTCCCCAAGAGAAGGTCGCCTTCGACGAAGGTTTAGAGGGCCCCTGCCCAAAGCCAACTTCAGGTGATGTTTAGTGGGTAGGCACCTAGGTTTTTACGTGAGTCCCACATAACCAACGCAGACTTAGGCTGCGTTGGTATGCATGAGCATTCACCACCTCCCTCCCGTAGTTATTCCGGAGGGTAGCCCTTCCCTTTGCTTGGGCGCAAAAAAAATACTAATTTAATTCAAATTAGTTCTTATATATTTTCCTTCTTATTTGTGTAGAAGTTGTTGTAAAATAATTTTAGATTTATACAATTCGTTATTACTTTATAGCCGACAAATAACGTCATAAAATTATTTTTCATGCATGTCTGATTGCCTGTAAGTAGAATCGCAACTATCATTTTTTTAAGTATGTTTATTTATTTATATATTTGGGCAACTAACAAATTACACTCTTTACATGCTTAAATTTAAAATATAATAATAATATGGATAAGAGTTAATTCACTGTTGTAAGTATAATGGAATGTAGGTACGTTGAAGTTTCTGTAGGTAATCTGAAGTAAATAAATAAATAAACACTAATATCTACAAGCTGGGTAACTCAAGTTAAGCCAATAAGTATATTATCCAAAATCACCGGCAACAGTTCCACCCAAAATATTAACTTCAATCACGAATAGCCTACAGCTAAGATACTTATTAGGGACGTACCATGCACCTGTGTGAATATTTTCAAAATCTTCATAATTAGAGGTTTGCGGATATTCCCAAAGAAGGCCGAAAACCGACGGGTGAGCCTTACTGCGGCGGCAATAAATTCTTCGACATTTGACCCCAAAGTTTTTTAGATATTTGCCCTTTGGCTGTCTTTAGCTGTAGAAGCGATTTGGAAAGTTACAGAGTAAGCGTTGTTGTTTAATTTGTTAGAGGCTGATACATAGTATAATGTAATATTAATTTACTAATAGTTAATATGCGGGTACTGTATAATATCATTTTGAATATTATTTTAATTTGATATAAGTTACTTAGCTTAACTTTGTAATAGGTAAAAAAAGACTTAAGAAAAGAAGCAATTGTGTGGTTTTATGAAACCACGATGCAAGTGAAACTTATTTCACAAAATAACATAGGTATTAATATCAGCATAGAAAAACAACAATTTATATATTATGCTTTACATTTTCATAAAATAAAAAAAAACTTTATAAAGTGTGTGGGGTTCGAACCTACTCCTCCACCCGAATGCAATTGCATCCAATATGCAAACTATAGGCGCTGCCCGATCGTCACGCGACATGCAACACACAGACAAAAAAGTTTGAGATGATGTAATAAAAGTTTGACTTAAAAATTAGATTACAACTATTTTATTTTTGTTCTGTATTCATAAAATAAAAATATTCATAATATATAGTAATTCTCGCTATATAGATATCCTTATAACGCGTTTTCATATTACAGTATTCCAATTCCCCGTATAACACGGGTATTCCGTGATATAACGCGAGGATTTCCCACATTCATATATCTGTACTGTGTTATAATGATTTGTACAGTTCATAATTAGCATCGTGTACCTTTAAGCGAGTGTCACAATTACAAAATTATTTTATTAAATTTGTGTATTAAAATAGTAAAACTAGGCAAACAAAAGGAATGTGTTATGAATTGTGTTTAATTTTAATAATTACGAATTACGAGGTCGTAAAACTATATGGTATAATATAAATATAGGAATTCCCATATAACGCATATTCCTGTTACGCGGAACCACTCTACCGCGTTATTGGGGGCATCACCTGTTTTATGAATTTTGAGCAAATTATTTTGTTAGAATTTGGGTACAATTTCTATAATATAAGTTAAAACTGTTTTGAATACCAATTTTGTAGTACTATGACGGCTTTCTTAAATTTGTAAATAAGCTTGGCGTAAGTCTCTGAAGTAAATATGATGCCCTGGTACATGTCGTCAGCATGACACGTGATTTTCATCGCTATTATAAAACACTAATTATCAACATATCTCTACTTTACTTATATTCGCCTGGTACCAATATAGCAAAGATCAAATGAAAGTTTAAGATGAATATTTTAGAAGATGTTCGTCATGAATAATGGTTAATTATTATTGTAATGTAATGTATTAAAAAAAATCATAGCATAATTACAGTTTATACGAAGAATTGAAATTGAATTAAGTAATTTAAACATTGCGAACTTCCTAAAAAATAATATCAAACTTATGAATACATAGATGATAACATTGCAACGACATAATCAAGTTCTTCATCGCCAATCCTAGAATTCTTATAATTACTCTTAGTGGCCGTTTAAAACAGTAAAATCATTCACGATTTAAATATTATAATCCCACGTAAGCCGATAGATTACTCTGTAGTCCGTGCCCACTAATGTCGAACATGTATATCGCAGCGATCGTCAACCGTGGCAGATCGCCTGAGGGTTCCCCGCCTTATATTCTGGTTCCCACATGCTCCAAAGACTCGGATTGCGTGTGACCTGAGCTTACAACCTCTACAACCGACGTTAAAACTGTATCATTATCGTAAGCAGTATCAGTAAGGTCACTTTAATCTTTTGGAGTTTTTTTAACTGTTGCTTCAACTTTATCATCACTCAGGGGCACTGCTTCTAGATCTACTGTTTGCTTCGGGCGTTTGGTTTCGTTCTCAGCTTTGGCTTTCGGTGCCGTGGGAGCTTCGCTAGTGTTTTTTGTTGAGGTGAAACTTTCCGTCGCGTATTGTATTGCTATAATAAAACAATTATAACATCATCATTGAACGCATGATATAATAAAACAATCTGTACTTAATTTCACTTGATTTCACAAATATCAACTTATTTTTAATGCGATGGCAAATTTGATGCCCAATTTGAATAATCTTGTAACGCCTGAGACACTTTCAAATAAATTTAAAAGTTAATAAAATATTTCAAATTTGCGAAATTTGCAAACGATTGCTACTAAATTTATAAACACATTAACAATAAATTTGAAATATGAATTTCGAGATAATTTGAAATAAAATTATATTTTTGTCAAAACTGCTCGTCGAATGTCTCATTATTGTCATTAAAAAGGAGCCTTGTGAAATAATGATTGGAATAAAAATAAAATCATCCTTTTAAGATCAAAATATAAGTTTTGACAAATTTATTTTGAAAAATTGAAATATTGTATTCAATACATTGAATTTTAAATACAAAATAGGTTTCAATTAAAGTTGAGTTATTGGTAATCCATGAATGTATGGGTAATCCAAAGTCGACAGATAATGAAGATAATGGAGGTTGAAAAACGATGCTAAGCCTCAAGTGATTACTGGCGTTTACCAAATTATTCAGTAATCGATACTCCATTGTAATGTCGGGAATAAAATGTATGGAATTCCTTTGGAACTTCAACAATTTTTATAGTAATAATAGTGTCTGGATGGAAGGCATTGAATTTTTATTTAAATATAGTATTTAATGAAGGAATTTCTGATGTATTACACAGTAAATGGTTATTGACTAAGAGATTTTTGTGGTATACAAAGCGAAACAAATTTTCGGGTCACCTGAATTTAAGTGATCAGCGCCCATATTTACAAAGAAATTTGAACTAAAATTCTCATATCTCTATGTAGATAAATTTCATATACATACTAGAATATACTCTTTGTATTTTGAATAATACCTTTTTACTAAATGAATATAATGTTCACTTAGCACTTATAACAATTTATTAATTTCTGCCTATTTGTCAATCTACTAGTTTGGCTATTTCTGTATCAACTTTGCCGAATATTATAACTTATGGTACGAGTAGAGCCTAATCTGTAAAGTTTTTGCGAAAATTCAAATCCCTTATAATTGTAAATAATTTTTACTAGGCTCCTTTACACAGGATGCCGGCTAGATTATGGGTACCACAACGGCGCCTATTTCTGCCGTGAAGCAGTAATGTGTAAGCATTACTGTGTTTCGGTCTGAAGGGCGCCGTAGCCAGTGAAATTACTGGGTAAATGAGATTTAACATCTTATGTCTCAAGGTGACGAACGCAGTTGTAGTGACGCACAGAATTTTTGGGGTTTTTCAAGAATCCTGAGTGGCACTGCATTGTAATGGGCAAGGCGCATCAATTACCATCAACTGAACGTCCTGCTCGTCTCGTCCCTTATTTTCATAAAAAAAATATAACATTACATTATCTAGTTAACAATTGGAATCTACACAGTCAAATTCGAAGCTAGTGTAAAATAACACTAAAATCGAGAAATAATGACAGTTATGGCCAAACAACTTATGAAGTAACAAAGTTATGAAACGCCATCAGAGCAGTTATCTTAAGAGTTACGCCCCTGAGCCTCATTCGATTTAGCCTACTGCCAATAAGGGTCAATATTCGGCCAGCACAAAGGTTTCCCTAAATCCAGGACGGTAATTAAAACAAACAGCATCAAACAGTAACCGCCCGCGGCGCCACGGGGTAGATTTGACCGTCGCGCCGTCGCCTTAAACCTACCCTCTCATTATAAACTTAATCTAATTATTGAATACAATGTTGTTTACATTTTTTTTCTAATTCGACCCACTATATTTTGGGATGAATGCGTAAGCGCTAAATGGCACGTTTAAAGCAATATATCATAAAAATCGGAGTCATTTCAATACCGACGGTCAGATTCTCACGATAGTCAGAAGGACTTGAATTTAAGCGGTTAGATCATTATAGGGTATATTTGCCTCTATATAATGATTTTGTTGGTAACCAGTACAATTTTGTCTGGTATGATAATAAAGGTTAGTAAAAAAGTGAGGTTAATAGTGATTTGGGATGAGTCATAGGAGATTGAAGTACCTATACTATACGTTAGGAGATTTAATGAAATTGGAAGTATTCCAATTACAGTTGATGTAAAATAACGGAATTTCTTTGAACAGAATTAACCATAGACTTATTTATTTTAATACCATTTACCAGTGGGAGGCTCCATTGCATAGGATGCCGGCTAGATTATGGGTACCACACCGGCGCCTATTTCTGCCGTAAAGCAGTAATGTGTAAGCATTACTGTGTTTCGGTCTGAATGGCTCCGTAGCTAGTAAAATTACTTGGCAAATGAGACTTAACATCTTATGTCTCAAGGTGGCCAGCATATTTGTAGGGCCGCTTAGAATTTTTGGGTCGTTCAAGAATCCTGAGCTGCACTGCATTGTAATATAATGATACTTATAATATTGACACACTTTTTTACACAAATTATCTTGCCCCAAGTTAAGCATATATAGCCTGTGTTATGGGTTACAAGACAATGATATATTTAATACAATATACTTAGTTAAACATACATAAATTCATATTAACATACATAAATATATTTAAACATCCATGACTCGGACACAAACATCCATATTCACCATATAAATGCTTGCACCTACCGGGATTCGAACCCGGGACCTCTAGCTTAGTAGGTAGGATCGCTAACCACTCGGCTATACAGGTCGTCGTTGTAATGGGCTAGGCGTATCAATTACCATCAATTGAAAGTCATGCACGTCTCGTCCCTTATTTTCAAAAAAGAAAATGAAGTTATCCTTATTTTTAAACCACAATTCACTAAAGACTTATAGTAGCTTTTTACCAGTTAAGAAATCATTGTTATTGTATAAATGATCGATAAATAAAAGAGAATCTATTCAAGTTCTTAGAAAAATCAATATGTTAACAAAAATCACTAGAGATTACTCTTCAATAAGATTCCTTAATCAATTTACGGGCTATTTCGTGGGAAGTTCAGGAGAGGCTCGGGTCACAGCAGCGACCTCTGTGGGCAAATTACAAGCCGGCAATGGACGTGATCGATTTGACAGCGATTTACATCACTAAATGACACTTAATTGAACTTACGTGGTTGGTGCGAATAATAGTTTAGTGCTTAATCTAACATAGGTTGCGATCGTGACTTTGTTTCAATATATTATTTAAGGTTATCTCGGATAAGGCCCTACGATTTTAAGAGCCTTCAAAAAAATTGCATTTATTTTTGCTCCATTTCTCTATATACATCATTGAAAGTAAGAAAGAAAAGAAAGAAAATATATTTATTGACAAATTGGATACATAAAAATACAAAATTAGTAAATATAAAATCCAGACTATGCCTGTATCGCGGAAAACAAGTGAACATACAAATACAATCAACAAAGTATTGACTGCTCTATTTAAAAAAAACTATTGAGCTGACACATGATACAAATTAAATTTTCGTTTTATGTAATTTTTAGCCGATTTCAAAAAAGGAGGAGGTTCTCAATTCGTCGGTATGTTTTTTTTATGTTTACGTTTTATGTTGTCTCAAGCACATCTCAGCTATGTATGTAGTTACAAACCTACCTTGGCTGACACCGATTCCAAAAATAACAATAATCATAACTAAAATTAGATTAATTAATTAGACTGAATAAAACCCGCCATTATTTTTATACTTTTTGTGTATATTATATCTATTGTTTCGGAATAGTGCTATTGAAAATGGTTGATTTAATTGTTAAAATTAATTTTTTTTCTAAGCGAAGTTATGTTTAGCAGATTTGTACTGTATTTTACTAATTATACTAAAGCATATTTTCCCTTAATAATTTTCTTTATAATATATTACCACAAATTTAAAAAAACACATGTAGTAATTAGGATGTTAATTGATAAAAGTAATGTTAATAGCATGTAATGTAGAAAATTTTGAATTATTAATGTTGAAGATCCAATTAATATGATTTAATAAAATTGAAATGTATATGTTTGTTGTGTATTAACATAATAATTACTGTTTTACATGTAGACAGAGCATAATTAAACACTTTATTTTCGTATTAATAAGTTTCATATGGCTAATAAAAATACATCCTAAAATATTTTTTAAAAGGCCAAATATAATTTTTCCAAATTTTGAAATGTGCGTTTTCATTTCTGAATTGCATTACTATGAATTTCAAGTTTTTTTTAAATACGTGATTATCAATCCCATATTGCGTGTCACTCCCTTATAACGAAAGGAAAGTGACAACGGTGACATGGTTATAACGCGTGTAGTCAGAAGATGCTTTTAACCTTATAGATTAGATGGATTTCATTTAAGTCATCCAAATTGTATTCCTTAGACACTTGCCATTTATTTAATAAAAAAATATTTCGATAGCTTAATTAATTATAAACTTCATTAAATATTAAGGTTTTATGAAAAAAAAACGATTTTTAAGCACTGCTCAGTCATGTCTATCTATACGCGGACGAAGCTACCCGTAGCTTTGTCCGCGTATAAATCAGCCAGATATAAATAAAACGATCAGATTTTTTTAAATAGAACAAAATAGCCTATTTTATCATCTGGAATTGAGTATCTTTTACTAACTATTAAGTTTTTGCCAATCTTTATATATATATTGGATATCATCCCCACCATTTGGATGTGTGGCGGTCCTCCACAATACAGTTTTCAAGGAGCTGTCTTCCACGTTCTACAAAGCTGTGGAATGAACTTCCTTGTTTTGTTTCCGGGACGATACGACATGGGTACCTTCAAAAAAAGCGCGTACTCCTTCCTTAAAGGCCTGCAACGCTCCTGTGATTCCTCTGGTGTTGCAAGAGAATGTGGGCGCTGGTGATCACTTAACACCAGGTGACCCGTACGCTCGTTTGTTCTCCTTTTCCATAAAATAAAAAAATAAAACTATATACATCCAGTGTCCTGATGTTTGTTTCCAGTGAACCCCTAAAACTAATGAACGGATTTTAATGAGGATTATTTCTTGGAGTGCAGTTTAGTCCAACTTGAGAGATAGTATTTTATTTCGATTTGGGACCCATAACTAATTTTGTTTCCAATACGAGTATTTCTTTTGAATGGACATATTTTCTATGAGAGAATTTATTGTGACAGTTAACAATTTCATTTCAACAAAAGGGAAGCATATTTTACGAAATAATTCTTGACGTCATGAAATATTATTGACAAATTCATAAAAAACAGTATTTTATTTATTATTTTTGTATTTTAGTATTTCGCCATTAGCTAGCCGTTGCTACTGTGAACTAATCAGGCGTTAAGTTATTAAGATATTTTTTAGATTCATGTATTGGTTCATTAACACATAAATTTTTATTCTTCTTGCAAGGTTATAAATATTAAAAATGCTCTTCTTATACGCATAATATTTCTGTAAGTGTCATTTTGACTAAAGTATCCGAGAAGGGCTAAGCTGATTTTGATAAAATTTCTTGTGTGCGTTAATTGATTACGGTTTCTATAATACACGGTATGTAACGCTACAAATTCTATGATTCCTTTTGAATAATGTTAATTGTTGGTTTTATTCTATTTAGACTTTGAATTTGAACAAACAATTCAACATTTCATGACCCTATCATCGCCAGTTTTTTCGTTGTTTCTAGTCGAAAAGATTGGGAGGGTATGTCTAGTCAAATAAAAAAGAAAAAGTATGTGTGTCAACCCCGACGCACGACTGGAGTTTTCTCCTTAAGAAGACGATGTCTTTGAACAGTTACTACACAAAATCAAGTACAATGGAGTTGGTTACAAACAGACATACAGCAGAACCTAATAAAAGCGTATTAATTAAAAAACCAAAAAAAAATCCTTAAAGCTCAAAATATGTCAGGAAATGCCCAAACACAACTCCTGTTAAAAACTCAAAACCAATTTTAATAGGTCCATCAAGGAAATTACATTTCGGCACACCCTAATAAGTATATTATACCACATGCGTAAGCTATCACGCAGTATACTGTGTATGCTGGCTACACACAAGTATATATACACACACACAGACAACCGAAAAGCGAAAGGTGCGCGAGAAATGATGCGCACCAAAAACGTTACTATCCCATTTGATGAGTAGGTTTTACCCTCCATATTTTTCTCATACCGGGCGCCTTATATGAAAATCGATTCCTAAGGAGTAAACTCCAAAAAGGCTATATCAATTAAAGCTGTTCAAGGTATTTTTAATATTTATTTTATTCAGATGTAGACGAAATTGGGTTGGAAATTCAATATTTTTTACAATATACGTCAAATCAGGAAGATGGATTCCCCAGCAGGATTTGTCCCTGAGACATCCCTTACTTCTACTCAGGACTTACCCATTTGCTTGATACCCGAAAACTCGCTAATATCAACGAAGTCTGGTACATAAAGCAGACTTGTGTCTGTTGATGCTCCGATTTCAAAATTGAGGCGTATTTCTTGCAAAACCAACGTTGCTCGTCAACGTAAGACATAAAATGTCAAGGTCCGTTTAAAAGAAGGCATGTTAATACGTAAGTCACACTAAAAGATTTGCGTAACTTAAAAAACAACATGTTATAACCAACATATTAAGTTTATTGCTCTTCAAAATATTAAAATATTCCTTTACATTTTAAACATTTTTTCATGCGATCGAACCATTTTTTAAATCAGGAGGACCACATATCTGAAGGCATGTTTTCTAAGTGCTGATTGAACGCTATCACTGACTCTTCGGAATTGGTAAAAGTGAAACCTTTCATCAAATCTTTGATTTTGGGGAAAGTACAGAAATAACAGGGTGCTAAGTCGAGGCTATGTGCAGGTTGGGTGACGAGTTGTACTTTTTCCGAAGCTAAAAATGACTTAGCTGTTGGCAGTGTGTGAAGAATGTTGTCATGATGTAGGAAAACGCGGCTTTTTGGTCGTTTTTCGCGAACTTTTTTTAACACCCTGGTTAAGAAATGGTAGAACTCGGCATTAACACTCTTTTTACCTAAAAAAAAAATTTTACGTATTGTAAAATAAGCGTAGCAATGTAAGTATTACTTAGTCAAATAACTGGCATCTTGTAATCCTCCTCCACTGAGTAAAACGTATGTTCGAGAAGCCACTTTCGAAGTTGTGTCTTAAACACCGTTGTGGAAGTTGCATCTTTCTTGATCGAGTTCGGCAGCCTGTTATAGACAGATGGATCCATTGAATCCATGATCCATCCAGAACTGATCTCTCCGATTTTCGCAGCTTATGATCTGGATGTATTAACACCTTTCCTTATCTTAGCGTTACCAGTGCTAACGCATGTGCATAACTATGTAACATAATGCAAAGCGAATAAGTTTGTAAAGCGGAAATACATAGCATCTAACAAGCGCATAAATTAACTCGCTGCTTGGATATGCATCTCTTTACTACACGTATCTACGTCATCAACAAGGGGTCGGAAAATGCATAATCAGCGTTACCTAAGCGAAATCAGATAGCAGCCATGAAGGCGGGCCGTTAGGGCGGGCCTTGTAGTCTAAATTTAAATTGCTAGTTACTGCGCACGCAAGCGGTACAAAGTGAGTGGCCTGATTGTTTCACAACTTGTGATACGATGGAAATGAATAAAGCCAATCTGCCAAGGTAATTCTTCGTATAGTTAAAGAAAAATGTAAGTATTTTACCTTTAAGACGATGAAGCTACTAACCTACTAGCTATGGAAGTTGCACAACACCCTCCATCGGACCAGAACTATTCTGTGGGGTATCGATGTTTAGAAGCTAGGGCTGAACTTATATAAAAAGTACTGGGAAGACAAAATCACTTAACCTCAACACCTACATACTGTTGGAAACAATGAAAATTTCACTTGTGGATTATGTCGCAAAAATTGAGAAACACCAAGACACATCGTGAGCATATACATTGCGCTTAATTTGAATCTGGACGGATATAAGCAGCCAACGGAGTCTATAAGAGCACCCCTCCTAAGGATATTGTCATCTTCATAGACATGATTGGATTGAGAGGGACGGGGTAGAATATATGGGCAAATGACACAATGAAACTATGTCAAAGAGTACTTATATACCCATCCCGATACCTTTGATAATATAGATGAAAGTGTTGAAATATAAGCCAGAGCTTTAATTAACGATCACATCGAAGATATACAAAGAAGAAGAGGGAAAAGTATGAAGGCTAAGAAAACATAGATGAAACAGTTGCTGTGAGTTTCTGCGATAATAACGAATCATTTGTGTACGATGCAAGTGTGATTCTATTTAGTAAGGTTTTCTTATTACTTACAAATTACTTTCCATCCTTCCTTCCTAGAAGTAAAATGCCTACAACCAAATTTTTTTAACCTTATTCTAACCTACCATTAGAGATTTATAAATCAACCCAAAACGTTAGTGTTAGTATCTAGTTGCATTTAATAATTTTTAAATCTCAAATTATATGTTTTAAATATCTGAACAAACCTGGTTACAGTTCACTCGATTGTAAGTGACCTTGGCACGTGCTTTGCCACTTCAAGCCACCATCAGTATTTGAAAAATTACCTACATGCTTTCTGGACGTACCCAATCTATATATATCAGGAAAAATGCGAAGTGATGTTTATTTGAAGAAAGTTTATGTGATTAAAGACATGCTCTATTGATCTGTATCAACATGTCACTTCTTTTTTATTTAAAAGAGTAGATCTTGTATTAAGATCACAGATAGTTTATACTAGATTCCTGTGGGATATGTTGAAAAAGTTTATGGATGTTGTGACGATTTTATTTTTTTGACAATAATTTCAATAATACTACTTCCAACTGTGCCGTAGGAATGGTAAAATGATGCAACGAAACAAGTCATGAACATAAAAAAACTAGTTAATCCACGTAGACTTAAAATTTGTGTTTGTTATCGAGTAATACTAACTGTAAGACCAATTCGTATAAGTCAACAAAACAATCGATATAAGATATTACCTTTATGTAAATCACTTAAGTCAATATTGAATTAAAGATGCATAAAAATGATGCGTGATCGCGTGTTTTCACTTAATAATCGCTACCTTTTGTGAGCTTAAGGATATCTCAATCGGTGGATTCAATAAATTGATTGCTTTAATAAGGATCATTAGTCTTCAGATGTACTGTGTGGATGAAACAGAATTTGGAGCCATTACAACTGCGAAAATATTTAAAAAAAATGCTCAAATAATAATTTGAAATAAGGTTTATTTTTGCGTAAGGTAAATTTTGGCTATGATTTCATAATATCTTGTTGCAAAATCTATACATTTATTCATGTATTTTTAATAATAATGAAAAGAAAATAAAAAACACACTATATTTTCAATTTTATACGTAGATATGCTGTTAATAGATATATTGTTGATATTTCTAACATAGATCAAATAATTTTACAATATTTTGTGTACACATATAATCACCATCGTCATCATTTCAGCCGGAAGACGTCCACTGCTGGACAAATGCCTCGCCCAATGATCGCCATGACGATCGGTCCTGCGCTGCCCTCATCCAACTTATACCGGCGATATTATTTGTTAATTGTGTCCACATATAACTGCCAGTAACTTTAACTAATTGCAATTTTACTTTTTGATAAAGTTGCCTTTTATCATAATTCACTTGGCATATCTTTTTTCTAATCTCAGAATTCCTATCCTAAAAAAAATCTTCATCCTGCACAACTATAAATTATATTACTGCACCAACTATGGCTTCATTCTCTTCCAATCTCTGTCCTTTCAAATAATCAACCTTGGAAATAAATATAAATCTAGGAATAGTTTGGGTGAATATTTTTCTAAATTAAAAGGGGCAAATGGGCTACAGGCTCATAAGATGGGAAGTTATCTGGCATTTGCTTATGTGAATCCGCAACACCAGGAGTTGATGTACCGGGCTTTAAGGTGAGAGTATCCTCTAAGCTTGAATTTGCCTAATTATTAATGGTTCGGTAAAACTGCAGCCGGTGATTGATTCCGAAAATTGGCTGTGCGTTGCAAGAAGCTTCTCGCAAAATACGCGTTTGTAGAATGCTAGATGTTAAATTCCGGTGGTGGACTTTGGTTGTTGGTATCACCTATTATGTCCTGGTATATTATTATGGTTCATGCAGTTGATACTTATACCATTTTTGTGCTGCAGAATAGGGTTATTAATAACCTAGGTCCTAAAGAATGATTAAGGGTTTTTTTCAATAAATAGACATTTTAACTGTTGCCTCTCAATATATTCTTGATATTGTTATGTGTATAAGCATAAGCGAATTTTATAGACACTGTAGTTATCATAATGTTCACACTAGAAGCAGACATAAACTTCTTATGCGTACTACTCGGTTAATTCGAGTTGGTAAGATGTGAACACTCTTAATAAAAGCACGAAGTTCAGAAAACGTGGAAAGAATTGATAAATAGAAAATATGTTCCCTTTCATCTTAATGACGCTAGACCACACACATACTAAGCAACACGGCAAAAAACACTTTTTAAAAAAACTTTTTAAAAGTATCTCTGGTTTTATATGAAATATGATGATGATATTTAAGCTTAATTCAGGTAGTTCTTTTTATTATTTAAGTTCCTGAATCTCCTAGCTCGGACAGAGAGCATCCACAGTGTATCTTCATCGCGATCACTTGCTTCGTCAATAACGGCCCGCCGCCAGGTTTAGGTTATTTAAAAAAAACATATAAGTAAAAAAGGAATTTTAAGTAGGTTTTGAGAAACAATTTTGATTGTTCAATACAGTTTAGAAGAATCGGCAAGAAACTAATGCTCTTTGAAATATAAATATTTACAACGTAGAAACGTATGCTTATACAAAATCGCGTCTTTAGTGGACACACACGTTAAATCACTTCGCACTTAGATACTTGCGTGTCTCGATGCTACTTGTGTTCACACGCAAGGTGTTTTTATTTGAAAAGTCAATTTTCGCTTAAGGCTCTTTGAAAACATGACCGAACTCATTACGAAAGGCATGTTAGCAATAACTTACGATGTATTATTAAATTGATAAAGTTCACTGCATTTTATTGATAAATTTTGAAATGCAATTTGTCGATGTTTGTAGAAAAAATATTTAGTTAGGCATTATTTTGCTGAAATCCATAATTATTACACAAAAAAAAAATTGAAAACTAAATTCTATGAACGATGCCCGACTCTAACTCACGACCTCTTACCAACTGAGCCAACCGTTCGAGTGACGTACCATTGATATAATCTTGTATGCTTTGTTCAACTCTCAGGTTGTGGCTTCATCTACAGGATCTACTTTACAATTTTTAACCTGCTCAACCCCAATATTTGCATAATAGCAAATTGACTTGAGATGTCGCTCTTGCAAATCTACACAATTTGTTTGTTTCAAAGTGATAACCCTCACTTCTGGGATTAAAATTATTACACAAATAAAATACAAAATTACTTAAATAATATAGTGTTATCGTGTTAGGCAGGCAAAGGCTCCTACAAGGTGTAGAGACTTGGAAGACATTCTATCTTCTATCTATAGTCTAAGTGCAATTAAGAATTTCTATCGTTCAAAAGCCTTTGCCAAAACGCATTTGCACGGAGATTCTTTAAGAAGAGAGGCCAGTTCTTATATATATAAAAAATATGTCCCGGCAGCATCCAGTACAAGCGAAGTTCCTTATTGTACAAACATTTACTTTTTCAAATTTTGGTAAAGGTAATCGTTAATCGTTATCGCGAAAACGTAGCCGCAACTGAAATTAAAACTAACAGGCTTATTACACTTGACTGAATTTAGTCGTCTTAAGTCAGACATTACTGAATTTAGAAAAGTTTAATCGCATTCAGCAAGCTAGCATTCTAAATTCAGAAGCAAATGTGGTTTCTGACTGACTCAATCATTTAGAAGCCTTATTAGAAATGCATTTAGGAAGGTGTAATCGCATTTAGTTATCTGTAGTATTATGACGTTTACATTGCCACAGCAATTTTTATGCTTACTGAGCACATAAGACATTCGTCATCCATCACTATTTTTTAATATGAGTAAATAAATAAAAAAAAAAAAAAAAAACAAAACTTTGCGAAAAAACATATTAAACTCTCTCTCTCTGTTCGTGTACAAGGAAGAGTAAGTCTATACGCTTTTTTATATAACCACGACGGCTTTATAGCAAAGGTTATCATTTCCTCCAAAATACCTTCTTGACCACTGACCTCTACTATATACGACTGGACTGGCGGCTGTCAAAGTGCTTTTGTGCCTGTTTGATATTTCCCATTATGGCGCTGTTGGCCATGTAGCGAAAGTCTGCGGTACTAAAACTAGTGATGATAACCTCAGCAAACATCGATAGATGGTGGGAAAGTATTTACAAAAAAAATGTGTACTTTTGACGTTGATTCTTGAAGTATAAGTAACACGGAACACGAACGAAATTAACTCAAAATACAAAAATACTTCACAGTATTGTACGTTCCTTCGAAGCCACTTATACGTCAAAATTAGTTCTCTGGACGCTTGCGTTTGGCGCTTCAAATAGGCACAAAAAATTTGCTGTAAAACATTTGTGGAACAGCCTGTCAAGTGGTATTTATAATGAATATGTTTGCGGCGCATATCTGTTCCAGAATGCAAATTTTGATGCGAAGAATTAAGCGGGTTGCCTTCAGATTCCTACTCACTCTAGTGATGCATTTCCTATTTTGAGATACGAATACAGATGTTGATCACTTATCAACACATTTTTATTAAGTGATCTTGGGGATCACTCTACTCATCGCTACTCTGTCATTGGTCAAGTATACATTAGTTTTTATGAAACAATGTTATATACCTTCTTCAAAATTCAAAAGGGATATTAAAATGAAAAATATGTAACAGACTGATTGCCGTGGGAAAATATTTGCAGTTGAAAAAATTGTAGAGGCAAATAAATATTGCGCGGCGCATTCTTCTCTCTGGTACTATGTCGATTATATTGGGCGCATCATTACTGAGAGGAACTGTATAGAGTTGATATTTTGTTTTAATATATATACACTGAGCATAATTAAATGTGTGTAGTATTTTGAGATAGTCGTACATGTTTACCTGAGTTTAATAACTAACAATTTATTTTACTTTATTTTTAATTAAAATAATTTCTTTGGTCACCTATAAGAAAATGATAATAAAGAAATAGAAACATGATCATCAATATAATTTCAACTTAACATTAGCTTATAAGTTAAATGCTTGTAGCAGTTAAAAAATAATAGCAGTAATTTTCATAACGGCCCATGACTTATAGGCCTCATAAATGGCTGATGGATGCTGAAGAGACCGTCTTCAGTTATTAATTTGATAATATTCTTCAATTCCTTCTTGGCGCATGTATATGGTGACAGTGGTTTGTATTCGAGAAGGTTCTGGGAGTTTTAATAATATTGAACCTAAGAGGATAGTTAGCCCTAAGTAAATGCCATTTCCTTTGAATAATTTTTGTGTTCGCTCGGCCCATCCATGCACAGTATTTACCAGTGGGAGGCCCCTTTGAACAGGATGCCGGCTAGATTATTGGTACTACAACGGCGCCTATTTCTGCCGTGAATTTAATGTGTAAGCATTATTGTATTTCGATCTAAAGGGCGCCGTAGCTAGTGAAATTACTGGCCAAATGAGACTTAAAATCTTATGTCTCAAGGAGACGAGCGCAATTGCAGCTCAGAATTTTTGGGTTTTTCAAGAATCCTGAATGGCACTCCATTGTAATGTGTAGGGCGTATCAATTACCATCAGCTGAACGACCTGCTCATCTCATCTCTTATTTTCTTAAAAAACCTGCCACTTCCAATATTTTTACATTATATGAAAAGCATTGATAAACTTTGTTGGGTCGTTTCTTCCTGGATGCTGGCTTCTTTTACAGTGGATCACAATGCATTTGGTTTGGATGTAATATTATAGTGTTTCATTCTGTTTGCCACGGAAGCTTCATCTGGGAGATCCATTGAGCCTTACAGTATGAAAATGTTTGGATAGCCCAGTAATAATAGTTCTGCTTAGACTTCAGAGAATTTTCATTAAGGCCTTTGACAAGTTTTTGATTTTCTTTGTTATTTAGTCTTCTATCAGCGCTATCTTCATAAATTTCTTTTTTAATTGTTGATTTTTTCTGATACAGCTTGACACTCTACAACAATTGGACGACAAATACATGAAAAACTGTCAACCTAAAGATATGACATGAAAAAAAGTATGTAGAATATGGAGGTATCTGACAAGGCGGGAGGAGTAAAACTGTTCCCCAGATGGAAAATTAAATGAGGTAGACCATAAAAAAGGTAGAACGATCGAATGGAAAATATAGGACCAGGAAAGCCATTTCAGAAAGTAAGCATATATTAAAAGCTAGTTCATATTAAAATGCATAAATGTTTAAACGCTTTACACCTTAATAAAAATCACGAGTGTCTGTATGAAATAAGGGTTTGATACCAAAAAATTATCAGTGAACTAAGTAAATTGTAATCATATCAACTTACCCCATAAACAGACAGATTCTATGATTCTTTGATGATAACGGTAAGTTACCCAACCAAATATTAGGGTTATTTGTATAATTTTTAAAGTATCATTGAGACTTCGTCCCATTGCGCGTCTACCATATCTAGCATGTGAAATATTCACATGAGATTCGATAAAAAATAATATATTGTTTCGACAACTCTATACAGTTACCGTGTAGCTATCAATGGTTTTTTAAAAGCGGCCGCAGTGAGCACGCGTTTGTGGGTGGATTTTTTCACGTTTCTCCGCGATTAGAATGGTAAACTCCCATCGTAAAACGTTTTATTGTTCAGGCAAGCTTAGATGTTTTTCACAACATTTACTAATATCATAATCATCTCTACTTTAAGACTTAAGATCAGAAATATACAGTTTCCATATAATTTATAAAAATCAACATGTTAAGTAAATTTTATAAATTGTGGAAATATTTTTATATTGAAAAAAGCTATATTCTTTACGAACATTAGCAATATTCCTATTAAAGTTGAAGCAAACACCGTCTAAATAGTTTATTACTTCTATCTGTAACGTATGACCCATTAATATTTGTCAATGTTTTACCTCAGAGTATGGATGGATACTTACGTATTAAGTTTTACTAATATGTTTTTATGGTAATAAGTGACATAACTAGTAAATGATCCACGTGACGAAAGAAGAAGTCCGTTCTTTTTCAGCCGGAAGACGTTCACTGCTGGACAAAGGCCTACCCCAAAGATCGCCATGACGGTGGGTCCTGCGTCAAACAACACTAGGTCTACCGTGGTCATCACTTGAGGACTTTACTACCCCAACGGCCGTCTGTTCTTCGAGATATGTGCCCTGCCCAATGCCACTTCAGTTTCGCAACCAAGGGCTATGTCGGTAACTGTAGTTCTCCTACGGATCTCCTCATTTCTGCTTCGATCTCGCAGGGAAACTCCGACCATTTCCCTCTCCAATGCCGACAATTTTGAGCGACAAAGAGCTTCGTCATAAGGCCTATAGTTATCACGTCTCCGTTTCGTAAGTCATCACTGGCAACACGCACTGGTTAAAAACCTTCGTCTTCAGATACTGTGTATTTTGAACGAGTTGATTTTACGGAGCTACCGAAATTGGATCTGCCCAACTTGATTATTTGTCCAAGGTAGACAGCCGTACTCGTCAACAATTTCGAGAGTACAGATCCCAACTGTTACGGGAGTAGGTGCGATATGGACGTTAGACATAATCGTGTCGAAAAAATTTGTTGTCAACAATAAGTCAATATAAATCAGTTATTATACGCGTTATAATACTTTTAAAAAGTATTTAATTTAAATGATCCCCTCATTGCTTGCTACATCCGTTACATAGCGCTTATATAAATGATTGTAATCAACAAGTGTTTCGAAACACAATACGCCAAACACCAAAAAGATTATCAGTAAAGAACACTCATTGTTTCCCTTCATCTTATTTGCATACAGGCCATCATCTGCTCTCTACTGATCAATACACGATTGAATCGCCCATCGTTTTGCCTTTATTTTATCATTCACTGATGCATTCGAATACGATGAATAACGAATCAATGACGTAGGTCTATATGATATCAATGATAAGTTTTAATTACGGTTCGTACACGATGATCAATTAAAATGATTTCGTATCAATATGTAGCTGTTTATGGCTTGATGCGTTCATTAAATTGCTTGGTACTTTCTTCAAACAATTGTGTGTTTGAGTTTCTAATTTATTATGCTTATAAGTACTTCAATAATTATTCTGTGCAAGCTTCTTATTGTTAGTAATTTAAATATGACACAACTTCACAACAACTTTTGTGAATCAATTTGATTGATTCAAATCAAATCAAATCAAAATCAATTTATTCACGTAGGTCACGGAAATGACACTTATGAATGTCAAAAAAATAAAATATTTATCTTATTGAATCTACCGCTACTTCGTAAAGGGTTGAGCTAATGAGAAGAAGTAGCAAGAAACTTATTGCCACTCTTTTATATCAAGATTTACATTTAAGTAATAAAGAAATCATTTCAAATTACAATATAATATGAAAAATGTAAAATGATGCAACAGACACACTCAAACGTCAAATAGTCAATGTCCTACATTTAGTAAGTCAAAAAAGTAAATGTAAATTAATACAAAAATTATTGAGTACAGTAGCTGCATCATCCACATACACCATAAATAAGTAAAGGTATTCTGTGAGCATTTTAGTAGCGATTATAAATAAATAAATATGTGATTGATTGATTAAAATTGTAGTCGTACCGTTATAGAAATACCGCACACGAAAGTTCCATGAAAATCGGACTATGGAGGAAGGCCACACATCCAGATGGTTGGAATGAAAATATCCTTATTTATTTATTTAATTCAGAGACATCTCCATATATATTAGTAAATGTATTAGTAACAATATTTATTACGAACTACGTTAGTATTATTAGTGAAATATATTTATAAACCTAGAGCTAACTGTATCCAGTCAGCTCTGGCAGCAATCATCTTTGGGATGCTGTTACTACGTGTAGTAAACGCTGCAACATGGAGACCGCTTTTTTGCGCATTATGGCATGGAAACCGTCCATGGAAACATGCCTCAGCAAACATTCCAGAAGCGCTACAACGCCACGGCAGCTCTAACAGCCTCCTAAACGCATTATTATAATATGTGACACGTAGAACGCTATTTTTTGTGAAGTTTCATGGAGTGCAGGTGGAATTCAGCGGCAGGAATCAGGCCACACAGTTCTATGGAACTCATACTAGAATTTATTATTGGGAAGTATAATAATAACGTTAAGGTATGATAATTTAGCCTAGGTACCAATTGAATGTCTACAAAAATATTCTGAAAACAGATACCTAAATATTGAAAAATCATAAATTACTTAAATCATGCTTTATCTAAATGATAATACCACGTAATAGACCGTAAGTGATTTGGTTCACATGACTAGAAGATTGGATGGATATATGAATTATATTTTCGCCATTACGAGCTAGGCAAGCAAGGTGTGGTCTTTAGTGATGTCAGCCGATGCTTTCGAAACTCGATGTCGATAAAATAATGAGATAATGTTCTATAGTATCAAGAATTGTTGAGTCACCTAATTGGTTAAGAAAGATCTTAATTGATTTTAAATCGTTAAAATTTTAACTTCAATTACAGTAAACGTCTCTGCAGCTGTTAATTTTGAGGAAATTCAAAATAGAGAATATTAACTTTTTACAAAATGTATGTAAATATGATAATAACTCGTGTTTAAAACCTCTAAAAAGAAATTTATTTAAATTTACATAAAATACCCTAGGTTTTTAATTATAAAAAAAATGGTTATGTAAAATAACTAGGCGATAGTAAATATTATACAATCATGTTATTTTGAGAGGGAAAAATATTAGATGTTCTGCATAATTAAATATTCAGAAATCCTGCCAAAAAATATGAATAAGTACTCACTTCGGCAATTTGAACAAAAAAAAGCCCCACCATCCTTATCTTGAAGCAATTTAGGCCATTTTCGACCTTCTCGACCGATAAACTACAAGCCTGAATGGAAGTTGGGACAGAATAAATTGACTGACTTGGTATCAAATAGATCTCACAACTTTTTACGGAAGAAGAACTGAGTTGCGACACTTGGTTTTTTACAAGTTATGTTTTGATGGCATTAATTAAACTGAATAAACATAGGAATCGTACCGGTGGTGGAGAGAGAGTATCGCGGAGCCAAGACCAGGGTCAAGGAGGTGCGTGAAGTCATTTTTAATTTTCAATTTTATAAATAAAATAGTACATAAGTAATACGTAGCAACACAATAACAGTCAATGATATGATATTTAAGTGGTATAAATTTTTAACACTGTTTATAATTTTTTTCTCATAATAAGATGCAATGTACGAGCATGTTAACAGCTAAGCCGTTTTTTTTAAAACATCTACGCAAGAAAAATTTATTAAATTACGTAAATTATTGTATATTTTTTTCACAATCATTATTTTTCCGAACGTATGATAATATGTAATATAATAGAGAAGTTAGACCACATAGGATTCTGGGACTCCTCATCATAATTAATATAATGGAACGCGTATGTATAATCATTTAATAATAATATTTTTTTTGCTATGTGTTTACTATAAATTTTTCCTTTGTAATCGGTTTTGAATAACATATCGATAATAAATAACTTATCGATAACTCGATCCCTTCACTTCGGTTCGCGTGACCTCTGCCCTCCGCCCGCGCATCGCACACTCGTTCGCTCGAGGCTATCCCGCCCTACACCTTTAGTTGGTATCGAAAAAATATCGATCCTCAACCAAAATCTTATTGATCGCTCGCTGTTTAGTTGCGGTCGTGACTTGAAATTGCGTTTTGTAGGTCTTTTTGGAACTTGAACTTATAAAGCACGAATTTTATTTGCGTCTTAATGTTTTGTCGTTCTAAAAGATCATGATAAACATCTAATTTGTGTATTATTAAATTTGGTAATCTTATAACAATTTGCGTACCTATAATTGTCGATTTGTAAAGTATCGCTGCCCTATAATGTCATATCGCTATCTGTTAATAGCTATTTAGTCTGTTATATAGTTATTCAATAAAAATAGAAAAAATGTAAGCCCTGCAGAACTAAGCTTTTCGCCAAATTCATAATATGAGGACCCCACTGAAGTTTGGTATCTAAGGTAATCCCTAAAAATACGGTTGTATCTACAGGTTTCAACTCATCGTCTTTTACTACAATATTTGTGTCAACCTGTCTAACATTAGGCAGGGAAAATTTACTACATTTGTTTTTTTTTTCATTAAGATGGAGATTATTCGTAGTGAACCATTCCACTACTTTGGAGATAGCATTGTTCACGTCATCAAAAGCAGTATGCTGTCTATGTAGTTTAAACAGTAAAGAAGTATCGTCTGCAAACAATACTATCTCATGTTTATTTTGTACAAAGTATGGTAAATCATTTATATATACAAGGAATAGGAATGGCCCAAGAATCGAACCCTGTGGAATGGTGTGCTGACCTCTTACTGTTCACTTCAACCATCTGAAACCTGTTGCCCAAATAAGACTTCAGAAGGCCAAGTGCTTCGCCCTTGATACCATAATGATATAGTTTCCTGATTAAGATTTCATGATGAACACAGTCAAATGCCTTGGATAAATCACAGAAAATGCCAACGGCATCCTGACAATTTTCCCAGGCTTCTAAAATTTGCTGAATAAGCTCAACACCAGCATCTGTTGTTTAGCGACCCCTTGATAAACCAAATTGTTTAGTGCTCATTAAATTGTTACCATAAAAATGATTAAGCAATTGTTGTAAAATAAGCTTTTCAAATATTTTACTTAGTGTCGGTAGAATAGATATTGGTTTAAAATTTGTGGGGTCAGAACAACTACCTAAACTATTCCAACATATGTTTAGAATTTCTATAATTTGTACTGATTTTGCAGTGTATTTCATTACGAAATTAAGCGGTTCGAGATTTAAACTAAGAATAAACTAAGATAATAAACATAAATAAATACAAATTTTATTACCTTCTCCTTTTCTTTGAAGTCGGTTCAACACAATGTCTTATGAGAGTAAGAACGTAAACAATATGTTATGTTTCCCGTATATCGTTCATAAAATTTTGTATTTCAAATTTTATTTGTGTATTAATCGTAAAAGTGAGGGTTATCACTTTAAAAACATAACATATTGTTTAGATTTACAAGTGCGACATCCCAAGTCAATTTCCTAATATGCAAATATTGGGGTTGAGCAGGTTCAGGTGCAGGATCCTGTAGATGAAGCCACAACCTGAGAGTTGAACAAAGCAAACAGAATTTTATAACGAGGCGGTACTTGAACGGTAACCTCAGTTGGTTAGAGCACCGGCGCGGAACGCCGGAGGTCGTGGGTTCGTAACCCGCATCGTTCATAAAATTTTGTTTTTCAAATTTTATTTGTGTATTAAAAACGTATTTATAATATTATGAACTACTATAATATGTAGGTTTTTGTTTTTTTTAGATGTACCAACAATAACTCAACATTAACAATTGATTTGCATTTAAATACTAATTCTAGGTTGGTTATTCTAATATGGTACATTCAACTCCTTAAATAAGAAAAATATTAAGTTACTCTAATCTTAATTCTAGAAACCATACATGTAAATAATTATAATCTCTTTATTAAGCGTGAAATTTCAAAAATAAAAGTATAAATTAATTACTACCACGAAATACGTGGCAAGGCTCAATGATATTTTTAGACTTTAAAAACAAAAGGGTTTCTCAATTCGACTGTTTTTTTGAGTGAAACCTGGTAATTTTTTGAGATTACCGTTACTGACACCGCTGTATATAAGTATGTAAAAATAAAGTGTATGTACGTTCACAGTTTTACTCACAAACCCATCACCCCCTTAAAAAGTGATGGGCCAAATACCCTTTCAATAGCTTAGAATAGCCTGAAGGTTGATAATAACAATTTATATTTAAAAGGACTAAAACAAATGCTTTGTAAAATAATGTGTTATATTCGTTTAAATCAATGAAAAACAATACGCTTAGGTACTTCTTATAACAATAACAATATATCCATAAGCAACAAGTTAATACAAAAAAAACCTCTTTACAAAGTTCGATGAAAAGATAAAATCTGTATCATTAAGCCTTTTCAAGCCACGTGTTAAAACATATGTTCATCATTACAACGCGCTTAGAATTATTCGAATTCCTTACATTATTCACTGAAAGGCTTTCACATAACAATAGCTAACAAAGCCACCTTGACTCAATTAAATTTTAATTCGTACAAAGCATTCGATTAATGAAATTAAGTCGGCATTTACTCAACTTAACCATCCAAAGAACACAATGCCTTTAAATGGTAACAATCAACAGATAGAATCCTCGAATCGTCAATACAACAAAAGCCTTAACTAACCCAGCCTGCCCTACAGTGACTATTAAAATTTAATGACATGATTTATTCGGTTGAAAAAAATACACACGAGAAAAGGGTACGATCTTACGATCCATTTTTCATATAACGCAGTTGGTAGCAAATGGTCAAATAAAAAATGTATAACAGAACCGACACTTTATGAAAAACACGGGTCCGACTGTGAGTCGGCTTTGTCATCGGACAGAGAATTTATTCATGCTTACCTGTTGAGCTCCAGCCGTGAATAAAATTATAAAGAATATTCCATTTTTCTGGATTCATATTGCATAAGTTGTATGGCAGCAAGAAAGTTTGAGCTCGCTTCGTATACATAAATATATTTACAATTTTGCCAATGCTGTGATTACGGAAAATCTTTAAATTAATTTTTACTCTATATTGAAAACATTTTTTATAAAATTAAAATAAATACCTTAAATATGGCAATTTTTTAGACAAAATTGCTTCATCAAACTTTTACAAAAAAAAAACTACAGACGAAAACCAAAATATGTTCATTCATTTAAACTTTAACGTAAAGTGAAGGCTTTTACTATGATATAGTTTAGCATAAAGTCAATTTAAAATAATAATTTTAAGCTAGACAAGTAAAAATATGTTATACCATTGTTTACTTTTTTAAACAACCTCCTGGTAACTAATGCCTACTCAATGCCACCTAGAAATTAATTTACTTTTGCTCTATAATTAATATTAATTCTATTATTTAAAAAGAAAACAATCTTCAAAGCGATGTTTAACTAAATAAATAATAATTAACAGATTCATTAGAAATTCAATATTTAAAAAACCTAGTCAAACTTTCTTGTTGCCTAGTCGTAATATTTGGTCATTCTCTTAGTGGTAGCCGTCCCATTTATAATATTTTATAGAAATCAACAAAACAGAATCGAGAACATTAACGTGAAATACAAAGCGCCGAGTCGTGCCCCGGTTTCATACGGCATTTTTATTGGATATTAGTTACGAATAGTGTAGCCAGGTTTTTGAATAATGACGGACATTTGCCCATTGAAGTGTGAATGGTGTTATGATATGCAAATTAGTCGTGGTACACAAATTGGTCGTGATATAAAGAGGTTCGAGTTGGTTTGTATTATTAATGGTATTATAAACTATTGTGATTTGTGTATTGTTTACTTTACAGTTCTTTATACGGATTATAAACTAATTTTTTTCAACAAACTGAAGGTAGCCAGGAACCATTCTGGAAACAACGCACATGCATCCCATAGTTTTTTGTTCGTCTAAGAAAGTTTACCAATGTGTCTTGAGAAAAACGGTTGAATATAGCAAAGAAATTTTATGTTATGTTTATTTTGAAAAAGTAACTGAGCCTAATTCAAAAATCTTAATTTTAAAATTTTCTATGTAATATGAAGCGAATGTTACAAAATTTGAAAGATGCCATTGAGTGTCAAGATGTCACGCACACAAGTATCTAATAGTTGCAGTAATAAAAAGCTATTGTTCTTAGGTAGTGCGGTATATAGTTGGAGCGCAGTGGAGACCAATCCTTAATCTAAGTTTTTTAACATTAGATTATATATCGTTTAATTGATAAGTTTATAATACTGCAACAGTTTGCTTTATGGTCACCCTACAAATACTTGATAGTAATTTTTCTAACGCCACTCGATATGTTTACATTTAAATTCAAACATAGAATGTGGATTTTCAGTTGACACAAACAGCTTTGATGATATTGTTATTTAAATCTGATTGTTTAAACAAATAAATTTAAGGTGTTGCTTGATAAATTGTAAAACGTACAAGTTTCTCAAAATGCTCTGTTAAATCTTTTAGTGCACTAAGAAATTGTGATATTTTACATCAAATGAAAATGAGGAAGCTTCATAAATTTCAATTAAAGAACCAAGTAAGCAAGAATGACAAGATAAGACATAGCTGAAAGGACAGATAGCCGTTGGATCGATTAACTCCTTGAGTGCTGACCACGTACTGGAATGTTAGTAAGCCGTCCACAAGATCGATAGATGATCTAGTCAAGAACACCGAAACAGGTTGGGTCATTGCGGAAGGCCTTTGTCCAGCAATGGACGTATTTCATCTGAAACGATGAGGAACGTAGTTAGAGTTGGGCGGCAGCGTTTTAGACGTCTATACGTAGCGCCAGTTAAACGTGGTGGTCACAAAGACCCGACTATTCCAGCAACACTTCGGTGCACGTGAAATGGTTCAAAGAGATGCTGATCTGCATCAGACCAGATAAGAACAATATTTCATATGTAGGCTGACTTGTACTTGACTTATCGTAGTACTAATAATTTCGGTTTTCTAGCACAATATAGACTAAATTAAGACTACGTTAAGAATAAATTAAGTTAAGAATAAATTAAGACGAACTTTTGTTCTTTTAAAAAATTGTAGCAGTATTCGAGCTCGGTAACTTTACCCTTAAAATCCGAATCATTAACCACTGGTCTAAGAAATCTTCATACTCATATCATATTATCCATAGGCAAAAAAAACCAAGCCATTGCCAGAATCAGGTTGGGGTGTCTTAAAATACCTTCACTCAAAGCAGAGGACGTGCCCTGCCTGGACCCTCTGAGGATCCTACGCTTCTTCAAAGTAATTTGAGAATATAATTTAAATACCGGCACAGTAAGTCTACACTTTTACTAGCGCAAGCAGGAGAACATCACAATAGATTTTAGGATTTAAGTGCATCTAAATCTAAAAAACTCATAATAATAATAGGCTAAAAAGATAAAGCTCTTAAAAAAACCATGATTCCTTTATAACAGAAGACAGCAGACAAAAAGACGCCAACAACAGAAACAGGGAGAAACAAATTATTTCAAATCCGTAATTCCAAATTTGTTCTGGTCACCATGAATACGCAATTTCACATGTCAGCGTTTATTGTATTCTACTCAAAAATAGTAGCAAAAATGACATTGACAAAGGGTGTTGGGACACAATATGAGGCAGAAGTGAAGTGAAGGCAAAAAATATCAATAAATTGTTGAATTTATTATTAAAAGCCCCCACCTGTTGCTAATTACCACCTTTTGGCGTCCGAAAAAAACGTGAAGGATTCATCGCGATCCCTTTTATGGTTTAATAAATAATGCTTTTGAGTTTTTTAACTTTCCTTAAGTTCTTTGCCAGCTATTGCCATCGATACAAATTTCACTGGCACCCAAAGAGAACGTAAATACTACATAATAAGAGGCGGACTGCCTGGGTAAAAATTGAAATTTTCTTTACTATGAAACGTGCAGTGATTTGACAAAAGTTTGAAATAATTGAAGTATTGAATTAATAATATAATAAATTATAATTGAATTCAGCCGACCCACATTCTAGCGCTCTACAAAGCGCAGGTCCGGCCACACATGGAGTATTGCTGTCATCTCTGGTCTGGCGCACCCTAGTATCAGCTCGATCCATTTGACCGCGTGCAACGCAGAGCAGCTCGAATTTTCGGGGACCCAGTGCTCTGTGAGCGGCTGGACCACTTGGCGTTGCGTAGAGACGTCGCTTCATTGTGTGTCTTCTACCGCATTTATCACGGGGAGTGTTCCGAAGAGCTGTTTAACCTGATTCCTGCCGCCGAATCCCACCTTCGCACGACACGCCACAAGTTAGGATATCATCCCCACCATCTGGATGTGTGGCGGTCCTCCACAGTGCGGTTTTCAAGGAGCTTTCTTCCACGTACTACAAAGTTGTGGAATGAGCTTCCTTGTGCGGTATTTCCGGGACGATACGACATGGGTACCTTCAAAAAAAGCGCGTACACCTTCCTTAAAGGCCGGCAACGCTCTTGTGATTCCTCTGGTGTTGCAAGAGAATGTGGGCAAGTTTTTCAAGATTATAGCTGTCATCTGTCAATGTATCAATCACTGCACGTTTCATACAATCGAGTGAATCGCTTTCTTCTGAGAGATATTCGCTATGCTGCTGGTACCTGTATGACGTAAGCTAAATTATTATTAGCATCGATTAAGTGAAGAATCGGCGTCGCAATAGGTAAAACCATTAATCTCACCACGAAGCCCCCGGTTCGATCTCCGCCCGATACGGACGAATTTGCTTCTCTTAGATAATTTATATGACTAGACGGAGTCAGAGTTGTTAGACAACCGATAAAAACAGGCCAGGAATATTAGTTTAGTGTGCGTGACAAACTACTCGCACTCGCGGTTTGTATGACACTTTGTGCTAGCGCTTGTATTGTTCTTCTCACCAGCTCAACTTTATCCGAACATAATGGTATTTTCAGTAATTTAAAAGATATATTGGTAGTGGCGATTCAAGAGCACTTAATTTAAGCCAACTTGAATATTGTTTATTTGACTTTTGTCAAAACTAGTCTCGTTAAAGATGTTTTCACTCCAAAATCAAAAACAACCACACTTCGCTTCAAACAAGCAATATTGAATGTTAAATAAAAACCCAAAAGCGTGTAGTCTATTGTTGATCAATTAAAGCCAAACTTAACATGCACCTATGACATCCACATCTGTCTGTCGGGGTCAAAGTTCACCATCATCTTATTGAATACGACACTAATGTTATGTATCTATTGAATCACAGACGGTTCGTGTTCAAATCAATCATCAATTTGAATACATTTGATAACGGATCGACCGTAGAGCGACTTAATAAAAAATATACATTTAATTATTTCCTTGGTACATTAGATCGCAATGTAAGCTTATAAATTTAAATATTTGTTCCAGTATGTAGAATCATGTGAGGTACTCTCTGATCGAGTATTATAAGTATGGGTCTGAAAAAATACCTTGGTAACCAAAAAAAAAATTTACATTTAGGTACTTAGAGAACTTTATTTTCGTCATTTTGGTTATTAGAGTTCATAAAGGCTATGTTGTAAAAACCGTTCTAAACCGGTTTTTTAGTAATATTGCTTCTTTTTGATATTTGATTAATATCACAGCAAGAACTTGAAGACTTGCAGTATTTGCAGCCTTTTTTTTTGGTAGAAAGTACGTTCATCTCGTGCAGTTAAGAAATTAGAGGCCATGTGATAACGCTTTGTTGTTAAAAAAATATAAGGTATCTCTAAACATAAATCTTTGCTTTGTCAAATGAGACGGCAATTAAGATAATTTGAAAAAACCGTTCTGAACCGGTTTTTGAACAAAATCGATTTTCTTCTTTCAAGCATTGCAAACTTTTTTTTTATAGCTATATATATAAGGCTCCTCTTTGAAGAAATATATAATGTAGTTAAAGAAGTGTTGAATTTCTATTGTTTGCCGATATGTACAAAATGTAGTCTACAATTCATGTAATTTCGTGATCCAAATGTTTTTAACATTTCAAAAATAGTCTGAAATTAAAGCTTTCGGTATGTTCATAACAAAATGTAATACAGAATGACGTGCAAAAAATTCAACACAAATCTCATTATTTTTAACTAAAAACATACACTTATTATAATTAAGAATACACCAAAAATACCAAGCAAACTCACAAGCTAAATCGTAACTTACTCAACATAAGAGTCAAAACACACAGAAAATACGTGCCGCGTATAAAATATTAAAATCATTATGAAAGCAAATTATTGTAAACATTTATAAATTTCATAAAAGATAAAAATTCATTTGAATATTCGATACAATTATATGAGATCCGTGGAGTGCCGATATAAGTTATTGCTCCTCCAATTAAGGGTAACTCCCTGCTGTTCACTTCTACCGTACGAACTATACTCAAACAGCCACTCCACGATTTGACCTATAACATTTACAACTCAAAACATACGAAAACAAACTATATATATCAAATTTTAAGGTCCATTTTAGCTTGATTGAAAGCCCGCAGGTCATTTAGCACTATTTTATAGTTTCGACTACCTACGCGGCGTTGACAGTGAAGTATTGTAGAAAAGAGCTGAATGTAAATTATTCAAAGATATTGTTTTTAATTTTTCTAATGGCTTTACGAAAGTACCATTTCGTGTGTAAGATTAATTTAATAAGGCCATCTCGTGTTGAATTTATGACGCCGTTTTAAGTTGAAGAAGCTTAAACAATGTTAATTAAAATAGAAGTTAAGTAAAATATTATCAATTAAATTTGATTAGGTATATAATTTATAAATAAATCCAATTTATTAGATAGTTAGCTATGTTTATGAATATTATGTTTTTAACTTGTCTTCTATAATATTGTTTATAATTTCTTCAAAATTACATAGTACACTGTGTATTGTACCTTACCATTGTACACTATGCTTTATTTGTCAATAGAAAAAAAAATGGATATATGTAGTATGTTATCCTTAATAGATAGACATATGCCATCGCGGACTTTTCTGTAGACCTACCTAAGATACACAATTCTACCTTACATTATTTTGTTATATCTCAAACGGCCTTACAAATAAACGTTGGTATAAAGTTATAACTGATGATAAACAAAGAAAATTTAAAATTTTTACAATATCGTTGACAACACTGTCAATACAATGATAATTCTTAAGTTTTCAGAATGACAAGCTGCCTTGCAAATAAGCGCGGGAACGTTATACGTCCGAACGAACCATTCGTAAGCGAAATGTCTATTTGTAAACATTTTACATATTCTTGGTTTATGCTTAGTTATAACTTTATGCTAATTTTATTTGTAAGGCCGAAAGGGTCTAGACAGCGTTTTTGTTGAAAACTCCCAGACGGCCTATTTTTTTCCGACACCTCCAACAAATACCGTTCATATATACAAAAACTTATCAAATTACATACTTAAACCTTCCTCGAGAACCACACTATCCACGGTGCTGTAGTTTTTGAGTTTATTGCAAACAGACGTATTAGAAGACGTAGAAGTATTAAGGAGAGAATTAGGATGGTTTTTATTTTGTCATTTAGCGGCAATTAATTTTGACTTAGTCTATCAATGAATTCGAATTTCTGGAAGTATAAGGTAATAGGGTTTTGATTCCTAGGGGTTGTATGACAGGGTTATTAATAGCCTAATAATTTATAGAATCTCAGTCCTGAAGGCTTTTACATCGACATAGGACGTGGGCCGTGGAGACCGCAAAGACTACGCAATAATAGTCGTGGGGCGTCTCCTAAGGAGACTCGAACCTCGGACCGGCTGTGTGCTTGTGGGAAGGAGAAAAGATGATGATGAAAATGAAATTGAAAATAATGAATGATGAAAAGTAAGAAGAACACACTCGCCGACGAGTGCGTTGATGTATTGTGTAATGCATTTAAGTGTCTATGTACGTATTTATGTTACGTATTCATATTTGTTTGTGTGTATGTCAGTATGTGTGTTTAATATGTTTGTGTGCATTTATGTACGTATTTTTGTTTGTTTGTTAAGTGTTTTTGTGATTGTGTATGTGGTGTTTGGTTGTACGTGGAAGAGTTTTTTGGAAACCGTACCGTAAGGGAATGCCAGATATCCAGATGGTGGGGATGATATTCCTTTGTGTATCATGACGTGTAAAGGTTAAATTTGGCGGGTGGAACCGGTTCAAACGGCTTTTCGGACATAAATGTGGTAGACAGAGAAGTGACGTATTTCCGCAACGAGTGATTTAACCGTTCATGTGTATTCGCGACAATTTGAGCAACTCTACGTTGCACGCGCTCAAATGGTTCGTGCTGAAACTGGGGTGCGCCAGACCAGAGATGAGAACAATACTCCATATGTGGCACTAGAATGTGAAGAAGTGCTTTTTTTTATGGAATAGGAGCACAAACGAGCGTACGGGTCACCTGGTGTTAAGTGATCACCGCCGCCCACATTCTCTTGCAACACCAGAGGAATCACAAGAGCGCTGCCGGCCTTTAAGGAAGGTGTACGCGCTTTTTTTGAAGGTACCCATGTCGTATCGTCCCGGAAACACCGCACAAGGAAGCCCATTCCACAGCTTTGTAGTACGTGGAAGAAAGCTTCTTGAAAACCGCACTGTGGAGGACCACCACACATCCAGATGGTGGGGATGATATCCTAATTTGTAGCGTGTCGTGCGAAGGTGGAATTTGGCGGCAGGAATCAGGTTGAACAGCTCTTCGGAACACTCCCCGTGATAAATGCGGTAGAAGACACACAATGAAGCGATGTCTCTACGCAACGCCAAGTGATCCAGCCGTTCACAGAGCACTTGTGCTTGAAGTATTGCCGTGCTCTGTATATGATGCTCAGTTTCATCGAAGCCGATTAATATATTATCGCTTACAAGCCATTCTGTGCTCTCAATCTTAGATAAGTAGAACTACTTAAAGTATGAACTCAGGTGGCAATTCATTTGTGCTGTTTCATTTTAGCAATCTCTAATTTCACAACATTATTAAAGAATATCCCAAATACATTTTACTTAGCGTATTTGTGAAAAAAAAAATATCAAAAATATCTATCACAAAAATAGTAATATATATTTTAAAGAAATTTTTAAAAAATCCATAATTTCCCTAATTTGCTGAGAGTGGATGATGTTGGATTAGGCCTATGAAGTAAGGCGCATAGAACTAAGAGAGTAATTTAGTTTAAAACGTGTTACTTTAGCAATTAAAAATATATAATATATTACTAGCTGACCTTACAGACGTTGTTCTGTAAATAATAATAAAAATACTGTTTTATAGGAATTTGCCAATAATATTTCAAAACATCAAGAATTATTTTGTAAAAAATGCTCCCTGTTGTTATAATGAAATTGTTTCACAGCGGAACTGTCAAACCGTGCGTCACTAAATTCTCTCATAGAAAATATGTCCATACAAAACAAATATTGAAAATAAAAATAATTATAGGTCCCAAATCGAAATAAAAACTATACTATCTCTCAAGTTTTACCAAACTGCACTCAATGAAGTAATCCCCATTAAAATCCGTTTATTACTTTAGGAGTTCATCGCGGACAAACAACGTGTCACGTAATTTATATATATTAAGATATTATATTTTTACTCGTAAACGTCAATTCAGCTCGAAACGTCACGCAATGGGGTTACTGAAAATCAGTGTTGTCAAAACTGTAAATGTCTAGGCTCCAGTTTTGGAAGACCAGTGCCACACTGATCATTAAGTTTCGCTTTTTTTTGCTCGTGTATTTAAGAACTAAGAAGACTAAACGAAGAAAACTATAGAAGAGCATTAATGAACTTATTTGGTTTGAATGTGTGGTTAAGTTTTTCTTCCGAAATAAAATCATTTGCATTTAAATATAAAAAATATTGCAATAAAAGGTATTATTATTAATTAAATTGTAATACATTAAAGTGATAACCCTAAATTCTGGGATTAATTACACTAATTAAATTTATAAACAAATTTAATTATGAACTATGCGGGACTCGAACTTGAAATTGAGCCACAAGCTGAGAGTTGAACAAGACATTGCGAATTATGAACGGTATGTCTCTCGAACGGTTGGATCAGTGGAAGAGCGCTCGTACGGAATGCGAGAAATCGTGGGTTACAGTCCCACATCGCTCATAAATCTATATATTTATATATAAATGAATTGCTGCTCGTTAGTCTCGCTAAAACTCCAAAACGGCTGGACCGATTTGGCTGATTTTGGTCTTAAATTAATTGTGTAAGTCCAGAAAAGGTTTAAAAAGTGAATAAATATGAAATACTCGGAATCAAATAAAAACAACGATTTTGATTTACCTTTGATGTGTCCCCCGTCGTTCAGAAATCAAATTAAAATAATAGTTTAAAATGAATAACTAATTAGAATTTTTATATCATTCAGACTTTCTCAGGAGGTAAAAAATAAACTTAATTTTAGCAAACTTAATTTAGCAAGCTTAACTCTGTTTTGTAAGTAAGCAACATCATATTGTGTAATAAATTGAAAATAATAATATTTGCTGTAATAAAAAGGATTCTTCTGTTTGTTTTTATTTTTATTATACAAAAGTTTAGGTCTTTTATTTATCGATTGAGGCAGTACGATGTCTGCCGGGTCAGCTTGTTATGTATATAAATATAATTAGTACAATTATTATAATTAAGTAGTACTATCGTAGTAAAGTACAAGTTAAGAATATACTCTTTTGCAGATATCCCTTCGTCTAACGACAAGGCCCAAGTAACGTAAATCGCTGTTTATTGTTTATCTCGATAGACAATTACTCTGCCTACTTGAAGTAAAATTTATTGTGGCTTTCGTAAAACGGACAAATTACACGCGATTGTGTTTAGTAACCGCTAAATCATTTCCCACGCAAACTTGGCTCGACTTAAACGATATGTCTTGACGCCAACTAGACCGGCGTGAGATAATTAAAAGTAAACATAATATATAATGTATTACGAAGGGCAATCACAGAAGTCAAGTTGACGAACTTAGCCTCAGGCGAAACTTGATTGATGGTTCGAACCGTCTTTAGTGTAGCAGAGTTAATTTCTGTGTGTTGTTATAACTAGAGCTATATATGTACAGTAGATGAAGTTAGTCCTTAGATGTTTAACCAATAAACTTAACCACTCAATATGGGGTACGGCAAGAACTCATAATAATAACAATAATCGGTTAGAGCATCAGGCATTTATTGTTGATATCACCGTTCCGTGTGATGATAACCCTGTGAAAGCTGAAATAGACAAATTGTCGAAGTACCTAGACTTAGCACACGAGGTTACTGACATGTGGGAAGTTGATTCAACAATATTTGTCCCAATAGTCGTTTCCGTAAACGGTCTTATAGCAAAGAGCCTCGACCATCATCTCAAGAGGCTCTCACTTAATAACTGGATAAAGGGTCAGTTACAGAAAGCAGCTGTTTTGGGAACGGCACGCATCGTGCGGAAGTTCCTCAGCCTGTCGCCCTAACCACCGGCGGAAATGTCGTGATCCTATTTTTTATATTTATATTTGTAATATTGTTTTTTATAAATATGTTATATATAAATGTAGAAAATAAGATGAAATTGTAATAAAGAGAATAATAATAAACTTTATTTCACAAAAACAGAGGTTCACAACACTTAAATATATATGTACTACGACTTAAAAATTAACTTATCTTAAATAAAATACAGTGTTGTATTGAAACTCTGATACCCTTCATAAGATCTAACTTGTGTTATGGGTACCAGTGTTCGCGTAAATCAATTTATATTGGTTTAAGATAATAATAACATTAAAAATGAAGGAGCACGCATACATTTCATCTAAACAACATTTTACATGTGTATTCCTATGTTGTAAACAGTATGTACTCAATAGTATTTTATAGTTTTATAAGTTACATATGTTGAGGAGATCTTCAGTTTCTCTAAAACTGCTAAGTTCTCGCGCAATTTTTTTTTTGTCAATCTTTGCATAGAGCGTTCGAATTCATCTGTCCAAAGTTATACATTATTCGCCTTCATTCTATTACAAGTTCAAAGCGAAATAGCACTTCCTTTTAAAGAAATAAAACCAGAAATCGAATGAGGCGTGTGGATTTCGTCATTAAGTCGATTGTCTTGCTCGATATTTCGTGCGTATTTCTAAATTAAGTCGACTATCGACTTACTAGGTACGTGTTTTTAGTGAATATAAGAGACGAATCGAGCAAGACGTTTAGCTGATTGTACTTGATACACCCTGCCACTCAGGATTATTGAAAAACCTGAGTGGTATTACAATTGCGCTCGTCACCTTGAGACATAAGATATTTAAGTCTCATTTGCCCAGTAATTTCACTCGCTACGGCGCCTATATATATATATATAATAATATGTATATATAATATATAGCCAACATCCTGTGCAAAGGAGCCTCCCATTGGTAATGTAAGGGAAATATTCTTTGTGAAGAAGGTTGGCGATTATCATTGCTATTTTTATCTTGGACGCAGTAGCGTGGAATAGGGATCTCAACCACTCAATTTAAACCACTCTCTTAAGGTTTTCAGTCATAATGTCCATCTTCTGCCTGGTCTACGTCTCCCTTTGATCTTTCAGTGCATGATGGTTACTGCAGCTGGTAATTATCATGACGCATCGTGTAGACAAAGTACACCAGCTTCCTTTTATTTAACTTCTCTGAACACTTTAAGTTTTTTATCCATCAACCGCAGAGCCATCTCGTTCTGGATCCTGCCTGTCCATGAAATTCTTAGAATCCTGCTGTTACCACATTTCCAAGACCTGCAGGAGTAAGCACAACTTTATCAGGGTCTAAGCTTTACCCCGTATTACAGGGCAGTAATACAAAGCACGATTGAATTACTATCATCTGTATAGAAAAATATAATAAATTTAATATATAATATTTATTTTTATAATATAGACACACTTTCACACAAATCATCTTGCCCAAATTAGGCATAACCTGTACAAGACAACGATATATTTAATACAATATACTTACTTAAACATACATAAATACATATAAACATCCATGACTCTGAAACAAACATCCATATTCATCACATAAATATGCAGCTCAGTAGGCAGGGTTACTAACCACTGGGCTATATGGGTCGTCATATACATGTTATATACACTATATTTGTCATAATTATTTTCCTACGACTAAATATTTTAGAGACAGAGATATTTAGAGGCAGAATCAAAACAGCGTTGACAAAATATGAATCATAATATTCGTAATCTTCAATAACTCATTAAAATTTCCCATAAATTTGCATCCTGAGAAATGAGCAGCGAGTTATAAAGGAGTACGATGGACGCTAACTCACTTGATTTAAGGTACGCACATACACATGTTACAGCGGTAAGTAAATCACCACAATCGTTACAAGCGACGATGATTTATACCGAGCAATTAAAACGACCATATTAAAGGGCCACTCGCCATCGTCTCGATAAACGCAAGCGACAGAAATGAGATTAAATCGATTCGTTTCGCCGCATCGTTTCGGTAACCATAAAATATTTTTGACAATTTCCCTCATGAGAGTCCCTCATAATAGAATTACAAGTCGGGTCCTGTAAATCATTGGTTTTGAGGTTTCGCGACCTCCATCAAAGAGTTAATATAGGATAAGCTTAGTAAAAGCGATCAGTTGGGCTTCAATGGAGTCATAAACTCTCGTTCTCCTGCCCAACGAAGACTTTGCGACGATTTACGAAGCATTGTCATATTGATTTTCCTAAACTTCTGTGTAAACAAATATATTGATGTATGTATTCTGTTGTGCCAGAAACACGTTAAACTTAGACAATGAAATCATAACTATTGCGTTAAGCAGCCAACATAAATAAAACACAATGTCACAAGGCAATCATTGTTTCAATACTTATGAAATATTAGCGGCCGCCCTAGACATTGCCTGCGTGGATTCCTCCATGTTGCATAATACCAGTTTACCAGTGGAGGGCTCCTTTGTACATAGTGCTGGCTAGATTATGGGTATGAAGCAGTATTGTGTTTCGGTCTGAAGGCGCCGTAGCTCGTGAAATTACTGGGCAAATGAGACTTAACATCTTATGTCTCAAGGTGACGAGCTCAATTGTAGTGCAACTCAGAGTTTTTGGATTTTTCAAGAATCCTGACGGGCACTGCATTGTTATTGGCAGGGCGTATCAATTACCAATAACTGAACGTCCTGCTCGCCTTATTGTCATAAAAAACATCCATTTTTTTGCGATGAACCATAATTGATTTTCTATCTTAAAAGTGACAGACAGACAAACAAAATGTTCAAAATTATTTTGGTATAGGTAGGTGTCGTGTGTATAAATATCTGCTTTTTTAACGTTTATCTGTATGTTAATACAAGAAGATAACTTATTTTTTTTTATTTACAGACTTACTTTACCCAAGTTATTAAGTGAATTTGCTCCGTAAAACACGAGTCTCTGTCAATCTTCCAAAACTATAAGAAACAAACAAACAAGGACACAAAAATGAAATGTTTTCAATTATTTTTATATATATTTAGCAAAAGGGTTTATTTGAACTTTAGAGACACCCCAATCTGTTTATATATATATTGAAAATATTCAATTAAAAATCTTACATCTATGTTTCCTTATAAATATTTAATGAGGGCTATTCTATTAATTAATCTTCCAACTAATTCTTTGAACAAACGTGCCAAGAATGGGATTATTTACTCATCCCCAAAGCAGTCAAACAAAAAAATCATTAAGAACAGAAAAATAATTGTATTTTATAAGATCTCCGCCTATTTTTGGCTACCAACACACTCCTGTTTTAAATTCTATTAAAACTTAATTAACTTTTTCTGTTGGGTTATGAAAAGAGCGTCAAAGGACTTGAAATTTGTTTTGCTACTCCTAACAATCGTTTCGTTTGATAAATGTATATCTGTCGAAATGGAATTGCATATTGTTTAACAAAACGCCGACAAAGTGCTGTCGTCATGGTTATAATATCAGCGATTTAAGGTAGAGATTAAAATAGATTGGTGGTTTCTAAATAAGGTTATAAAATATACATATATTTGTCAATTAATAACTCAACGAGTTTTAGGAATAGGTATACCATTGTCGCTACAATCATAGAACATGTTACATGAAGTGTATCGGGTAATATTTCCATTACACCAATTTCTGTCGTATCTTCTAATAGCTTTAAGAGTGTGGTTTCTGGTGTAAGAACAGGCACTGTAGACCCTACATCACTTACAGGGTTATCTTCAGGATTACACGGGGAGTACTACAGAGTCATGAGTCTTTTTTTAATGAAAATAAGGGTCTAGACGAGCAGGACGTTCAGCTGGTGGTTTTTGATAAGCCTTGCCCATTACAATTCAAATTCAAATATTTTTGCGGCACTACAATTGCGCTTATCACCTTGAGACATTATTGTACCCAACGGCGCCTATTTCTGCCGTGAAACAGTAATGTGTAAACATTTATTGTGTGTCGGTCTGAAGGGCGCCGTAGCTGGTGAAATTTCTGGGCAAATGAGACTTAACATTTTATGTCTCAAGGTGAGGTGCGCAATTGTAGTGGCACTCAGAATTTTTGTGGTTTTTTCAAGAATCCTGAGCGGCACTGCATTGTAATCGTCAGGGCGTATCAATTACCATCAACTGAACGCCCTCCTTGTCTCGTCCCTTATTTTCATAAAAATACCTAAAGAAGAATTCACTTCAAAAATTTGAAAATAGTATTTCGTCTCGTTCTATGCATAAACAAACCTGCAATCGAATTTTAGTTGTTTATTATGAAGACAAGAGGCCACATTTGGTCAATATGGTGTGTATGGCGCTGGAATGTAAGACACGCAGGACACAGCCCAAGGCGATCACCAATCTCACTCGGCACAATATTTTACAGTCAGCCCGATGGTTTGGGAACACCCGCTGTGCTTCTGAATTAAGTAAAAGCCTTCGAGCTCTTGTTTCTTGATACCTCTAGCCGGTAAAGGCGTTGTCACACAAAATTTACTGCATTCTTTTTCAAATAATCTGTGAAATATTCAGTTTCATGGTATAGTTTTTCATTTGTTGATCATTCATCTTTGGATGCTTTTTTGAATGAAATAGTATTTATTCAACTATGAAATTATTTCTAGTGATATTTAAGACACAACTTCGAAAGTTGCTTCTCGAACATACGTTTTACTCAATGGAGGAGTTTTACAAGATGCCAGTTATTTGACTAAGTAATACTTACATAGGTACACTTATTTTACAATACGTATTTTTTTTAAATATAAATTCGAATTCAATTTTCAAATTTATTTATTGATACCAAAAGTTATGTTACATGATATAAATGGTTGGGACCTTCTTTTAGGTGACAAAACCTGTGTCAGAAGATCCCACTCTTCCATATCTATAATCAAGGTACCTACTTAACACTAATATCTATGTGTGTATGTGTGCGAATATAACATACCAATAATTGCATAATATTGTATTATTGTGAGTTAAGTACTTCCCTACCTATAAAAATGATAATTATATAATTTTCCGACGTGTCACATGGTGTTATTAATAAATGATTTGATTTGATTTGTGACGACTTGCTTGTTAAGGATATGTAATAGTCGTTAGAAGAAATGCTCCTATTAGATCAAAAAGTATGTCCAGTTTTACGATTTCCTTCAAAATTTCCATCACTGGCACGTTCTACTAATCAAACCTAATTTTCAATGTAAGTCTGTGGGAAATGCTCAATTATTCAGTAGGCTTCTAGAGACCTGTGAACGTCTAAGAAAACTTGTTAGCTTCTAGAAGGAACTTGGTTGGCTGGTCTTGCCAACTGTCTCACCTTACGCATAATTGTCCACTTATGAGTCTTAATGAGGAAAAGCCCCTTTACCTTACTTATAATAATAATAAACCAATTAAAAATAATAAAATTAACAAATCATAATATTTACTTCCTAACTAATACACATAATATTATACATTTTAATTGAATTAACTTATATAACTATATTATTAACTAGCTGACCCGGCAAACGTTGTTTTGCCATATAAAGTATAATTCACGCGATAGTTTTATAAGTAATAAAATATTGCCTATATTATAGCCTGTACATCATTTTGTTCTATTGTCAATAGTTTTTGCAGCGCACGCAAAAATTGGTTTTCGAATTTACACCTTGTGTTACAAAATAGCAATTTTATTAAGGATCCCTAATTTTGAAAAAAAAAAAACATAGCCTATAGCCTTCCTCGATAAATGGACTACCCAACACTGAAAGAATCATTCAAATCGGACCAGTAGTACCAGAGATTAGCGCGTTCAAACAAACAAACAAACAAACACTGCAGCTTTATAATATTAGTATAGATTATGTGCAGTAACTTTTAAACAGTTTGTGTCCACTTCTTATTAACTATTTGTCCATTGACAAAGGCCTCCTTCAAGGTCTTCCATTCTTTCCGGTTCCTTGTTATTCTAGTCCATAGTTATCCTCATATCTATTTCAGTTCATTCTCCCTTACCTCTACTATTAAACATTTAAAATTTATTGGATCACAAAAATTACCTTGTAGCATTCAAACAACATGTTACAAATAGTTTATTACCAAATACAAGCTTTAGTTAATGACATTGTCTGGGTAAAATCCCGCTTTCTGTGTAAAAAATGTAGATACCCCTTTTCTATACTATATGTCTATCCCTGACAAAGATTATTTAAATTTTCGAAATGATCGACTTAGAGTTTGACCCGTGTATAGGTTACTAGTGTATTACCAATCCTTGGATAAATTAACCACTCCAACCACTGAGCTTATTAGCGTCAGGAAGCTATATGACTTTGACACTGCGATATGACGAAGTGAAATAAAATGACAAGAATGATGTTTAATTGTGTTAAAAATGGCAGGCAATCAAAAATTTTGTGTTTTTACAACCGTAACTACTATTAAAACCTGTAGGGAGATAATCCCATCACCCGTAGGCTCCATCTTCAAATTCAAATTCAATTATTTTTATTCAAAATAGGATGTGACATCACTTATTGATAGACACAAAAACTACCATCCATTCCAAAATTAATGCCTCAGGCCTGAGAAGAACGGGCGCAACAAACGCAGCGGGCTTTTTTTTATTCATCAAAAAATATGTTTACAAAGTAATATTGTACAATTAAGCTTATTATTTAATTGCCTGAGGTCGGTCGCTCCATTCCCAATCTGTGGTATCATTAAGAAAGATTGACCACACAAACGTTTTTAACAATTCTTTTGAATAACGTAATACTTTTGTTTTGAACATTTTCTGGGAAGACTTAGTAATACTTCAATCGGCACGTCGAAACAGGCGTAGGTAATCGGCTTAGGCTTAATAGTTAGATAATAAAAGACACCGAATCGATGGACACTCCACCAAATACGTAGCGCACTCATTCGATGCGATCGCCAACTCAAAGCGTACTGGCGGTTGTTATGCGCTGGGTCAAAGTAAACCACAGTGTCATCTGACATCTGACGTTAGTGACAGTTGACACTTCGTTCACTCCTATCAAACGCGCCGTCAAGTCTATTACAGCAGCTATTTTCGTAAAATAAATAAAATTGTTATGGAAACAAAATAAATTTGTTATGTAAACACAATAATTGTAGTTCGTACCTCAATTCGTGAAAATTGGTTGATCGTGATTCCATTTGTGGTTTATTCGTCCAAGACAAAATCATATTCGGAATTTGATATTTATTGTTTCAATGTATTTGGTCTATAATTACAATATAAGTTCAGTGTTTACTGATATTGCACTGTGATTTTGTAACTTGCTGCCACAGGCAATGACCCCACTACCTAAGTGACCTCGTTGTCAAGTTAGTTCTTTACTGTTTGCGCTATTTTTATTTATTGAAGGGATTTAATTTTTTTGTTTTTTTTTTAATTAAGAAGCTTAAGGGCCTCTATCAAATGATTCTAAATTTAATCTATGTGAATATTTTTTATGTTATTCCTTTATTTAGTTTTGAGTATTACAACTTTTAATGAATACTTATGATATCACTGAGATGTCAAAGACTGATAAAAGTCTTTTGAATATTCAGGTCAAAAATATTAAAGGTTCAAATATCAATAATTCATAATTTTAAAATTATCGTTCAGTTCCTTAGAGTTTATAACTTTAGGCCGTAGTTTTCCAAATGTTTTAGCAATAGCGTTGGATTTGATACTACTTTATTAAGTTCTTATAGCCAATTTAATTAAAGACATTTTGACTTTTTTTTAACCTTCCAATAATTTTAAACACCCCCAATTGGGCTAAAAAATTTTTTTTCAATTTAAAATAAGCTCAGATATATTAGATTATCTTAAATTATTCTAAACACGTGGTATTTGAAACGAAAATAGTTTTGAATTAAAATTACCTAAATTAAGCAAAACTTTTATTAAGCTCCTTAAACTATAACAAAGTTCCTTTTAAATTATTTGAAGAATTAATATGCGTAAATTGAATTACTTAATTTAATTGAATGAATATGAGTTAAGCATACTCTCACATCAATGGCAACTCCTCTCTTTCCTGTTTCTATGTTTGATCGACCTGTAGCCCGTTTGCCCCCTCAAATAATAAGAAGAAAAAAAGCGGTTAAGTGTACCATCTCCATCCCCTACCATATGCCACCAAAACAAACACGCTTTCCGCCAGTGTGTCCCAGCCCTTACCCACCTTAATAGATGTCTCGGTCCAATTTACCATTTGACGTGTTTTTAATTTAGCGTCTTAGCCCGAGGCTGCCGTCCGCGGCCGAACACCAGGCACCTAAATAACAATCATATTTTACCAAAAATCATTCGCCGCTCCTCATTACGAAGCTCATTTGAATAATCAGAACTCTTGGTACATTTTCCTTCTGAAATTGATAATAACTTAAAGTGGAGACCAATGTGTTTGTTTATTTTTCTGATATTAAGTATACCGAGGTTTTTTTGAAATAGAAGTTACTGGTAGATTTAAGTCTAGTGGTCGAAGTTTTTTTAAATATTTTTTCCTATTATCGTGCGCAAAGTTCTATTTTGCGCATGCATTTGCGTTCGCAAAGTACTACTTTCCCACACGTTGAAAAGAGCGTGCGGGAATGTAGCTGAGCGTGCGGGAATGTGGTGAGCATGCGGTAATGTTTGAAAATAATTATAGTGGTCGAACTTTGCGCAACTTAATAGGAAAAAATAGTATACGATACTCGTGCGCACGTAGGTCATCCTGCACTCGCTTCGCTCGTGCGGGAACGACCTACTTTGCGCATTTGTATCGTAATGTACTATTAACTTAAAAGTTGTGATTTAATTATGAAACTAGCCGTTCCCGCCCCGGGCGAATTTTAAAAGGAAATAAATTAATGAAAAAAAGATGGTATTCGAAAAATAAACCGTAAGCCATCTAGGATAAATTTCGCATCGAATGGTGGTAGTTTCATGTCGACACAATCAGTAGTTTAGGCGTGATTGAGTCTCAAACAAAGACGATTTTCATTATATATATCTATAGATAGACATACATCGTGTGCCTTTCGTCTCATCTACAGACTATAGGCATATAGTATATATCTCGGAGATTTATTTGGACTTAAAATCGGGCGTCACGGTGTTTGTATCCACCATGTTATTTAAGTCGATCAGTGCGCACAACCGGCGCGGGCGCTAGCTTGAAGACGAATGCGACTTCTCAATGAGCGCTCTACTGATGGACAATAATAACTAACTTCAATCACGTCACCGACAGTGACAACTTCAAACACACTTTGAAAGATGACGTTCGCCATCAATACAATACATAATAAATTTTCTTGATAGACGGCTTCGGTCGTATCTCAGGTCTGCTATAATATACATCTGTCTCATACGGACCGACAGGCTTGTATAACAATAAACATTTCTGTACGGTAATATCTAAGTATCCGAATATAATCATCATCATCATCATCAGCCGGAAGACATCCACTTCTGGATAAAGGCCTCCCCCAAAGATTTCCACAACGATCAGTCCTGCACTGCCCTCATCCAACGTTTTCAGGCGATCTTGACCAGATCGTCGGCCATCTTGTGAGAGGCCTACCAACGTCACCAACGGGGGTACGTGGTCGCAATTCTAGGACTATTCTGCACCACCGACCATCTGTCCGTCGAACTATGTGCCCTGCCCACTGCCACTTCAGTTTCGCAATCATGTCGGCTATGTCGGTAGCTTTGGTTCTCCTACGGATCTCCTCATTTCTGATACGATCTCGCAGGAAAACTCCGAGCATAACAATAAATCCATGTAATATTACTAATCCTAGAATAAGTTAATACTAACAATATATGGGCAATGCTGCCTGAAATAAATAAATTTATTATTATTATTATTATAGCCTCTCCATTGCTCTCTGAGCGACCATGAGCTTTCTCATAAGGCCCATAGAATATAATATTATAAACAAATTTTAAATCTCTTTTACCGGTTCATGAACTCCTGCAAAATTTTATTTCAATTATAAAATAAACGGAAGGTACACTAACAATAAAATAAACAGTAAAAGAAGTATTTTAAGAACACTAACTTTTCGTGTATTGAACACCTTTATGAGATGAGGAAATGGCCAAAAATGTCTCAAATTGTTATTTTAGTCGAGTTGAAAGACTTCATGATTTTTATTGAGGACCTACTTCGTGTTTACGATTGCTTGCTTTTGTTGATTGCTTTTCAATTGATTCAAACAAATTATATGGTTTATTTATTAATACGTATTTACTCACGATTTAACGGTGGGGGTTTTGACTAGTTTTGGACCCTTCGGAGGTCCTTCATCAGGGAGAGTGTAGTTGGTTCGCGATAAGGTCTCATTTCTTACTGGGGACTTGTGCTATCGATCGCTGCCTAAGGATCGGGACCCTCTGGTGAGCCCTGGCGTCTATGAAACTCTATTCAAGTGGGGCAATAGCTACATTGGTGAAACGGGACGCAACATAAAAACCAGACTCACCGAGCACATCCGCAGTGTACGAAAATTGCACAGCAACACCTCGATAGTGGCAGAGCATGCCCTAAACTCCGACACGTCACATTATAATTCCACATTACAGTTCGATAGGGTGAAAGTATTGGCTCATGATAAAAGTTTTGTGTCTCGCAAGCAGCTGGAAGCCATAGAAGTCCTCCTAATTTTAATACAGACAATAGTTGGGCTCTGCCACCTACTTGGAAGCTCATGTTGTTGAACGCAATAAGACCCATAGTGCCGATGATCACGGAGTGGACATTGTGAGTATATTTTGTGCACCCGTGGACACCAATAGTGACACAGTGTCAGTGATACCGTGCTCGTCATCACTACCGGCGCCTCCCGCCCTGTCTAGCCGCGTACTACTAGCACAAGTCAGCAGTAAGAGGTGGGACGTTATCGCGAAACCACCACACTCACCCTGATAAAGGACCTCCGTATGGTACAAAACTAGTTGATACTCGCACCGATAAAGCCGTATTAATAAATAAGTTAACAATGTCGCACGAAAGTTTTAATAATTTAAGTTATATGGTTTATGTAATGCATTTGAAAGTTGATATCATCTCAACCCACAACTAGCACGGCGTGCGCGATATTACGCAGCACTTGATGATGCTTTAAGGTCAATTTTTATTAATTAAATTATTAATAAAATTAAAAAAATATACTTGAAGTAAAACTTCACATTTGGCAGAAATTCGATTTTACTCTCAATAAATATAAATCGAACATAAAAGCTATAAAAGGTTTTTTTTTTCATTCTGTTACTTATTTATTTACTTCTGCTATTTTAGAAAATTACTACTTTCTACAAAGTTATGAAATGAGCTTCCTTGTGCGGTGTTTCCGGGACGGTACGACATAGGTACCTTCATAAAATGCGCGTACACCTTCCTTAAAGGCCGGCAATGCTCCTGTTATTCCTCTGGTGTTGCAAGAGAATGTGGGCAGCGGTGATCAATTAACACCGTACGCGCGTTTATCATACATGATATGCATTCACTAATAATACTAGTTTTTTGTCAGGATATGAATATCCCTACAAAATAGCAAATAGACCTACAGACAGGGGAATTGTAATAGCCCAAACACTTGGTCTGATTTGGTCCGTCTGAAACATCGGACATGGTCCGCCTTCGAACCATATTCGATTTTTATATTCAATTTCGCATTATCTATCGAACAAAATTATTATTATTACCATTCGGATCCTACCGAGAATGACACCGAACCATTTAGTGCTAGGCACCGACCAGAACCAAATCAAATCTGACCACGTGTTTAGGCTATATTCGATTGATAATCAGATGATTATCAGTTACGCAAATGATATGGTGACACTGAGCTCCTCGGTCTGCGCGCTGGATTTGCTGCGTGTCTGCAAAGACTATGCAGTAAAGCATGGACTTAAATATAATGTAAAAAAGCATGCTCATGGTCTTTGCTGCATTTTGCATTTTTTTATGAAAATAACGGACGAGACAAGCAGGACGTTCAGCTGATGGTAATTTATACGCCCTGCCCGTTACAATGCAGTGACGCTCAGGATTCTTGAATAACCCCAAAAATTCTGAGTAGCACTACAACTGCGCTTGTCACCTTGAGACGACCAGTTATTTCACAGCTACAACGCCCTTTAGACCGAAACACAATAATATTTACACATTACTGCTTCACGGCAGAATTAGGCGCCATTGTGGTACCCATAATCTAGCCAGCATCCTGTGCAAAGCAGCTTCCCACTAGTAAAAATTTCTTCGAGCTATGTACCTCCAGTGAGATTGTATGATGCAGAGCTGGTTAGGATGCACAAATTCACATACCTGGGTCATGTGGTTACAGCAGACATGAAGAATAATTGTGACATTGATAGGGAGCGGAGGGCGATGGCAGTTAGAGGGAATAGGTAAGCCTGCAGATTTCCACAATGCACAAAAGATGTAAAGATCACGCTATTCAAGTCATCCGGGTTGACTATACCCAAAATTCTCTTAATGCCTCGTTATAAACCTTAATAAATATAGTAACTAATAGTAAATTTATTGAATTAGGCGTTACTTTGCGGAAATCCATAATTATACAAATGATTTAAGTTTTCTTTAGTATATAATATTTGTTCTTAAAAAACAATTCGACACGTGTTTCGCCTCTACACGAGGCACACTCAGTCTCGTGCCAGATTTTGGCGAGACAACACGTCCTGAGGATTCCTCGTGTAGAGGCGAAACACGTGTCGAATTGTTGTTTAAAAACAAATATTGGTGGAATTAACACTAAAGAAAACTTAAATCATTTGTATATAGTACTAGTGTTAAAGTTAATTTAGTTTAATTTGGTTCCGTTATTTATTACCAAACTTCTATCGAACACCCACTCATACATTTTTTCCTTACGCTAGATACCAGACACCTACGGTAAGCAATATTTGCATATTCCAAAGCTCAACTACGACTAGTTAGATCCACAGTGCGTACCTTCCTAGAAAACCAATGCACACCCCTGGCTCTCCGTGTCAAATATAATAACATCTTCGGTTCACGGACCAGTAAAAAAAGAAAGACTCCGTGTCACCTCCGTGAAACACCAAAACAAGCCGGTAAACGTGTAAAAATATAGCCCTACACACACACTAACTCTAATACAAGCTGATCGGCCGCCATTATGAGATTTGCCATCGTCTGCAGTTTGCGTTGCAATAAAAATGCCGTCATGCGTTGTGATAAAGTATAAAAACAATACTATAAAAGTATTTGTGGATATATGATTATTTAAGGGAGAAAAAAATGTGTAACTGGTATCCCCCGTAACCGCACACACATTAGCATAAAGGTGCTTCAATTGCTTATATCACGGCGCGGAGTCCTTCTTTTTAACTAGTCCATGCTTCAGTTTAATAATAATATTGGGCCCCGTATTGTAGCGCATCTGGTAGGTATGTTTGTGGAGAACCGTGTCGATGGTTTTTTCGCAATCATACGGAAAAAAATCGCCTCCATCAAAAATAGGTTAGAGAGGAGTCCCAATATTATTTTGAAGGTGATAGCCGATAGACAGGAGAGCACATCAAAAGCACACTGGATGATTGCTTTAATTTGTAAGTTATTAATTATATCAATTAATATAGAATGAGTTTGTTACTAACATTTTTATGTAACTAGCTGACCCAGCAAACGCTGTATTGCCATATAAAGTAAATAAATAAAGTTTAGGGGGGTATAAAATTAGCCTCAGTCTATTGATACGGTTACTGGACAAATAATTTATTATTATTCGTACAGAAGTCGGACGAATAATTTTATTTTAGGCTGTTGCTATTCGTCCGGCACCTGGATGAATGAATTAAATTAGTCATCCGATTATCGGATTAGAGAGAAAAAAGACATCAATGAATAAAATTTGGGTTAAAACTTAGTATCCCGTAGCACGAATTATGGTAATAAATATTTAAATTGATACAGTTTAAGTCCACGATTATAACGCTACCACTCTAATTATAAGGTAATGCACCGTTCCAGAGAAAAAAACATTATAACCTAACCACAAATTATGACATTTTTAAGGGTTGGACATTTTTATGGGGAGGAAAGAAAGGGAAACGCCTAGAATTCGTATCTGGCACTCGCCGGCCGCTACCGCGGCCCGCTACGCTCGGCTCGTGCGTTGTTTTAACTGTTCTAACATAACCTAACCTAACCAATTTTTATAAATCATAGTGATAGAGATTTGGCCCACGTTTGTAGTGCTACTTATCTTATTACACACAATTTTCAAGAAAATAACAAGAAAAAATTACAACCTCTGAACGGGTACACACGTAAATAAAACACAGATCATACATTTGAATAGGTAGTTCAAAAATCAGACAAATGTGTTATGATAAGTTTTATAATACATAAAAAAGGAATCATAAAATTAAAAAAAAAAAACACTTTCCGACTGAGCTAAGTCATGAAATAAGAAAATAAAAATTCACAAAAATGTGGAAAAAGATTTACGTTTTAATTAAAAAAAAAATGAATAAATGTACAAATAAATATAATTTATTCGTCCAGTATCCGTACAAATAGTCACTTCGATAAAAATAGATTCAACCGATTCTCAGACCTACCAAATATATCGTAACTACTACAATTATTGTATTCGATTGGCATCTTGGAACTTTATATCGGATTTGTGGATGGAAGAGAATAATATAAAAACTTGAAGTTGTGTGTATTTTTCAATGCTGAATCATAATAAAAAAAAAAATTGTCAAATAAATTAATAAAACATATATGTTGGTAGGTCACCGTTATCATTTAAAGGTATGAAAAATAGATGTTGGCCGATTCTCAGACCTAGCCGCTCACAAAATTTCATACAAATCGGTTCAGCCGCTTCGGAGGAGTTTGGTAACAAACACCGGGACACGAGAATTTTATACAGTAGATTTATTATTGTATTTACTAACATAGGCTAAGACTGTTTCACTAACATTTATATTTAATTTATTTTTATTTAATTTATTTCCAATTTTTATTTAGTCTATAAAATACTTAGATTAATGTTTGAATCATTGCGTTCCATAACAATTTATATAAATAAATTTTATTTATTCAAGTTAGTAAGTAACATTAGATACACTATTAATCTTATACTAATCATTAATCAATAATTCTATATTTAACATTACAAATTTTTGCAACTTTAATACGAACAGCGGAAAAATACAAAGATAAAAATAAAACAATATTATATCTGTAAAGACGTTATATATCACAAGAAATAAGTGTAAGAGGAAAGTAATTATAGTTTTACATAAGTAGGTATTCTAATAGTTAGTTAAAATATTTTATATTATTTTAGTTGTCACTAGCATTAAACTAGGCCGGGTCTGTATTTTAATACTAGTTACTTCCAGATACATAGTTTTTACCTAGACCTATTGTTGTTTAAAATAAATAAATATAAGAGTTCTAATAAATATAACGATCCCTAAAATCTAGCACAGTGTGTGGTTAATAAAATCTTATTAGACAAATTTGTAGCTTTTACAATTAAATTTCCATTAAAAGCTATCACTGATAAGCGGTTAGCGAGTGATTTGTGACAGAGGACAAGCTATGAATCACTGAACCGGTACTCAGAGGTCATGAGGGTTCAGCCTCTCAACTCTGACCGTTCCGAATTCTCTTGCCAAAGGTCACGAATATTTTTAAGTTCACAAATAAGTTTGTAACGTTTTTGAAGTTATACTTCTTTAGGTGCGTTATGAAAGAATGATGAGAGTGAAATTTTAAGATGCGCGCATCACTGTAACACGAAAATAACAGGGTGAAGTTGGTTCCTTATATTTTCTGACGTTTGCGTCATTCGTTAGTTTTTTTTTTTTTTGGTTTCTTCATCCATTATTTGGACAGGCAAAGGGTTCAAGCCCATACAGCCGTATTCATTATATGATAATTAATTGTCAAAGCCAAGATGATGCAAGATTTTTACAAAATTGTTCTTTCTACAAACGTAGAATAGCACGAGGAATAAAAAAAATTAAGAATTTTTGCTTCATTAGGCCAAAGAAGTATAACTTATTGCGTGCATAAATACACTTTTTTTTTTTAATTTGTGTGCAATTGTATATTTAGATACTTGTGCTTGGGGTCATAAATAGAAAAGTTGAACATTTAAATTGAAAGCAAGTTAGCAACTGTCTACTCCAAATGTCACGAGGGGCTGCTGAAAACCAGTATTGTGTTGGTTGTCTTCTGCACTGACCAACAATGTTCTGAGCCAGCTTCTCTTAGCATTGAATCACGGGTACACATTTTTTTTATAATATTAATTGTTTACTTATTTAATTGAGTATTTTAAGATTTTAATTAATGTTGTAAAAGGTTTTGTTGTGTGTGTTTTTTTTGCTAATTAAGTGTTTTCTATTTCTATTTCTAGAGGGAAATGTTGAACAAATTACTAACCTGAATAATAAGTTAGATTATCACTATTAGTTTCCTTCGTTAGGAATCATATATAGTCCCACTCAAGAAAAAAAACCAAAAAACTCATCCGCCATACAAGTGTGCTTTTTTTTTATAATAATAGCAACGAGACGAGCAGGACGTTCAGCTGATGGTAATTGATACGCCCTGCCTATTACAATGCAGTGCCATTCAGGATTCTTGAAAAACCCCAAAACTTCTGAGCGGCACTACAATTGCGCTCGTCACCTTAAGACATAAAATATTAAGTCTCATTTGCCCAGTAATTTAACTAGCTACGGCGCCCTCCAGACTACACTGTACACATTACTGCTTCACGGCAGAAATAGGCACCGGCGTTGTGGTGCCCATAATCTAGCCGGCATCCTGTGCAAATGAGCCTCCCAATGGTAAAATTTTTCATTAATCCAGTAATTGGTGCCCATAAAACTGGAAGACAATGCTTGCACAAATCAGCCTTCCACTTGTAAAATCTCCTCACCTTCCAAGTCATCAACAAGCCAACCCAACGTCCAATGATGACTAATATAAAATATCACAACCAGTAAGCCTCATAACACTCAACCCATTCAGCATAAAAATACTAAAGCTTAAGTAAATTTAACGATCTCACAGACGAACTAATAATCGTAAAATCATATTCCACCTCATTATCCACGCGACACATTTACTACCTCTTTCAAGCGAAACAATACCCATAATACGACTACTTACAATATGCCCATAAATAAACCTGTAATCAGGATTTAAATCATTCATTTGCCAAGCAAACAAGATTATACAAAAGTTTTAAATAAACAATTCAACGACTTTATTCACAAACATATTTAAATTCAGAATGCTTTGTCAGACTAATACGAAATATGTCACCGTTGAAATTGTCCTTGCGTTTCGCAATGGTTCATCAGAATTTGTGTATTTATCACCAACCTTTTAAGTTAAAATCGCGCCAATACATTTGGTGTCTCTACCTAAAACAAACAATTTGTAATCCTGAATTATGTGCTGCTGAATGCATACATTTAAAAGATATGAATCTATAAAAAAGTGATGTGTCGTCGAGTTAAAATTTGTCGATAACTTTTTCAATATTATAATTTAAAATGTTTTGTACGATTATAAATAGAAATAAATTAAGTGTTTTATTAATACAAAGAATAAATTGGAAGTCGATATTTTTTAATAAAACGGGATGTACAACAATTAACAAAATAAGCATTAAAATAGTTAAAATAACTGTGATGACCCAGATGTGACTAAATATTTTATATTTATAAAAAACACCTTTGAAAAGAAGCAATAACACGGAGCTTTGAGAGCAAACATGACCAAACACGCCATATATGAACAGTCTCAGCTGCTGAGTCACAGCTCTCTCCACTATTGGTGTGATTCGGTATCGACAAAATTGATATTTTATCGATACCACACCACTAATATTAAGTCATCGACATAAGTGAATAAAAACATCGATGTATCGCTTCGTCTCCGACCTTTCCAGAACGCCGTGACTATTTGTCACCTGTTCTCGACTCCTGTACGAGCGCTACATACCTACACGCTGATTTCTATCACAACCTACAATCAACGAGGGCTATAAATACTAAAGGTTATCACATAAACAATCTTATTTGCATTTGTATATGGTTGCAAATAAGCTACAATTGAGATGTGACTTATGACCGATTCCGTTTGTTTGCAAATTTATTCCTTACACACGTGTTGTTCTACCCGCATAGCGACCATTTTGGAAGATATCTTCTTCTTCTTCACTCGATGTCATTTGAATATGAGGGTGCATTGACTACTCCAACCAGCCAAGATCCTCCAGGAAGTCACCCAACAACTTAACGTTGCCATTCTTTGATTGATCGGCACTCGGCAGTTTCTTCTGCCAAGTAGATAGAAAGATACCTATTAAAATTGCTGTGACATCAGGCCGCACATAATATTAATCTTAACTGACAGTCTAAGACATCTCACACGGCCTAGTCGACTTAGTAATCCAGTGGGAGGCTCCTTTGCTCAGGATGCCGGCTAGATTATGAGTACGACAACGGTGCTTATTTCTACCGTGAAGCATTATTGTGTTTCGGTCTCAAGGGCGCCGTAGCTAGTGAAATTACAAGGTAAATGAGACTTAACATCTGTTGTCTCAAGGTAAAGAGCGCAATAATTGTAGAGTTGCTCAGAATATACACTCTGTATTGTAATGGGCAGGCGTATCAATTATCATCAGCTGAACATCCTGCTCGTCTCGTCCTTGTCATAAAAACATCGACTAAGTTAGATTGCCCTGGTATAACGAAATCGGCTCAGGATAAAGCTTTGGCTTGCCTGCGCTACTCAAGATTATCCCAGTATTTTAGGTGGAGTGCCTTTATATTTTGACTTCTGCAGTTCCTTAGCCAAGTATACTGCAGAAGCAGGAATGATTCTGGTCGGACCTGTTGGGTCTTAGAGCCCTCTCTCTCTAGTCGTTCCCTGATCTGAACTGAACTGACTGAGCATCGTGGTCATCAAAAGTGGTCTACACTTGGAGTGAACTAATTTTTTCCATCGGCTTGTGTCCATCGCGGCTCTGACGACGGAGCTAAACCTCGGGGATCTGGAGTCTTTTATGTGGTCGGTCCATCTGGTAGGAGATCGGCCTCGACCTCGCTTGCCATTCGTGTTCCCAACTACGATCAATTTCTCCAGGCTCTCATTACCCCTTCGTATTATGTGGCCAAAATACGAAAGAATTCTTTGTAACATATCATAAATAGACGGGTTTTTATCTTGAGCTGAGAGAGGATCGACACACTCATTCGCTTGGCCGTCCAAGGTATCCTCAACATACGCCTCCAGCACCACTTTTCCAAGGAATCAATCCTCTGCCGCTCTCGAGCCCGTGTTGTCCAAGACTCCACACCATACAGAAAAATGAGGAATATCAAGGGACATACTAACCGGATATTGGTGTTAATAGTGATTCCCTTCTTTTTCAATATTTTGTTCAGGCGGGTCTTAGAGCCCAATCTTGCTAATTAATTTGTTGCCCCTAACCACACAGTGACCCTTAATCTACTGAATAGTTAAGGTATTGTTTTTACCAACTTCAATTTTTTTCCACGTTTTCGCAGCTGTGACAGTCTATCTAAATGTGTAAATCTGAGCTCATTGCTAAGAACCCTAAATCATTGCGATTAAAACGAAACTATTAAATCTAAATAAAGGAGATTCCACGCATAACAACGGAGTTATGGCATCGAAATTAATCGAATCAACTTTGATAATAGACGTCTCAGAAGATATAAACGTAGTGTTACTGCCAATAGATAACTATAAATTACATTCCTGCCAGTATTATAATTCCACATAAGGCACTTACCTACTAAATGATATCAAAATCTTGACTACCGAACAGACAGACATCAATCAAATGTTAAAGTTTTAATAAAATCAATCAATCATGTTATTGTCTATAACGAATTTGATTTTATGCAAAGAGAAGAAACAAAACCACACCGAGTTATAGGAATGAAGTTTGACGTAACCTACTGTGCAATGTAAGAAAGAATCGATTAGTCATTATTTGATTTAGTTCGGCTGGTCGAACCGGCCCCTGGAGTGCAGCGGCGGGTGGCTCAACGAGGCTGGCATTTTGGTTATCATCAGGTAACCTTCAACACTATTTCAAACGTCAATTTCAAATATTTTAATTCAAAATAGAATGTGATATCACTTATTGTAAGTCAAAAACTACCACCCTTTCCAAAAAGAATGCTTTAGACCTGAGAAGAATGGGTGCAAAAAACTCAGCGGGCTTTAAAGTAATATCGTACAATAAAACTTATTATTTAATAGCCTGAGGGCGGTCGCTCCATTATCAGTCAGTTAAAGTCATTTATGTTATAGTAACCTTTACCACACAAACGATTTTTAACAATAAATTTAAATATCGTAATACTTTTGTTTCGAATATTTTCTGGGATCTTTTTGTAAAAGCATATACATCGCCACACAAAAGACTAACTAATTCGACTTAGGCGAGTAGTAGGCATTTTAAGTTTATGTCTGTTCCTGGTGTTAACATTATGGTTATGACAGTTTCTAGCAAATTCACTTATGTGTCAATGAACATACATTACATTATCGAGAATATATTGAGAAGCAACAGTCAAGATGTTAATTTCTTTAAATTTTGATCCTAATGATTCATCATCACTGAAATAAATTCGATTTAATGAACTCTATTTCCAGTAAGCTACACAATTTGTTATTTTTTAAATGATAACCCTCACTTCTGTGATTAATTACACAAATTAAATTTGTAACCAAAATTTATGAACGAAGCGGCACTTGATTCCGCGTTTCACTGGTTCCGTCCGAGCGCTTTTACCAACTGAGCCAACCGTCCAAGTGACGAATGGATCGTAAATCTTCGTATGTCTTGTTCAAATCTAATTCAGATTTTTTGAACGAGCGACATCTCAAGTATATATCCTAATATGCATTTATTGGGGTTGAGAAGGTTATCAATTGCTGCAAAGTAGAGTCTGTAGATGGAGCCACAATCTTAGAGTTGAATAAGGCATACCAAGATTTACGATCGATGCGTCACTCGAACGATTGGCTCAGTTGGTAAGAGAACTCAAACGGAACCCGAGAGCCACGGGTTTAAGTCCCCCATCGTTCATAATTTTTGGTTATAAATTTAATTTGTACCAATTTTCTTATATATTTATTTGACGTCATCATAATAATTAATTATGACATTATGTTACTTTACATTATGTATTGACTTTAAAATCAGACAGTCCATCTTTAAGTCTCACATGTCACGGTAAGCTACGCATCACTTCGTTTTTTGTGATGCGTTTTAACTAAGATCATAATATTGTCAATGTTATGCGTAGATGATTTTCAATGACGTTATATACATAAAAACAATTCACGTCACACAAAAACAAATCCGAAATATGGCAAATAACACCATATTCAGCTTCGACTGGCATACCTATATATTTCTGCGTTCACTCCAGTTGTTTAAAATATTATTGGTCAATAGGCAGCAATGTAAACATTTTTTCAGTTTAAGCTGTGTGTTTTGAATTTAAACCCCAATTTGGACAGTGACGTCAGTGGAGTAGCAGTTAAGTATTTTTTAAACCCTGACGAAAAAGAGGGTTGCTAATAAGTTTTTCGTTTGTCAGTCTGTCCCTATTTTCTGATCAAGTTCTGTTCAGTCAGGGGCTTTTTTACGTTTTTTATCAAAAGTAACACTCATATTATAAAGGCGAAAGTTTGTATGTTTATTTATTAGTTTATGTGTATATTTGTTACTCCCTAACGCTCTAACTAAATGGATTTGGATCTAATAAGTTAAGGTAACATATTTATCTACATAAAATATTTCAGTTAAGTGGTTTTTAAAATATTAAGTTTTCTGAATTAATTTAATTTGCTAAAGTTTGTCTTTTAGACTTAGACATCTTTTCCTTGGTATCTTTTTAGCATATTATGTAGCGCACGCGGACATCAACATATCTTTGTATGACAGCTTTTGTCAAATTATAAATGTGGCTAACTTGGACTTGTGATTTCAATAGTTTTAATGTTAAAAAAGTTTTATCATAACTTTTGAGCGTGAATTTTTAAACGCTTAAATCCTTTAGTGGTGATATATAATTCAACCTCGCGGAAATGATTCAATCAAATGACACTCGACTTATTTGGTTTGTAAAATTCTTCACTACTCTCTCTTGCTACCAACTGGCTCTAATTCTCTTTGATTATCTCGTGTATGAAAAAGCTGAAAAATATTAGCTTTTACAGATTTGCGATGTAAATAGTTAACAAAATATGACTAGGTAACGTTTGTGATATCATGTGAATAGCACTACTATGTAATTCTTCACGTTCTACAAAACTGTTCACATTCACCAGCAATAACTTTCTGTACACAAAATACAATATTGCTAATCATTGTTCACTGGGCCCTTATAAAAAGAGCGACTCTATCGGCAATGACTTTCCGTACATAAAATACAATATTGCTAATTATTATCCACTGGGCCTTTAAGTAAAAGAGCGACTCTATAGGTAATGACTTTCCGTACACAAAATACAATAAAAAAAGAGCGTCTCTATAGTTTTCGTTTCTGACTGTGTGCTGCTCGCGTCCTTTCATCTGTCACATTCTGACAGGAGAGAAAGGGATGTCAATACATGTCAATAATTGTACCATATTTAAGGAAAAAATATTTATTTTAGTAAATTATTTACGCTTTTTGCGAGCCCATCTTATATAAATAAAAAAAAATTAGCCGATGATAAGTGACACCATATTTTTTTGCGTCGTTAACGTAAAAAAGGAGGAGGTTCTCAATTCGTCGGTATGTTTTTTTTTATGCTTGTTACCTCAAAACTTTCGACTGGGTGAACAGATTTTGATAATTATTTTTTTATTTGAAAGCTGGTGCTTCCTGTGTGGTCCCATTGTAATTTGGTCCAGATCTGACAGTAGCATCTATGAGAAAGGATATACTTCAAAGATAGTTTGGTGAGAGTTTGGTTAGGTTCTGATGACGGGATCCATGACAAAGTAAGGGAACTCTTCAATTCTTAGGAGCAAATTATAGATACTCGGCTGAAACTTTTTTTTATGCTATCCGGATATTTAAGTCATATACCAACACACAGTTATGGTCTAGTAATTGTCATAGTCGAATATGATGATAAATGCGACTTCTTAACGACGTAAGGGTGCGATTTGTGACAGAATTTCTAGTTGTCTGTAATCAAATTGTAAAGTACTTACGTTCATTGCTGCTGAAAAATTTTGTATATCTACACTTTTTTAGGCAAATTGTTAGTAAGTGTACTTCAAATTCAATAAGAAACATAAAAAAAAATTAACAAAAAATCAACCGACTTCAAAAACACTATTTCAAAACAATAGATATAATGTGCACTAAAAAGTATAAAAATAATAGATTTTTTTTATACAATCTATTTAATTAATATAATTCTAGTTACGATTATTGTAATTTTTGGAGTCGGTGTATCCAAGATAGGTTTGTTACTACATACATAGTTAAAGGTGAGATGTGCTTGAGTCGTGAGGAGATGAGAGGCGAGAGCGGGTTGCGGCGGAAGGATACTGATTCCAAAAATAACAATAATCGTAACTAGAATTAGATTAATTAATTAGATTGTATAAAAAAATACTCAATTATTTTTATACTTTTTACTGCACATTATATCTATTGTTTTGATATAGTGTTTTTGAGTCGGTTGGTTTTTTGTTAAATTTTTTTTATAGCACACTTAGACTAGGCGAATGACACACAGTTGACGCACGCCTAAGGAGAAAAGTATGCTTACATTGTCTTTAAGCACACTTTTGCCGTTCCGCTTTCAGATTCATACAGATTCAACATTCATTTGTTTTTTTCATTACTTAATGTCATAATTTAACGTTAATTAAACCTCTTGTATAAGCAGACATGTTTTAGTTACTATAATCATCAATAGATCATTTATACGCCTAGATAGACTTTGACAGCTGTGAAAACGTCGAAAGAAGACTTTAAAACTAACCTCTATTTTGAGCAATTCAAGCACACAAACACAAAGTATTATACAAATCGTGAGTGTAAAGCGTAGCTTGTCACGCACAATAAACTAAAATTCCTGGCCTGTTTTTATCGGTTGTCTAAAACAAGAGACTCTAACTAGACGTATGAAATATCAAATACTATAATATTTTTAAATACAAGAGGAGGACAGACGAGAGAACGGGTCACCTAATATTAAGTGATCACCGCCGCCCACATTCTCCTGCAACAATAGATAACACTCAGGAAGGACAAGCCGGTCTATTAAGAAAGTTGACACGTATTTCTTAAGGTCCCATCCATATCGCATCGTCCTATAAACACCATGCAGGAAGCCCATTCCATAGATTGTATATATAAAAGTAAATAAATTTCTTTATCATCATCATCAGGTCGTTATGGGAAAGATTCCATTTAAGCAAATTTCTGGTTAGTAAATCTATTATATCACAGTGAAAATATTTATATATTCTCAAGTTTTTAAGTGTCTGTGACTGGATATCATTCAAAATATAATCCATTCTTTAACTAACTCCGCATGACGTAATCATCCCAAATTGTATAAATTTTATTATTCTCATTATTGCCTTCATCTCTGTCTACCATTCCGCATTGAAAACCTATTGTAAGATTTATTGATTTGTTCACCTTGATTGTACATTGAACGGATATGTAGCTTAAATTTTGACAGACGTTTTTGCCCCTACAATCAGTTGATTCAAATCAAAAACTACATGCATTCATTAACTCTATACAGAAGTAATAAACACCAAGGGGGGCTAATTATGAATAAGTAACCTCAACATAATACGATTAAAAACACGAGTAATAAGAACTCAACGCAACATAATTTACCGATTTACATGCTCATTTGTGATTAGCTGGCGCGAAAGGGCAAATCCTGTATTAAGATAGGTAATGAGGTTAAATTTCATTCTCAATTTACATTGGTATTAAGTCCATCTTACATGCGTTGTAAATTATATTCTATCAATAAGATGTATGGTGTTTATTGGTGATAAGATGTCTAAAGTTGCTGACGAAAGTGCGGTAGAAAATTAAATACAAAAAGGTACAATATTTAACGATATTTAAATCAATTTAAACTTTATTTGTATTAATGGTAAGGTTTATATTGAAGATGAAGAACATAATGAAACTAAGAAAGAAGTTAACGATGGATTGTGTGGTAAGTCGGCACCCTGCTGCCGCGGACTCCAACCGAGCCTATCGCGGGCAAGACATCGATTAGTGATTGACTGAATTCAATTGCTTGGTGAGACATGAGTCGATACGGTCGAATCGAGACGAGCCGATCGACATGAGTATTGTTCGATTTTTCGAAAATTTGCATTTTAAGAACGTCACGTCAGCGACAATGCTGACTCACCTGACAAATGAAACGGATCGATCGTGTCAGATATAGAATGCGTTGACCGTAAGCCTCGGTTTGTTATTGTTGTGAAATGATTACTGTCAACTGTAATATCGTTTCTGATCCTACCTCTGTCAGTCACCGTTTCAACTTAAACTTCTTGTAATTTCCTACTTCGTTATCTTTTATCTGAATCAATTGATTCAGTTTTCTTGGTTTGTCATACGGGAACAGCAAATGTAGTGTAAGATATTTAAAATTAACAGTTTATGTAAGAGGAGCCTATAAATGCATAAATTATCTTCGTCTCTAGTTTGTTTTTTTCTGTTTATTACCAGACTGTGCTAATGTTTATCTCTGGTAATTGCAGCTCAATAGACCCACGTCTAGCTTTGCAATATAGCTTGGAGTACGATATTCATTGGTGGTCAAAAATTTACACGATAATATCTACGGATATCAGATTATCTTTATTATTTATATTTACGCAATTACATGTTCTTGCTATAAATTTTACGGTACTAACTTCATCATTTGATACGTTGGTGGTTAGTTAATACTTTTTTAGAACACTGATAGATTTAATTAGCAATCTTAAATAAAGGCATAAAAGGCTTTATTTACTCAAAATTTATTCCTTTAGAATTCTTTTTGATGTCATTCCTAATAATACTAGACACTACTACCGCTTCGGAAACAATAACGCTCTGAGAGAGAACAAGAGATGCAAGAAACTTTCCGAGCATTTTTTTAAATATTTATTTTCGAGAAACTGATAAATGATAATCATAATGTACACCAGGTAGAAATATAAACTTCTTATGCCTACTGCTCGGCTAAGTTGAGTGAGTAAATCCTTTCTTGTTCGATGTACATGCTTTTACAATGTGATCTCAGAAAATGTACCATACAAATGTGTTACGTAATTCAAAATAATTGCCAAAAAACGTTTGTGTGGTAAAGGTTACAATAATAATAAAATAACTTTCTTAGTGATACCACAGATTGAGAATGTCTATTAAATAGAGTATTTAATAATAAATTTTATTATAAGAAATTAAATTGTGACAATTTATTATAAAAAAAAAAGAAAAGTCCTTTGCGCTTCTTGCGCCTTTTCTTCTCATGACAAATTGAAAAATTTAGTATATCTACACATATTTAGACGAATTGTTAGTTAGTGTACTTCAAAATCACTAAAAATCATAAAATAAAAAAAAATTAACAAAAAAACAACAGACTTCAAAAACAATAGATATAATATGCACAAAAATATATAAAAATAATCTCGTATTTTTATACAATCGAATTAATTAATCTAATTCTAGTTACGATGATTGTAATTTTTGAAGTCATCCAAGATAGGTTTGTTACTACATATATAGTTATAGATGAGCTGTGCTTGAGTCGTGAGGAGGTGAGAGGCGAGAGCGGGTCGCGGCGGAAGGACACCGATTCCAAAAATAATAATAATCGTAACTAGAATTAGATTAATTAATTAGATTGTATAGAAATACGCGATTATTTTTATACTTTTTAGTGCACCTTATATCTATTGTTTTGGACTGGTGTTTTTGTTTTTTTTTTGTTCAAAAAAAAACTTTTTTTATTGTACATATAAAGGTAGAGTCTGTAGGCGCGGTGCATCTGCAGATAATTAATTTCATGGTTCAGGGGTGCTTGAGGCTTGAAAGCTTGTATTGGCATCCAAATGTTTGCATGCTTTTTCCAGCGCCAATCTTCACGATTTTGATATCTTCCGAGCTACGACTGGACCTGGTGATATAATCGGATACTGTGATAACGAGCTGCATCTTGTGTTGGCCTCCAATGATGCGATGATAAATTAAATGATTATTTGGTCACTGTCTTGGCGAATCGTTTGTATCGCAAGCCATCTAGTGAGTCGTCTTTATTACCGCCGTATACTTCACTATTTTTTAAGATTTTTTTGTAAGACGCAAAGTTTCCGAGATATTGCGAAAAAGTGTTTTTACAGCTTTTTCCAAGATGGCGGCCGGGAGACAAGGGTGGCGACCTCACAAACTTGAGGTTAAGCTTCTATTGACCCCCACACATGTCCCAAAAATAAAACTGTGTCGTCTAAAAAATGCAGTCTTCAAATTGTAACATTTCAATAGACTAATAATATAATGACATAATATCCCAACAGAACTGTCAAACTGTACGTCAAAAATTTTCTCATAGAATTATGTATACAGAAATTATATTCGAAATTAAAAATATTAAGGGTCGCGGAATGAAATAAAAACTCTCACGTTTTATCAAACACAGTGTGCAAAATTTGATTAATATGGGTTCAGTACTTTAGGAGTCGTAGCGGACAAACAATGTGACATGAAATATTTATATATAATGATAGAATATGGTATAGCTTATTACTGATATAGGTATTGAAAAGAATAGATCAATTAAAATGAAAATGGACAGATCATATTATGATGTCACCTAGGTAAGTAGTGTGGAGCAAAAAACAGGCCTGGTTAATTACTTTAGTGTGCGTGACAGGCTATGTCTTACACTCGTGATTTGTATGTTACTTTGTGTTAGTGTGCGTGCATTGCTCAAAATAGAGGTTTGTTGCCAGTTGTCAACCTCAACTTTTTTTGACGTTTTCAAAGCTGTCACAAATGAATATAAATAAATGTATTTTTACAAATATCTGTTTTTTTTTTAGTAAAAAACGGAAATTTCATATTTTAACCTTTAACATATATACATAATAATTTAACTCGTATAGATATCTCTAGTTATGAAAACATTTGCACTTGAAATTGATTCTACTCTTAGCTCTTAGTGTAAGAACGGTTCTATGTCGCAAAATGAAGGCATCATGAAAAATATTAAACATAATATAATAGACTGTTAATTCTCGATAAAAACGTCTGATTTCTGAATTACTTTTAAGATCAAAACATTTACTGCTTATACATTTATATTGGTTTCCACTTGGTATCAAAATTTGTATTACAAGCAAATTGATTGCAATAAAATCAGCATTTGTAATTATTATTTGAGTGATGTAGATAACTGTCAGATAAAATACTAATGACTTACCTTTACTGAATCATCACTGATAATGCTCAGTACTCATAAATTGCAAAAACAATCTGCATCTGATTTTATTGACTATTTTCCCAGTGGACTGTAGTGATGTTCCCTCAATCGATAAAAAGCTCATCGTTAAAATAATAAATATATTGATATAAAATAAAGATTCATAGAGATAATCATAATTATTTCCCGTATCGAGGGAATAAATGATAGCCTTTATTTTATAAATTAATACGTATTTGAAACAGAATTTATAATAATATTGTTTTAATAGATTCTTATTATATACAGGTAAGTTGTACTAGCTGTATGATATAATAATTATAGGACAAAAGCATAATACCAATATATACGTATAATAAGAAAGAAAACGTATTCATAAAGTCATCACTCCGAGTAGTAAAAACAATTTACAATACCACGCTGATTTTATGGTACCTATCCCTCAACGGCATTGTAAATTCGTCGACATGCAGCTAATTCATGGTACAACACTATTTCAAAATCGTGTGTGGTAAAAAACAAAGCGATCAAAAGTTTTATTTATCCAAATACGGTTGTATAACATAAGAAATCGTTCTACCAAAGTTTAATTGCAGGCAATGAAGTAATTAAATGTGACAGTCGTAAAACACTGCTCAACTATAAAATATTACCCGTATGGAAGGAACACACTCATGGTACGAGAAGGTAGAAGCAGTTTACTGAACACTGGCTTGTTCAAATACTATTTTTTTATTCTAGACCAGTCGCATAGTATAAGAAGAAAGACCTACTTACTTTTAAAGCCACGTTTGAAATATAAAAACTCACTAATGAAAAATTATGGGATAAATTTAAAAGTGCTGTAGACCTTCGATCGAATTTACCCAATCTATCACATGGAGTTAATAATTGTGGCAATGCATTTACAAGTGCACTTCTATAAGCTGCAGATGAAACATTCCCTTTGAAAAAGTCACCTAGTGGCCATATCCCTTCTCCACCTTGGTGGGATAAAGAATGTACTGAAACAGTTACATTAGGAAAAGAAGCTGAGAAACTGTGCAGTAGAGACATGTCAGACGAGAACTTTAACGCCGTGTCTGATGCTATATCAAGTGCACGAAAACTACTAAAAGAAAGAAAAATGTAGGGATGGATAAATATTTAAAAAAAAAATAAAAAACAGCTTAAATTTATTTAATGACTGTGTATCTACTAGTGAAGGATTTTTTTTAAATCAATTAAGTTTATTCAAATAAGTAAATATATTTTAGTTATTTTAAAAATGAATACAAATTTAATATTTTATTTTAATGATATTATTAAAAATATAAAATTTTCTATGTGCTTCTATGTTCTAATTAATTAGGTATGCGTGAGGAAAGAGCACTGCCGATCCTCGCTCTCTTTTACACCTTACCTTAGCTACGCCCGTATGATCGTTGCGTTTTAAGTGCAAAAATAAAGTGTTGAATAAACTTATGAACTATCGTAACACATCACTAAATGATCTGCAGCGTAGCGTACTGCTTTCCACGACTATATCGAACTGAATTATTCTCTATGAGACTTGCCTCATATCGCTGTAATTACACTAGAACTCTCATCCCTTATTTTTATTATTTATAATTAACAAATTACATATAAATATCAAATTTCTTGTACATACATAAACTTATTCGAGTTTTACTGTGTACAAAAGGTGGTCGGTCGGTACACATTATGTATATACAAACTGTAATACTTAACTTATTTAAAGTGTAATACTTAATATAAAAGAAAAAGGACACAACTTAAAACTACAAACAAATAATAATATTTAAATTATTATAAATATAATTACGAAAAAAAATTTAATTAACAACAAAACAATAGTAGTTAAATAATTCAACATTCAACAGTTATTTTATTGTGGACCACAGAAAAAAAACTATTTATATCTGTGGGCCGTTCTTGTTAAAAATTGGAGTGTTTTGGTGGAAAAAAGTAATATCTGGTATAGAATTGCTGCTGAACTGCTTTTATAATAGTCTAAATACATGATCGGATTTGGTACGGCCGAACCATGGGACGTTTTTTAATCAGAAAAAGGGACGAGACGAGCAGGACGTTCAGGTGATGGTAATTGATACGCCCAGCTCATAAGAATGCAGTGCTGCTCAGGATTCTTGAAACACCCAAAAATTTTGAGCAGCACTACTAATTTTGCGCATGAGACATAAGATGTTAGGTCTCATTTTACTAGTAATTTCACTAGCAACGGCGCCCTTCAGACCGAAACACAGTAATGCTTACACATTACTGATTCACGGCATAAATACGCGCCGTTTACCCATAATCTAATCTAGTCCTTGCAACGGAGCCTGGTAATGAGTAAATAATCTGGATAGTATGTCTCAGTCCGGAGTCCGAAGCCTAACCAATTGGTGCGAGGCGCTTAACGCACCATCCGATGGCCGGCTGTACCAAATCCGGCCATGTGTTTAGACTATAAATAAACTAAATAGCATACTTAATGCCCCTTGACCTATGACGTAATCTGAATGGTTTATTTTTAGCAGCTTCAAGTCGTGTATGAACATGTTCACGAACTTTATTGGTGTAGAATATAGAGTATCTTTTAAAATCGTGCAACTTAAGTAACAATCCTCACAGTTTGTTAATACTTAACCCACAGACGCAATAAACCATTGTTTTCATTTACTATTATTTAATAAGCTTTTTTTTAAAATATCTAGTTTTCAATTTAGAATGATAATATGTACCTAAACAATTTGTTATGTTTTAAAGTGATGGGTTATCATATCACTTCTGGGATTAATTTCACAAATAAATGAGTGTTGAACAAAGCAAACAAGATATATGAACTTTACGTCACTCGAACGGTTGAGTTGGGAAAGCGCTCGCACGGAACGTGAGAGGTCGCGGGTTCGAGTGCTGCATCCTTCATAAATTTTGTTTTCAAAATTTTATTTGTATAATAATAATATGATTATCTATGATTATTTCAGTATTGCTTAAGCATAGAAGAATTAAAGTATTGTATGACAGTTAAAAAAAAATAGAAAACTAAAACTTCGAGACACAGACATTCCTACATTTGAAACAAGATATCTTAAGCTTAAATAATTTATACGTCTAGATAGAGTCTCTTGCTACTAGACTGCGGATGAAAACAGGGCAGTCTTATTACCTTAGTGTGCGTGACAACCTTATTCTCAAGATTTGTTTGTCACTTAGTGTTATTGTGCGTGCATTGCTGATAATAAAGGAAATTTGTCAACCTCAATTTTTTTCGACGTTTTCACATTCTATATAGATGTATAAATGTCTAAGATTAAGCGTAAAAATAAATTAAATCCGCGATATTTTGGTGCAGGCTTCACGTAAAACATGAAAATTGTGAATTTTAAAATCTAGGTATATTAAATTGTTTAACACAAATATATATCTAGAGTATACCTAGTTTACTTTAGTTATATTTATAGTATTGCTATATTATGTAGAATTTTTTATTGCTCTGTAAGAATAGAAATCTCTTGGGTACCAAAGGTATTGGTATGGCAAAAGAAAACGAGGAAGACAGCACACAAGGTGGGAATATGAAATAAAATTGGCAGCAGGACTTAACTGGAGAAGAGTTGCCCAAAACAGAAAAGAGTGGAAATCGTTGGAGGAGGCCTTTGCCAATCGGCACGCCGAACTGAGAGACATTTTATAGTTTATACTTTTTAGCTTAAGATTATTGGTAATTCAAATGTTAAATGTTTTTTAGTTCGGAATAAAATGGCTTTATTATTATTATAAGAATAGAAATGTAGGTACATTTATACAGAAAATTTTAATTCTAACAGGCGTTTTAAGTTAATGAACACGCTCCAACCTACATAATAAATGTATTATATTGATAAATAAGTCTTTGTTAGGTAACAAATGTCTTTCACACGTTGTTGTAAAATATTAGAGCAATTTTAAAGCACTCAAAATCAGAGTTAGCCACAAATCTTCAGAAATAATGTCGTATCATTAAATTTCACTCAACGTAGGTAACCTGAAACCGGCGATCAATTTCACTCCACACCATTATAGGCTGTATTATACTATCTATTTACAAGATACAAGAAATAGTTTTCTGTGTCATATTCATTTAAAACAATGTAACAACTAAGTTCTCTACTCGTTTCGGTTTATTGTATGCCAATATACTAACTATAGCTTTCAAATAACGCTTATTGTTCTCTGTACTCGTTCTGAGTAGATCGAAAAGATTTTCATGAGTGTTTGATGTAGTTTAAAATGAAACATTGTTAGCATTTTGTATTATCAAGCAGACACATATTTAAGAGAAATAGTGCATTTTAGAAGTACAGGTACTATATAAATATAAGTTATCTATATAATATCAAAGAAATTTGTTAGTTTTTCTTGCTTGCCTATAATTTATGTATAAAATGCTTTTCTTGTTTGCCTCAAAGAAGTTAGATGTCATCAGAACACTGTGAAAATAGTTCCACTTATATAAATATATCACAGGTCCGTCCATACATGGACTCTCTGGTCTATACTTTTTTTTTTTAATGGAATAAGAGGACAAACGAGCGTACGGGTCACCTGGTGTGAAGTGATCACCGCCGCCCACATTCTCTTGCAACACCAGAGGAATCACAAGAGCGTTGCCGGCCTTTAAGGAAGGTGTACGCGCTTTTTTTGAAGGTACCCATGTCGTATTGTCCCGGAAACACCGCACAAGGAAGCTCATTCCATAGCTTTGTAGTACGAGGGAGAAAGCTCCTTGAAAACCGCACTGTAGAGGACCGCCACACATCCAGATGGTGGGGATGAAATCCTAACTTGTGGCGTGTCGTGCGAAGGTGGAATTCGGCGGCAGGAAACTATCCCAGTATATATATATATATATATATATATATATATATATATATATATATCGAACGAACTGTACTAAACGGGTAGATAGCTTGGCATAATATATTTATAATTGTTATTTATTTATTACTTCCTTGTGAAAAACCGAACTAATATGTATTGATAGTAATTTATTTTTAAAAGCTTAGATCATTTATACGTCTAGACTGTGACAACTGTGAAGACGTAGCATATCACGCACTCTAAAGTAATAAACCTGGCCTATTTTCTTCTAAGAGGCTCTATCTAGACGTATAGCGGCCGTTTTCAATAACCTTTCTATCCTTGGTTTAACTTACTGGAGGTAGATAAATCTATCCTTTTACGCCTACCTAGATTTCAATAACCTATAATTACTAATACTGCAACTATATTGAACATTACTATGGATAGAGAAGATCTTGTTATCAAAAGGTGATAGCAATATATCGGTAACTAGAGATACGTTATTGAAAACGGCCGTTAATGATCTAAGATCAAAAGCATTTAAACTTATAACGGAGACATCAAATATAACTTTAATAATATAGATTACAGTTTGATCACTTGCAACCATCGCCCACAAGCATACACTATTCACGTTTCGTTACATCAGTTATGTATTACTACACACTACTATAATTCATTGCCAGATACTTCAAAAACAAGATGTTAAGTTTAAATTTTTGATGAAAATTGCGGAGTCACCTCTATGTGAGTCATGTGGAACAGTTGAGCACTTGTTAAAGGAATGTGTCCGATTTCAGTCTAGTAGAGACAAAATTGTAGGACTTATTGGTTTGAACAGATTTGATACATGTTTGTAAATATACTTGCCCGCCCTGCATCAATAAGTCTGTTTGAATCCATAAGTCTTATTGTTTGAATACTATTGATATAACTTGCTTTTGGTTTTAGTAACTGTTTCTTTAGTTTGTTAAGTTAATAATTTTGTTTTTCTTTTGTCTTTTTAATGTACTTAGATTATAATGAGGATGGCACGTATAAAAGCCCCTAAATCAATAAAGAAAAAAAAAATGTTAAGTTTCATTAGACCTTAGCAATTTTACTTGCTATGGTGCACAATAATGTGAAAGTCAAAGTCAAATAAACTTTATTCAACTAGGCTTAAAGTAAGCGCTTTTGAATAGTCACCACAAATATTTCTTTTAAATTACTGAATTTACCATATTAAGTTCGTAAAAAGTTGAGCTCGTAAGTACATCCGAGACACTCAATGGCCACTTTTATCAATCAAAAAGAGTATTTTACAATGGCTAAAATATACATAACAAACTAATAAAAAGGCATAAAAGGCATTTATTTTCTCAAAAGTGATTCCTTTCTTTCTTTCTAATAACTACTAGATACTACTACCGCTTCGGAAACAAATGGCGCTCTGAGAGAGAAGAAGCAGCGCAAGAAACTCTCCCAGCATTCTTTTTTTGCGCTCTTTTCAATTAAAATATAAAATATTGTACAGTCATTTCTATCGCTATAAAATAATCACAATCTAGTCCCAGGCTGTCCGATCATTTAGATATTCAGCAGTGGATTAATAGGATTTACGACAGAGCCATTTTTTTATAAATATAATTTGTAAGGTGCTGCATCTAATATATGAGTCGTGTTTCAATAATATAAATTATTTCATAAAAAGTAATAAATAATTAACTGTATAAATATTAATTATCGTCTAATAGATGCATCAAACTTTAGAGCTTGAAATCATTGCTTACGTAAGGATGCTTCGTGAACATGAAAAGGCGCTACTACATACTTATACATAAATACATATTAGGATACGTTGTTAAGATAATTAACGTCCAAATTAATCATTAATCACGGAGAGTGTTCCGAAGAGCTGTTTGACCTGATTCCTGCTGCCAAATTCCACCTTTACGTCACCCCACAAATTAGGATATCATCTCCACCATGTGATGTAAGGCGTTCTTCCACAGTGCGAATTTCAAGGAACTTTCTTCCTTGTACTACAAACCTGTGAAATGAGCTTCCTTGTGCGGTGTTTCCGGGACGATACGACGATTTGTTCCTGTTTCGCCCCGGGTTTTGATCCCACATTCCTGTTTCGTCCCACGTTGATTTTTATTCCTGTTTCGTCCTACTTTTTAAAATGTTATTTTTGTACAATAAGATATCAAATATAATCCAGAAAAAAAATGTGAAATACAACAATATTCTAGATATATATAAGAGCAATAGTTTACGCGAGACCAAACGATGGCATGAAAGGTGTTCATAAACCTATTACAGGATATTATGTTCTTGAAGATTGCGGTACAGCTGTCTTAGGTTGTCTCAAAAGTAAAACGATAAAACTTGGCAAGTACATAGTAAAATTATCTTGATTCCGAAGTCCACGCATCAAGATGAAGGTGGAGAAAGCGGTAGATAAAAGTTAGGATTTTAAGCCATAAACTTGATTGTTTAGCGGGCACACGTTGTACACGTTTTTTTTAAGATATTGAGTTTTTAAACCAATTTATATAACAATTTGAATAAGTAAAATTTGAATTAGTTAAAAGTCTCCTGTTTCCATTAATTGATTTCTGGTATTGAATACTAACTTGTTGGGTTCATTAATAATATTTATCGTCAATAATATGATTTTTAAAATATTTTGTATGCTGTCCGTACAAAACATGTTGTAAAACACATTAATTACTACCCGGGGCGAATAAAGAACAAAATCTGGGGCGAAACAAGAATTTTTTGTGTGGGGCGAAACTTTGCGGGGCGAAACAGGAACAAATCGATACGACATGGATACCTTCAAAAGAAACGCTCCCATGATTCCTCTGGTGTTGCAAGAGAATGTAGGCAGCGATAATCGCTTAACACTAGGTGACTTATACGTTCATTTGTCCTCTTTTTCCATTAAAATAAGCATAGATTTCAACGTAGCTATAGATAAAAAAGTTTTAAGCCAAAAGCCATAAATATATCTGAACGTAAATACTTGCTATGTATGAAATAAGTTGTAGATAAATTAATTTTATATCTCACAGTCGTGAGTGCGGCTTGCCCCCGGGCAACAGTTCCGTGAGAAAGCCTGTTGTATGCCTGCGCCGGCGCAACAAGCTCCGTCAACGCTCTGTCAACTTACATTTGATGTAAACGCCTATCGAACGACCAAAACGTTTTTGTTGATTTGTGATCGCGACCGACAAGTCAATTTACATATTGGATTGTCTCATGTGCTACGTTATGGAACTCCATTGTAAAAGATAAGAATTTATACGTACATTTTATATCTTTTGATAAAAAGGAATTTATTTTCTCAAAATAGAGTCCATTAGAATTCTTTTTGATATATTTTCTAAGATACAAGATGCTACTACCGCTTCGGAAACAAATAGCGCTTTGAGAGAGAAGAATGGCGCAAGAAACTCTCGCAGCATTCTGTTTTTGCGCTCTTTTTAATAAAATATACAATATAGTACTGTCATTTATATTGCTATAAAATAATCATAAAACAAGTCTGGGGTCAGGCGGTCTGATAACTTAGATATTCAGCTGTAGAGTTGATGCAATTACTAATTTTGACAGTTATCACGACCATCAAGTTCACGAAACATCCTTACACAAACAAAGAATTCAAGGTCTAAATTTTGATGCATCCGATATACTATAATTTATATTTAAACAGTTTTTTCTTTATAACTTTTGATGAAATAATTTATATTATTAGTTTACCCAGCAAACGTTTTATTGCCATACAAATTAGTAAAACCAAATAAGGGTATAAAAAATAGATGATGGCCGATTCTCAGACCTACGCAATATGCACACAAAATTACATACAAATCCTTTGGCCGTTTCGGAGTAGTTGGTAACAAACACTGCGACATTAGAATTTTATATATTAGGTTTAAATACATATTGGATCTTATAGCACCTTACAAACTAATTTGTCATGTATATTACAGCCATTGTAAAATACCCTATTTGATTGACCAAAACCTAATTTAATAAAGTTTATTTGAATTTGACTTTGACTATAGAAATCTAAACCCCCATGGACATCAGCAATACCAGTTATCATAAGATGCATTACCGGCTTTTGGGAGTAGGTTTTACATTTGACGGTCTGTAAGTCGTATTGGATCGATAATACAGCACCCCGCAGATGTTTTTTTGTGCCCAAACAAAAGGAAAGGGCTACCCTCCGGGAAAGTGACGGGAGGTAGGTGGTGAATGCTCATGCATACCAACGCAGCCTAAGTCTGCGTTGGTTATGTGGGACTCACGTAAAACCTGGGTGCTTACCCACTAAACACTACCTGAGGTTGGCTTTGGGCAGGTGCCCTCTAAGCCTTCATCGAAGGCGACCTTCTCTTGGGGAGAGAGAGGTGCAAGCGGCACTCCCTATGGAGTATCCGCTGAGATACCCCGCAGATGATAGCACAAAGTAGCTATTCCAGGTTAAAAGAGTGTTTTTTGTGAACGGTTATGGAATTCCAGACATCAACTTCTGTTGGAATTTCGCATTTTGCTGTAACATAAATGACATTCTAACTGATAGCAAACATTGGGAATGGAGCGCCCGCCCTTAGGCTATTAATTAATAAATATTTTAATTGTAAGATATTACTTTGCAATCATATTTTAATGCAAAAAAGAATCCCGCTGAGTTTTAGTTAAACTTTTTCTTAGAATGGGTGGTAGTTTATGACTTTCAATAAGTGATATCACATCCTATTTTGAATAAAAATATTTGAATTTGAATTTGACGTAATTCAAAATATGTTATCAGAATTACCCAGAGGGGCATTGAGGAGCACTCCCGATGATATATGCGGGTGAATATGCAGACGCCACATCTCTACGTACAAAGATTACATTACATTATGTGTACGCCACAAATTAGGATATCATCCCCACCACCTGGTTGTGTGGCGGTCCTCCACAGTGCGGTTTTCATGGAGTTTTCTCTTACGTACTACAATGCTGTGGAATGAGCTTCCTTGTGCGGTGATTCCGGGACGATACGACATCAAAAAGCGCGTACATCTTCCTTAAAGGCCGGCAACGCTCTTGTGATTCCTCTGGTGTTGCAAGAGAATGTGGGCGGCGGTGATCACTTAACACCAGGTGACCCGTACGCTCGTTTGTCCTCCTATTCCATAAAAAAAAAATGTGTCCGTCTCTTTTTACTGTCTCGCTTTTTCGTTTCATCGTCTTTTAATTCACAACTAAAGAAGTTTTCACTTCAAAAACATTTAACCTGCAAACTGAAGGTTTGATCAAGTAGGCCATCAGACAGCGTAATGTGCCCAGAGGGTGTCGCACAATTGAAGTGGTACAGCAAGTCAAAGTAGGCTTTCACGCTAAGCTAATCACAAACAAAGGCAAGCACATGCTTCGATAGAGCGTAGCGGTAATTGCGTTTCAATTGACATGGGAAAAGTAACACAGATTACTAAACTGTTACGAGAGTTTTTGGTTTCACACTTTGATTTATTTCTTAGTATACATCAGTGGCCCGACAGTCCTAAAAGCCCGCCACGTACCAATGTGTGTTCGGCTATCGAATATGTAGGGGAACTGTTGTACCTAGGACAGTTTTTAGATATGTATTTTTTAATTTTATTTGACAAACTGTACTCAAACAATTTTTGTATATTTGGAAAGGTTAGTTATTTGAGTACTCACCACCAAAATATCATGAATGTATATTTCATACTTACAAGTGTTTTAATAATTAAAACGAAAAAAGGGATTTAACATATGTACTCTATGTACCTAGGCCAGTACTATGGTGTACCTAGGACACATTGAGGAATTGGGGGTAATTTATGGAATATATAACTATTTTAACTACAACCGTTTTATTCGTTTAAATAACATATTTAACAAAAATTAACCCATGAATTCTGAACTGAATCAAAATGATATTAATAGTTTTTTTTTCTAATGAGACAAAGCTTTTATATTTTATTAGGAATATTATATTACGTGGATTTGAAATAATTTAAAATAATAAAATTTTAATGAAGAATGACAATAGAATTTAACATTGCGGGATTTCTTGACCAGCCTAGCTCAGGGGTGCTCAAGCTTGAACTGCTGGCGATCTACCTCAAAATTTTTACAACTTAACAATTTTAAACTGCTGAATATCTAAATGATCGGACAGCCTGGGACTAGATTGTGATTATTTTATAGCGATAGAAATGACTGTACAGTATTGTATATTTTTATTGAAAACAGCGCAAAAAAAAGAATGCTGGGAGAGTTTCTTGCGCTGCTTCTTCTCTCTCAGAGCGCCATTTGTTTCCGAAGCGGTAGTAGTATCTAGTAGTATAAGAATTGACATCAAAAAGAATTCTAAAGGAATCAATTTTGAGAAAATAAATGCCTTTATGCCTTTAGACTACGATCGATCGGCTCTGAGAGGCTTCAAGTATGTGTGATGAAGGATTGCCGTCTAGGTAGAGTGTCACGATGACATAGGTTTGCGCAAAATATACATTTTTTTGGTCAAGGTAAGTGTAGGTCTGCTCTTAAATTTCAATGAAAAATCTCATAATTATTATTCAAAATTGCGAGTTTATTGGTTCTTACAAAACAAATGCGTTCTAAAGTTCTAAGCTTAACTAAAGAGTGACTTAGGATGTTGAAGCGTGACACTGCATGTCCTGAGCATAATTTTCATAAGATGGTACGTAATTACCGATTTTAGTTTATTATACCGGATTTTTTTCCCGAGATCGACTCAAAAAGCACTCGCGATCGACGCGAGATTGTTTGAGCACCTAGGTACAAATAGTGCCAAGGTACAACAGGTTCCCCTACGTTTAATTCGATACATTATAAGGTCGGCGTGATTGTGTTTTTTTTTTATTTATGTAAGAGGAGAATAAATTAGTGTACGGGTCACCTGATGCTAAGTGATCACCGCCACACACATTCTCTTGTAGCACCAGAGAAATCACAGGCCTTTTATAAAGGTATATGCACGTTGCGGAAATTAGACCGTTTATACCATATCATGCAATTAATTTTTTTTTTGAAGATACACATGTCCTGTCATCCTGGAACGGTGTTTCCAGAAGGAAGCTTATTCCACAGCTGGGTTGTAAGTGGAAGAAATTTCCTTGAAAACCGCACTGTGGTATGCGTGTCTTGCGAAAGTGGAATTCGGCGGCAGGCATCAGGTCAAACAGTTCTTTGGAACACTCTCAGTATTAATGCAAGACACACAATGAAGCGATATCTCTACAGATCACCGGATGATCTAGTCATTCATAGAGCACTGGATCCCCGACAACACGGGCAGCTCTGCGTTGCACGCGGTCAAATAGTTGGAACTGATACTTGGGTGTGCCAGACCAGAGATGACAGCAATACTCCATATTTAACCGGACCTGCGCTTTGCAGAGCGCTAGATAATACGCAGTATTGACAAATCTTCTCTGTATTTGCCAGGCACTTAGTTTTTTTGACTTGTGGGAGGCTACCTTGCACAGAATGCCGGCTAGATTATGGGTACCACAACGGCGCCCATTTCTGCCGTAAAGTAGTAATATGTAAGCATTACTGTGTTTCGGTCTGAATGGCGCCGTAGCTAGTGAAATTACTGGGCAAATGAGACTTAACATCTTACGTCTCAAGGTAACGAGCGCAGTTGTAGTGCCACTCAGTCATTTTTGAATTTTTCAATAATCCTGAACGGCACTGCATTGTAATGGGCAGAGTGTATCAATTACCATCAGCTGAACGTCCTGCTCGTCTTGTCGAAAAAAACTAAATCGATAGCATTTAGGCTGCAAATAGAAGCCTAGTACGTGCCTTGGCCACCGGTTCTACAGAGTAACCACGTTTACAGGATCATTCTTGATGATATTACGATGTAAGGCACACACGAATAAAATATATAATATTGGTAAGCAATACAAGTTTTACCTGTAGGTAAATAGAACACTATGAAGTGGCTCTTATTAGCATATGTCCAAGTGACCTTAATGTATTTAATGCACAAACTCAAACAAAAAACCCGAATCTTGTCAAAGTATTGCTCTGCTAAATATTCATTGGTTTTGGCATGCAAATGATATTTACTATGAGTGGTTTGACACGGCCAAAATTATTGTAAAACAAAGGGAAATAAAATTCAAATTATGTTTAATTATTGCATTACAAATATCATAAATATGTATACACAGGATTTCTTACCTTTTGTTTGCAGAGCCTTAAAGTAACAACCATGTTAAGTCAGTGCATTTGTTTTCGATTTACGCCTTTTTAAACTTACCTTACGAAAATATTGTTCAAGCGACATGAATTTAAATTTAAAAACCTTATGGATAATAGTTTTTAACTGGTTCATTATAGTTAAATTATTTCTTAATGAATGTATGTATACGTTAGTTTTTACTTTTTATCTTTTGATCTGCTATTAAAACATAATTTATTTTTTTTAGACCACGGACTAGTAAAAAAAGAAGGGCTCCGCGCCGTGATATTAGCAAGTGAAGCACCTTTATGCTAGTGTGTGTGAGGTTACGGGGTATATCAATTACACAATTTTTTCTCCCTTAAATAATCATATATCCACAAATACTTTTATAGTATTGTTTTTACACTTTTGCACAACGCGCGACGGCATTTTTAAAATATTTTATTGCGACGCAAACTAATCTGTCACAGACTATGGCAAAAGTCATAGTGGCGGCCGATCGGCTTGTATTAGTGTAAGACGTGTATGCGGGGGGCTATGTATTTTCACGTTTACGGGCTTGTTTTGGTGCCTCACTGGTGCCTGACACGGAGTCTTACTTATTTTTTTACTCGTCCGAGGTCTTAGACACGTGTTTTATTAGACAGTGATCTAACTATAATAACGTCAGTGACCTAACAATAACGACGTCTAAAATGGAGTTTATCTTTTTCAATTACAAAGCAGTGTTTAGCTCGTGTTTAACTAAAACTTTGTTAAGCACGACATAAACTGAAATGTACAGGAACAATTAAAGGAACGGAACGCAATTTTTGACGACTGTCATCTATCTGTCATAATATAATCTATCCGTTTGTAATAAAAACTTTTTTGAAATAAGTGTCCAACACATGTTTAACTTCTTTGTAATAACACAGTATGTTCTTTTTAGTCTTAAAATAATGAATTGTACTTTTAATTAAAATACACCTATTTTAATTAAGCCTTCATAGGTGTCCCACTTTTTCAAGTTATTATATTACAAGGGTACCTAATTGGAATAAACCTTTTCAAAAAAAAATCCATACACAGCGAATAAACCTAAACTCCTACATTTTAAATAAATCAATTAAAGAAGCATTAGTATGAAAAACTGACAGACGTTGTTTTCATGAATTTGTCAATAATATTTCAAAACATCAAGAATTATTTGGTAAAAAATGCTCCCTGTTGTTATGAAATTGTTTCACAGCAGAACTGTCAAACCGTGCGTCAATTAATTCTCTCATATAAAATATGTCCACACAAAACAAATATTGGAAATAAAAATAATTATGGTTACCAAATCGAAATAAAAACTATCCTATCTCTCCAGTTGGACTAAACTGCACTCCATGAAGTAATCCCCATTTAAATCCGTTCATTAGTTTAGGGAGTCCATCGTGGACAAACAACGTGACACGTAATTTTTATATATTACTAGCTGACCTGACAGACGCTGTTCTGTAGATAATAAAAAAAAATATAGTTTTATAGGAATTTGCCAATAGTATCTCATGACACCAAGAATTAATGTGTATCTAAAATATGCTCCCTGTCAATGACGTTCTGTACTATGCATAGAACGTCATTGGTCCCTGTTGCTAACTATAATGAAATTGTTTCACAGCAGAACTGTCAAACTGTGCGTTAATAAATTCTCTCACAGAAAATGTGTCCATACAAAACTAATATTGGAAATAAAAATAATTATGGGTCCCAAATCGAAATCAAAACTATCCTATCTCTCCAGTTGGACTAAACTGCACTCCATGAAGTAATCCCCATTTTAATCCGTTCATTAGCTTAGGAGTCCATCGCGGTCAAACAATGTGTCACGTAATTTATATATATTAAGATGATATATTATATACTAGCTGACCCGGCAAACGTTGTATTACTATATAAATTATTTTTAGAGTTAGACTGTTTCTTGGAAATTGCAACATTACTTTATTTTCTAAAATAAAAGAATTTTTCTAAAATAAACGTAGCCAAAGTTACTCCTTATTCAATCAGCTACGTGCCAATAAAAGTCCCGTCAAAATCGTTCCAGCCATTTCCGTGATTAGCCGGAACAAACACACAGACAGACAGACAAAATTTGTAAAAATAATTATTTTAGTGTATTATTCATATATACATGTAGTAAAAAACGGTTACTTCAATATTATAAACAGACACTCCAATTTTATTAATATGTATAGATTAAGGTAAACTTACACATTGTTATGGGTATGTTTTTAATTTATTCACATATGATTAAGGTATTGTCATAACGAAGTGAACTAATATATTATAGCGTAAAAAATATTAGGCGTTTTACAAAATATAGCATATCGTTATAACGCGATTTCAATATATAGCCGTTGCGAACACCTGTAGTAATCATCACTATATATAACTATCATTATAGGAACTATCAGCATTTCCGTTTTGGATAGCTAGGCTGATGCGTTTGGGTATCTTGACACCAAACGACATACAGAACTAAGACTCACTAATACCCACATATTGCTGTCTTCGACAGTCGAAGCAGCAGCACCAGCACCAACCGAAGTTTGGACAATCTACTTCATACGCCTAAAGATATTTTAACTGCCGTTAAATTCCAACGAGAGTTCGGTTGTTGTGGAACCTTCCTAAAACTACAAAATTTCACACATAATTAACTAAAAAAGGCGTAGGTACGTGCATTTTAAATGGCTGGGTCCATCTTCAAGTGTTTTTAAATCTGAATTGTATTGTAGGTAATATTTTGACTTAATGTCATTATAATAATAATTGGACGTAATTACAGAAAAACGTACCGAACCACAATCATGTCGAAATTGAGTTAAGAACACAAAAGCGGTCACGTCATACATGTTAACAGACTGACAAAAAATTACATCCCTACTGTAACTCTTTAAATGACATCATGACTTAGTAGCCCTACCCACATGTATGGAATACACTAATATTTATTAAACTTCAAACATGCCGCCGAATTCCACCTTCGCACGACACGCCACAAGTTAGGATATCATCCCCAACATCTGGATGTGTGGCGGTCCTCCACAGTGCGGTTTTCAAGGAGCTTTCTCCCTCGTACTACAAAGCTGTGGAATGAGCTTCCTTGTGCGGTGTTTCCGGGACGATACGACATGGGTACCTTCATAAAAGCACGTACACCTTCCTTAAAGGCCGGCAACGCTCTTGTGATTCCTCTGGTATTGCAAGAGAATGTGGGCGGCGGTGATCACTTAACACCAGGTGACCCATACGCTTGTTTGTCCTCCTATTCCATAAAAAAAAACACGAATTCCTTCAAATGTGATGTTTGTGACTTGGAACGTTTTTCAGGAATTACATCCAATTATAGCGATCTAAATATAAACATCAGTTATATAATAACAATAAACCGACAAGTAGATTAAATAAGATACCCAATCATTCTCATAGCAAGACTTTAAAGTGATAAAAATAATAATATATCATAGAGGAATCGTGCTTGCCCATTATACTGGCCACTAATAGCATTAGAAGCAAACAGTTGAGTGTGACGTGACCTACTAACAAAACATATGGACCAATCATCTCAATTGTTTTCCCATAGCTCATTCAGAATCTCATTACTCGAGTAACAACAAATGTGGTGCAATGTTGTTCTCATGGCTGTGTTTGTCGTTACGGGCCACGGACGCGTGAGCTGACCATTACCGTACAAAGAGTTGCCTAAAATAGAGAGCTTTTGTGAGGTGGGTTTGGGGGGAGGTGGGGGGGGGGGGGGGGGGGGGGCGTCTGCCTGCCCGCCGGCTCAGTCGCGCCGCGCTAAACCTTCGCCACGCACGCCGTATTCCGTATCGTGACTCAGAGCGCACGCGCAATACACCCACCGCGACAACACGTGCTCTGTGTAACCACCTGATGCTATCCCACTGACAGCCACCTGAAAATGCAAGAGCAAACATCCAGAACGAACAAGTCCACTCTCAACTCGCTGGAAAGTGCCATTATCAAGCTTAAAAACAATCTTCAGATACAGGACACGAAGACGCCTGAAATGAATGGAATTTTGAGCGCCGATTCTACTACGCAGCCTGAAGACAGTAAAACCACACCAAGTAAGCCTATTAGTAGTTGTAATAGTAATTTAAACTTAACGATCGCCTCAGCTGCATTGTTACAAGAGAATATGTTACAAAGATCTCTGCAAGGCGTTGTGATATCGTTACAAAATGCGATGATGAACTCGCTACAGCAAGCAGCACTTCTACCATCAAACTCTGCTGCAGCCGCTGCATTGAATTTGCAAGCATTAGAATCTTATTTGACTCTTCAAAGATTAACATCTGTAAACGTAACAAATACTCAACCAGACACTACGTCATCGCCTTCATCAAAACAAGATATATTAAGAATAGCTACAGCCAGTGCTAAAATCAGTGATATAGATGCAGCAGATAGTTCCGTTAATGTTTCATCACCAAAAACCCCAGATGAATACCCTTTGTCCGACGCAATTACTGCAGACGATGTTGATTTATCAGAAGAAGTCGAAGAAGATTTAGCCTTATTGGAAAATGAAGATGAATTTACTTTAGAGCAGCACTTGGAAGCGACTAAGGGTTACAACTATAATTCATCACAAAATTTGGACAATGGATACCCAAGCTTACTAATGAATGCTATGTACCAACAACAATTGAATGGCCCGTCGCAATCGTCCTCTCCACCCCCGAATTCGACAAGTTCGAAGTCTGCAAATAGTTCCACTTCATCGAGCAGTAGTACAACAACAAAACAAAAAACAACAGGCACTGGACCACGAACAAAGAAACAGTTTATCTGCAAGTTTTGTAACCGACAATTTACAAAGTCTTATAACTTGTTAATTCACGAAAGAACGCACACCGATGAGCGCCCCTACTCTTGCGACATCTGCGGGAAGGCTTTCCGACGGCAAGATCATCTCAGAGATCACAGGTAACAAAATAATATAATTTCTTATTACCTAATCAATTTCTTGAAAATATTTCACCAACAATAATTCACATACACGACGTCACAGATATATCAACAAATTTACGTTTAATAAAATATAATAATATCGTAACACATAGTACTTTTTGCTATGTAATCGTTCGTAAATAATATCAGCAACTAAATAGGTAATCATAATACATTTTGTAAGTTATCGCCTTGGAAGGTCTTCTCAAATTTTATGGTCTAAAATAAAAAAAGGTTATAAAGCCGTGTTGGATACATTTTGAAGGATCACGATACTCATTTTTCAATATCAATAAAATGCCTCAGAGTTTGAAAGCATGTTATAAACTTTTTGAATGCGGTGGATAAAATATTTACAACAAAAAGGGTTACTTTTAACAGATGGTATCGATGCTCAGCTCGTCACGCTCGTAAATTATTTTACTAAACCATCGCTAATCTGTGAGTCGATGTTTTAATTTTGCCGATTCATTTTATTTTAATATTTGAATTCCTTCAAGCTCCGTGTATAACTTTATCGCTGTGTTATCTCGAAAATTCTTAATCCTAATTCGAAGAAAACAATCTGAGTTTGGACCGTCGTTAGCTATAAATAATTCCATTACAAGCCTTGTATTTACGTTGATACAACAACTTTAAGTGTGTTTATCTATTTCTTTACTTATCTTTTCTTGTTCCCTACGTAAATGTGTAAAGGTGTTGAATTTTTAACACCTGTCTCTGGGCGATTCTTACCCAAATCACCGTATCGGTGTTGTAATATAATAAATTTCATGTGGCCTTAGGGTAAGGCGAGGGTCTGAACGACATGTCGATGGTTGTGTCCGATGAGTTCGTATGTTCGTTGACACGTTTCATTATAATGGAGGGTCTACAGATTACATGGTAATCCTGACTTGAGGATTAAAATGGGGAACAAAAACCGATATACTTATTTGAATACATAATTGAATAGTTTTTTGTCTTGTCATCTTAAACTAGTATTTTGTTAATCAATGAGATTACTGTGGTTAATTTTAATGTCTGAGAATAGAATTAAGTTGTCTGATTAAGTCGTAATGTACCTATGTAAACACATTTAATTATTTTTCTATTTACTTTTATGACAGTTGTTTCTCTTTAAGTTGGTATAACCGTAAGAAGTATGTCCTAGTTGGTAAATCTTTATTAATTATGCAGTTATGTTTTTTTCAATTTTGTGCCATGTACCATTTGATAAAAAAGTTAACAATCAATAACTTAAATCATACCGAATTTAGCGATTATGTCCAAATTTGATGCCCGTTGGGAATTGAAGATAACCTTCACTTGACACATAGATAATATTCTATACAAATTTTATAAAGAGGAAAGATTTAATTGTTTGTTTGTTTGTATTGAATAGGCTCCGCAACTACTGAACCGATTTGAATAATTCTTTCACTGTTGGGAAGCTACATTATCCCCGGTTGATATAGGGTACATTACATTTTCAAAAAAACTAGGTATCCCTACTAAAAGTCCAATAATGTAACACAAGATGTAAAAATATGTACGCGAAGGACGTCGCGGGGTATCAGCTAGTATGTTATATAAGTAGTATTCGGAGATTCAAAAGTATACTGAACTGTTTAGTTCACAATTTAATCGCGCATAGAGCTAAGCCATAAACCATGAAACTATTTAAGAAAAAAATAATTTCGAATAAATATCATTAAAGATAACCATATACTATGGAATATGTCCAAGACTATTATTAATATTAAGGTACTACTTTTTCAAACCCGATATATTTAAGCGCAATCTATTTACGGAAATCAATGCACAACAAATCATTCCACTATTTAAATATTAAATTAAATTAGTAGTCAAAATTTATGAACTATGCGGGACTCGAACCCGCGACCTCTCAGGTTCCACCAACTCGAACTCGCGACCTCTCGGGTTCCACCAACTCGAACGGTTGGATCAGTGGAAGAACGCTTGGACGGAACTTACAAATAATAAATTGCTTAAGTATTATTCCTATTCTTTTTTTAGTACTATCAACAGTTTATGTTTCTATCGCTTCACTAATTCTCTCATTTTTTCATTATTTTTATTGTTTTTATTTTGCTACTTAAATCAGTCATGGTATTTTTTATGTAATGTTTTCGACTTTAATTGGATATTTTTTAGAATAATAATTATTAAATATTAGAATATTTTAAGTTTAGCATAAATGAACTCGCCATTCCTCACATACACACTAAGTTATGTACATGAGGATGCCTTAAATTATTTTGTAGTATGTTTCTTGTATATTTTGAACAATAAATATATTAAACAAAACTGTCTGTGTCGTAGAAGATGAAGAAGAATAAACTTTATCTTCTTTTTTTCGAGATGTTTCTGATACGTTATGAGATCAAGAAGAAGAGATGTTGACTTTTGCTTTTGAGGTTGTTTGAATGTAGAGAGGATGAGTAATTGCTTAAATTGAAAGACTCAATAAGGATGGAAGTCTTGGTGAAGCAAGCAAGCAAACTACAGACGTCAAAATAGTATGTAAGTCTGGTGAACAGGGGCGGACTGTAAAAAGGCATAAAAGGCATTTATTTTCTCAAAATTGATTCCTTTAGAATTCTTTTCTAATAACTACGAGATACTACTACCGCTTCGGAAACAAATGGCGCTCTGAGAGAGAAGAAGCGGCGCAAGAAACTCTCCCAGCATTCTTTTTTTGCGCTCTTTTCAATAAAATATACATTTATATATTCAGCAGTGGAGTAATAGGATTTACGACAGAGCCATTTTTTTATAAAACATTTAAATTTATTTATAGATAATGCCTGAACAGTGGCTGGGACTTTATTATAGAAGTGTATACATTTACCCTTAAAGCTATTATGTATCTTATGAAGCATAATAGAATTAGTTACAAGCAATTCCTTTTTTCTAGTGTTATAATAATGAAAATCACTATTAAGAGCAAAAAGGTGACGATTTTTGTGAAAATTATGTATTAAATTTTCATAAAAGTATTGAGAATGAACAGTCATAATATTTATTTCTTACATTTTTCTTTGAGAGACTGTCTATAACCAAGCTGATATATAGCTGATGTATGCTTGTGAAGCCTTGGGCTAATAAATTGGGCCTGCCTAGTTATCAATCAAATAATAGCCGTTTTTTCTTATCTGTAATGTGTAATACGAAAAATGTAGGACTGGTAAACATTTTATTAATTTTATACTCAAACACAGAACCTTTGTTAAAATATTTATTTTATAAATTGACATAATTATACATTACAGTTATAGTTATAGTTGAGGTCCCGGGTTCGAATCCTGGTAGGTGCAATCATCTATATGATGAATATGAATGTTTGTTTTGGAGTCATGTATGTTTAAGTAAGTATATTGTTGTACGCATAGTACAAGCTATGCCTAGTTAGGGGCAAGATAATTTGTGTAAAAGTGTGTCAATATTATTATTATCTTGGAGAAAGAGCGATTCGTTTAACAGATTTTAAGAAACTGACTAATTTGTCATGGGAGTCGGGGGCTCTGGGCTTTAACCTGGAAAGCTTTATGAGAAAACTGCTGATGAGAAAAGGCCAGGTTAAACCTAGGTATCATAGATAAATAGCTTATATGAAAGTATTGTTGCAGGTTTTGACGGTCAGGGATTTTATTTATTTTATTAGGAAAAGCAAACAACTACAACTTACCAAGTAGTTACATAAAGAAATAACTTAGAAGTCTAATATATTTGTAGTCAGAAACGATATCCATATTTTACTATATATAACTTTGAGGTATTCAATGCTAGGTAGGTAGGTACATAGAAAAAGTATTTAAGTATGCAATACTATTTGAAACTATAGAGAAATATATAATGTTCTAAATTATGGCTAGTTGGAGTAAATTAAATTAATAACATTTAAACAATTAATTAACACAAAAAAGGGATATCTCATTATCCCATCTAGGGTAAACAATTAGTTGAATTATTATATCTATACATATATACATCTGAATATCATATAATTATCGATATGTGTATGCTCTCTATGGATTACAAAATGGCTACATCGATTTTGATGACTTTCAGCAAATTGTATTTAATTTGTTAGGAATTTCTATCACTTTGATTTTACTTTAGCACCGGAAAAAGACCGGCAACACTCATGTAATCACTCTAGTGTTTCAGGCAAATTTGGGCGGAGGTAATCACTTAACATCAACCACACAACTTCAGAAAATAAATTTAAAATTAATATTGTACCCATATCAAGCTAAATCAAGCAAAATATCATAATAATCATTATCTATAAAGATAATCATAGGTTACACCGAAACGCATCCAAATTACCGCATTTCTAACTCGATATTAAAATTTAATTGGTAAATAAGCACTTGATACATTCATCGCCTTATTAATTACATTCGGTTAAAAGTTAATAAGGTATCAAAGTTGTAATTTCACAGGCCATCAATATACATTGGGGTTTTAATTAATCAAATGTGTCGCTTTGCAGTTAGGCCTAAATGCTCGCGTCGATGTTAAACCACGCTCCAGTGAGCGACTTAATCATTCATCGTGTACTTTGTGATCAAAGTTTTTCATTCATAATTGTAATTAGGATTTTAGAAGTGAAAACTTCTTTAGCGGCTTTGAGATGTGTATAAAATGTTATTATCGCGTCAGGGCACGTGGCCTGATCGAACATTCGTAAGACAATCGTTGAAATTATGGACGAAAATCGATTTTTCTGATTAACTTTTTACTCCCTTTTTCATAATAGTCTGCTAACTTAAAGCATTGCTAATTCTCACTCTGTCTTCTTCTATTGACCTAAGTCAGAATGAGAAAAAACACTCCTTAGCGACTGTTTTAAGTTAGCCGACCATTATGAATAAGGGGGTTAATGTAAAATAATTGTAATATCTCTGAATTGTTAGATTTTTATGTAATATAAATTGTAATTTTTGTGTACGATAGTTCAATAAATAATGTTGTATTTAACCACATAAATGCTAGTACTTTTATACTGATAAATAAAGCAATTCGTGCGAAATGGATTCCCTAACCATTCCAAAATATTCAAAAATGCACAACGTTTTCACTTCCGCTGGCTCTCCTGGAGTGTAACCCGTATTTTTTTAAAGTAACGCAAGCATCTCCGGACATATCCGGACTTTTACCCCCTTATCCATAATAGTCTGCTAACTTTAAGCATTGCTAATTCTCATTCTGTCTTATTCTATTGACCTAAATCAGAATGAGAAAAAACACTTCTTAGCGGCTGTTTTAGGTTAGCGGACCGCTATGAATAAGGGGGTTAGACTCTAGTCCGTATTTTGTTTGGATCTCTATATTGTCCGGCTTTTATCTTTAATTAGATGGAATTAGAAATTTAAATTTAAATTAAAATGGAATTATGAAATAGTATTGAACCTACATACATTATATTAAGAAATATAAAAAAGTAAATATTTACGAAAATCTTTACTTTAATCTTTACGAAAGCTAAACAAGATCAACTTAAAAGTCTTTACTATTATCGAAATGTCAGATTTTTGTCAGGACTTTTAAAATTACTAAATTATTACCCTACTCACCTTAAAAGAAATCGCTTTTTTGTGATAAAATCACGAATTTTATAATAAATTAATTATCTTGACTCCTGTATCAGGCGTACGTGAACACTTTGCTCTGTGAAGTCAACGAAACGACGGGATAATGATAATTAATGCGAAAATTCCGTGTCAAATAACAACTGTTTCTGTATCAATTATATTTACCAGTGGGAAGCTCCTTTGTACAGGATGCCGACTAGAATATGGGTAACACAACGGCGCCTATTTCTGCCGTGAAGCAGTAATGTGTAAGCATTACTGTGTTGTGTTCTGAAGTGCACGTAGACCGTAGCTAGTGAAATTACTGGGCAAATGAGACTTAACATCTTATGTCTCAAGGTGACGAGCGCAGTTATAGTACCGGTCAAAATTTTTGGGGTTTTTCAAGCATCAATTACCATCAGCTGAACGTCCTGCTCGTCTCGTCCCCTATTTTCATAAAAATAAACTAGGAAAACATATTTTCAGTCTTTCACACCCGAAGATAACCCGAAGTAAACAACGGGAACCATATTATAAGTGCATCCGTCATTTGTTCAAATGTCTGTCAGAACGCAATAGTTAAACCGCTAACTTTCAACCAAAATGGTGAATTGTTAAAGCGCCCTCTCTTGTTTATTTTACAAAACTATTACGACATCCATAGTGGTTCATATTGATGCTATAAAATATTCTTATGTAATAAAAAATTAAAATTAAAAATACTATATAATATTATTTCGTTTTTAATTGCAATTCAGAAACTCTTGCTGCCTGCGGACTGTTGAATTTCTATAACTGAACTTCAATACAAGATGCTTTATGCAACGCTATGGATTTCGTAATAGTTTTGTAAAAGAATCAAGAGAGGGCGCTATAACAAAATGTAATTTTTTCTTAAATTCATTTAAATCGTCTCAATATTTTTTTTAGACTTGCGCATACATTATACGCGCTCCATATGCATAGATTTTGCTTCAGTTTAATTCTAGTTTATTTGTCTAAGGCTTGGAATATACTATCTTATAGAGTATAGACTAACTGACAGCCCGTGAATGCATGACCAAAATGGATTTGTAGACGTGTGCGTTAGTGGTTCAATATTCAAAATACTAAAAAGCTAACTAAGCCAAGAGTGGCTGACTGTTTACTACTTCTCAATCAAAATCGGTTACAGAAACAAGAGATTCACGTTTCCCTTCTATTTTGCTGTATCTCAGTCAGCAATGTTCGTCTCTCTCGCAAGCTTTGTTTCTCTATGTTTTTAAGGGTTTATGTCAAGTCAATGTACTAGAATGTACCGCTAAATTATAAGCACATGAGATTTATTATTTTTAAGTCTCATAAAAATGCCGTTTGATATTCGGAGTTTTAATGTGATCACTATGTATTTTCGCGACACGTTTGTGAAATCAATTATTCATTAGGCGCGCTGTGCGCTAAGCTATCACGCTCTAATATATAACGCTCATTTAGGTAGCGTTGGCCTGAGCCGACTAAGGGAGTGATCAGTCAGAGTAAGTTATATGCGGTTTTCTCGAACAGATATGACTCAGGGACCTTCAAGAATAGTATACTCCCACCTTAAAGGCCGGCAACGCATTTCTTGACACACCTGTTGTTGCGGATGTCCATGGGCGGTTGCCTCACCTCTACCCATCCCGTGAGCCTCTTGCCCGTTTGCCCCCTCTTATATAAAAAAGAAATATATACATACATTGTAATATTTTGACGAATAACAAATTACTAAGCTCGTCTTAACAAAACTTTCACTTTTGTCAGGTGTGTTCTATCTAGAGTACGCTTTTCTCAAATTTAAATTCAAATATTTTTATTCAAAATAGGATCTGACATCACTTATTGAAAGTCACAAACTACCACCCATTCCAAAACAAATGCCTCAGACCTGAGAAGAACGGCGCAACAAACTCAGCGGGCTTTTTTTTTATCGAAAAAATATGTTTACAAAGTAATATTGTACAATTAAATTTATTATTTAATAGCCTGAGGGCGGTCGCTTCATTCCCAATCTGTGGTATCATTCAGAAAGTCATGTATGTTACAGTAACCTTTACCACACAAACGTTTTTTAACAAATCTTTTGAATGACGTAATACTTTTGCTTTGTACATTTTCTGGGATCTTGTTCTAAAAGCATATACATCCCACAAAAGACTTACTAACTTGACTTAGCCGAGAAGTAGGCATTATAAGTTTTAAATGATAAACACTGTATTTATCTTCTTAAGCGATAATACGTATCACCTGGTGTTAAGTGATCCCCGCCGCCCACATAGTCTTGCCACATCAGAGGAATCACAGGACCGTTGCTGGTCGTTATGACTTCGATTCACGATAATTCTCTTTAGATTCTGGCGGGAACTTTGCTCGTTCACCATATAGCCTATAAAAATTATCAATTAAAATATTAGCATACATAAATTCGGAAGTTCTAATCATAATAACAGTCTTATTTAATAAATACTGTTATTAAACTAAAAAGAGAAGAACCGCCAATTTATTGCAAATAACCTTAGGGCCATTGTTTTCACCTTGCCTTCTACAAGGTATATTTAGTGCCTTAAGACATGATAATATATTTATTCGAAGCCTGTTAACTTGATTTAAGTTATGTTAAGCTACTAAAGTTTGTTTTTGAATTATTTCATATTTTTAACAAAATAATAAGGTTATTAAAATATTTTTGAAGTAAGTTATCAAAAATGATCTTTTTCTAATGAATTTCAATTATTGTTGATAATGCCGTGTGAGCACTTAATATTGGTCTTATGAAAGAATCCTGCTTACTAATTTGTGCAAATCTAGACTTTTCATTCTTATTGAAATATTATTTAATACGTCATGGGTCAGACTAGAGAAACGACGTCAAAAATTTTTTTTTATTAATAATTAAAATTAAATTTGTTTTTTATTATATGTAGTTAATAATTTATAACCGAAAAACAATGTCTTAATAGTATAGTACACACCTAGGGAGAAAAGTAGGTCATTCTCATTCAACCGCGGAACATTGACAATGATTATTGGGTGGAAAATGCTGCTTACCTCCATAGAGAGGGAAAAACTCATACAAATTTCTTCTCACCTAAGAGTGAGTGTATTATGAAATAAATGTTTTGATGCGAAAACTTCTTTAGCGGCGAAGAGTACTTTTCTTGGGATAGGTATAAAATGTTAAACTCGCGTCATGACACCCTGATCGAAAATTCATAAGACAGTCGTTGAAATTATGGAAAATGAACTTTCGGTGAATGGTAATAGGATTGAAATTATATTGTCAAACTTTAACTTCAGTTGATATATTAACTATAAACAACATTGACTATAAACATGCAGAGACGGAGCTCTGTACCATTACTCGTTTTAGTAGTTTATTTTTTATGGTAAGAGTTCTGAAGTGTTAATTTTTTTACGTAATAAAAAGTTGTCTTTTATGTGTACGATAGCGTAATTAATAAATATTTTATTTAACCACATAAATTCTAGCACTTTTTTTCAGAAAAATAAAGCAAGTCGTGCGAAAATATTCTCCAACCATTCCAAAATATTCTAATATGCACAACGTTAATGTTCAAGTTTTCACTTCTGCCGGCACTCCCGGAGTGCTACCCGTTATTTTTTTCTTTCTTTCTTTCTTCGTAGTTGAAATAAAATATTCTGAGAAATAATTATAACTAACGATCCCACCAAACATAACTCAATATTTGAACTAATTATTATGTTTTAGTAACCTACGTTTAAACGTCTTTTTGATTAAGAATATTTTTAAAACATTCTTATAAAAGTAAAGATGTTAAGGTGACGTTTAAGATAGTGTTGATTTATATGATGAAGAAATAGTCATAGGAAACATTCAAAGATTATATTAGAGATAACAGTTAATATGGATGCGGCAATCTGTTAAATCTCCGACATTGAGAGTGTACTCAAAATTATTTAAATACATAAAATCAATAACTGTTCTTAACATTTATTTTAAATTTTAATTTGTGTCGGTTTTGATAAACTTTATAATGTATATTTTTTATGAAAATCAAGGATGAGACGAGCAGGACGTTCAGCTGATGTTAATTAATACGCCCTGCCATTACAATGCAGTGCCGCTCAGGATTATTGAAAAACCCAATAATTCTTAGAGGCACTATAACTGCGCTCGTCACCTTGAGACATACGATGTCAAGTTTCATTTGCCCAGTAATTTCACTAGCTACGGTGCACTTCAGACTGAAACACAGTAATGCTTACACATAGTGCTTCACGGAAGAAATAGGAACCATTGTGGTACCCATAATCTAGCCGGTATCCGGCAAAAAGGAGCCTCCCACTGATAATTTTAAAATCAGACAAATATTGTTTGTTTTAGTTCTATTACATTCATTATTATCATTAAATTAAATTACATAACAGACTGTAATAACTGGTTGGCTCTGCACAGGGTTTCCTAGTGGGCCATCCAGAGAAATTAATACATTAAAAATGCCTCTTTGTCTCTGCTTTTGAGACTGACACTGTAAATTTATATCAGGCATCAAGAACAATGTATGTCATTATAATTACTAATAAATGAATGTAATTAAATGTAATAAAAATGTGTATTAGAAGACTTCCAAGGCCAGCAACGTAAAACTAAAAAGAAACAAAATTAAATTTATTTAACAATGGTAAAAAAAGCTCTCTTAATTTTCCATTATGTGTGTCCATGTTCTTCTAAACTATTATGAAGAACCACGTGAAATCTATTTATTTGAATATTGAAGGCTATTGATAATACTAATAAATGCTTAAAATGTTGACGAATAAATCTTGTACATATTTCAAAGTCTGTCAACTGATTATCACACACCACATAAAAAATATAGCAAACTTAAGCCTACTGCTGAACAGAAAAGAGGTTGGCTTTGAAAAACTCCAATATATGGAAAATAAATGAGATGATATAAACTGAATTGCAGAATCTAATCCAAAACTATTATATCGTTTCACTTAAAAATATTTTTCCTTGTTTCAGATACATTCATTCAAAAGAGAAGCCCTTCAAATGCCTTGAGTGTGGCAAGGGATTTTGTCAGTCGAGAACTTTGGCTGTACACAAGATCCTTCACATGGAAGAATCACCCCATAAGTGCCCAGTCTGCAGCAGAAGTTTCAATCAACGGTCGAATTTGAAGACCCATCTCCTAACCCACACAGACATAAAGCCATATAACTGTGCTTCCTGTGGCAAAGTTTTCAGGCGAAATTGTGACTTAAGACGCCACAGTTTGACTCATAACTTAGTTGGCATAGGAACGGTATCCGCCAGTGGAAGTAAGAATCTACTCAACCCTAACTATCCAATTGATAATTTAGACACAGAAGATGAAAATTGAATGGTATTGTTTAGGTTTTAAAGACTGATTTCCAATGTGCCTTGTAGAGAGTGTAAAGATTTCAATATTAATTGTTTTTATTGTAGCTTCATATATTTGAACGCAGGAATATCTTTCGTCTCTCGGAATGAAAATTCTAAGGACCTTATTTCATAAATCCCTCGTCATTTTGCCATCGTCAGTACAGACCCAGACAAAGGGAAAGGGCTACCCTCCGGGATGACGACAGGAGAGAGGTGGTAAATGCTCATTCATACCAACGCAGCCTAAGTCTGGTAGGATTAAGTGGGACTCACGTAAAACCTTAGTGCCTACCCACTAAACACCACCAGATGTTGGCTTTGGGCAAGTGACCTGTAAGCCTTCATCGAGACAAACTTCTCTTGGGGAGAGAGAAGACGTTTCTCTTTTTACATTATGCATACATCTTAGTTGTTTAAAAATCTTCTAACGGTTGCTTTTCCAGGACAAAATAATCTTTAAGATGATATTCCCCGTCGTTATTTTCGTTACTATAAATTCTTTCCTCAATATCTGGGTGCCGTATTCTTAAAAAGAGACATTTTAGTTGCTTTCGATTTTTAATAGATCTCTGACACACACAAAGACAAAATAGCGATTCAAGTGAGATCATTTGTTAGGAGGTCTATTACTAAAATTGAAAGCCGAAATCTTCGGGTCCGAAACAATTTCTTAATAGGAAAATGTACAATCCGTCAAACGAAACTTCGTATTTCGATTTTGATAATAGGCCTCATGGTCCTGTTTCTAAGAACTAATATTTCTTCAAAAAGATTTCCAATCAATTTTGTTTTATTTTTTTCAAAAATATTGTTATGTAGGTAGTATGGTACCATTAAATTATTGTAATCATGTGCCACTGATTATTAAATGTCTTTTCCTATCCTTAATGAAGGCTTTAGTATAATTATTAATTAAGAATGATTCACTAACGGACAATTGTTATTGTGTATTATTTTGTGCCTTAGAATCAACAGATTCTCGTAGTATTATTACATAAATGTTTCGTTCTTCTAAATTTTCTGATCTCATTTTGTTTGTAAATATTAATAATAAAATAGTTAGGGCCTTAGTTAACTCAGCCGTCCATATTTTTAAGTCCAATGTGAATATTTCGTAGTTTTAAGTTTCCTTTTATTTTTGATAAATAATTGTGTAAATTTTTGCAATATTCAAATTTAATGAAAACAAATAAATAAATACAGCAGATCTTTAATTTTATTTCTTCAGTAACTCTTGATAGTTAAAATTCTACGACAGTGACATAATCATTAAAAGTTTCCTTTTTTTTATTCAGAAAACACATTTAACTGAAACAATTTGTTTTGTAATTTTTTTCAAAGTGATATCCTTCACTTTTAGCATTAATTAAATTAATTTTGTAACCAAAATTTATGAAAGACGCGGGACTCGAACCCGCGACCTCTTCCGTTCCATCCGAGCGCTGTTCCACTGTGCCTTCCGATCGAGTGACAGATGGTTCGTTAATCTTGGTATGTCTTGTTCGTGTGCCGCATCGTTCATAAATTTTGGTTACAAATTTAATTTAATATAAATTAATTTATGAAATATATACCTACTCTTATACGTTTTATAAATATGAGTGATCACCGATTTTCATGCAGAACGAGAGGATTTAGTAGTTACTTCTTCTTTTTTAGATTAGGACAATTAATGATCTTGACTGGCTTAATGGTGGTGAGTGTACGAGAAAATTTATAGTTGCCCTCTTCTTTTTTGGGACTAAAAAAACAGATGCTCTTAGAATGAATGAACAAAAATGATGTTTAGGGAGCACAGCCTCCCATGCTGAATAAAAGAGTATGGTAGATGCCCTTTTCTTTTTAGGATCAAGAAAAATCTTATGTGCCCTAAAGTAGTAAAGTAACCATCGCCTCACATGTACAACGATACGAATTATAAGTGTCGGATCTGGAATTATCTCTACGGCTAAACAATTTTTAATTGCAAATCTTTTGGTTATAACCAGTTCTACTAAAAGGGGTTAACTTTACATGAAATAATATATATCAGGCTCCCTTAAATAATCAACTCACTGCCGGTGATAGTAAGACGATATCTGATAAGTCTATTGAGATGCTGGTGACGTCACTTACCTCGGACTATCATCATCTTCGATCCCGGCTGTAAACCTTCCTATGGTGGGCGAAATTACAAACAAGCTTTATTAACCATCCTTATACGAGTATTATAACGGTGAGTATATTTTCATAATCCATAGTTATGGCTATTCTTGGAATTTTATACTTTGCTGACACTATATGATCAACATGGGTTTCATCGTAATCAGTTTCGGGCCACTCGCCTTGACAATTTCTATTAGCAGTGAGCAAAACATATGCATTTTTTGACAATTCATTGGATCTGTCCAATCCATCAATAAAATCACTACATAGTATAAAACGTAGTCCTCCGCCGCGTCTGTATGTCTGTATATGTATATTTTGTTTAGTTTTTGTTTGCATATTTGTAAAAACAAGCCATTTGAGAGCTTTCAACAAAAACGCGACACATATCCGATGGCTTTAGACTACATTATTCCCGAATACTTACATTTTTTTTTCTATTGATACAGCAGTATCTGTCGAGTCAGCTAGTTTACAATAAAAGAAAAACCTATTCACTTAATACTCATGTTATAATGTTTATTAGCATTATATATATGTAGCATGATATAAACATGTTAAAAATATTTAATATTGTATGAATGACGGAGGAATGAATATGGAATGTTTTTTTTTAATTGAGAGAAAGTGACGAGGCGTAGAAGAGGTAACCTGGTGGTAAGATATAAGCCCTGTCAATTATAAGACAGTAACAATCAGGGTTCTCGATCGAACACAACTCGTCACGTTGAGATATGAGATAGTAAGTCTCAGTAGCCCAGTAAGCTCTCTAACTACGGCATCCTTCAACTCAAAACACAATATTGCTTGCACGTTACTCCTAAACGTCAGAAGAAGGTACCGATGAGGTCCCTACCCAGTTTACACGCTTAGCAAGGAAGTGGCCCTAAGTTAAACCTAGTCCTTAAGGCCCTGTTCTTTCAAAGTCAAATAAAATTTATTCATTTAGGCTAAAACTAAAAACTTTTAAATCTTCACTATAAATATTTATTTTAAATTACTGAATCTACCATATGATCGGAAAAAGTAGAGCTCGTGAGAAGAACATACAAGAAACTCAACAGCCACTCTTTTCAATCAAATAGAGCAGTTTAAAATGGCTAACATACATAACAAATTAGTTTGTAAGGTGCTACATCCAATATATGAGTCGTGTTTAAGCAATATAAATTATTTCATAAAAATAAATAAATAATTAACTGTATAAATATAAGTAATATATATTGGATGCATCAACCTTTAGAGATTGAGCTTATTGTTTGTGTAAGGATGCTTCGTGAACATGATGGTCGTGATTACTGTCACAATTAGAACTTGCATCCAACAAATAATATAATGATATATTAACTATAACAGGTCCACCTGGCACCACAAATTGGCACCACCCGTTCACGGGTTGACGCATGGACCAGCCGTTGTTCCCTTCACACATATTTGAGGGAAGGAGACGAACCGGCACACGACGACGCCGCAAGCAATGCCATTCAGTGAGCATGACGAACCTTGTTATAGCGTACTTACCCATGATAGCTAAAAATTACAATATTAATGCTCACAAAGTAAGCCTACAAATTATTCTATATAATGCAATATAAACTAATAGAATATTATATTCATGTTACATTCGATTATACAATCTTAGTAGAATCAATCAATCATGGAAGAATAATTAGGTGGACCAGGAGCATCTATTTTCCATATAAACTAAGCGCTTTTGAATCTTCACAATAAATATTTATTGTAAATTACTGAATCTACCAAACGTTCGGAAAAAGTAGAGCTCGTGAGAAGAACATACAAGTAACCTAACTACCACTCATCTCAATCAAATGTTAGTAATGCAGTTAAATTTAATCCTTTAGGATTTAGGATTACTAAAGTAGTACCCAAAAAAAGCAATCTGTTTAAAAGCTCAAATTATGATTTCACTCTCCTAACACCAAGATATTTTGAACTTAAACCAACGTCATAAGCTATCTAGCGGGTCATTTGGAAAAATGATGTCTTCATTAAAACTAGTTTGATTTATGATATCAATAGTCATGATAAATGTTGATATTAACTTCGCTGTAACCGGTCCGTGAACTTCAAACGACCAGAAGTCTTTTTGATGTGGTATTTATATTGCTAATGTTTCAACCATAATAGCTTCAAGTACAAAATAATGCTTTGAAATGAGAAAGGCATATACCTACTTATTCTAGCCGTTGCCGCCCGCTTCGCTAGGTATATTTTAAAAGGAAGTAAATTAAATTTTATTGACCTTATTACAAATACAATAAAAAAATAAGTAGCTATAAACCATCTAGGATAACTTTTGCATCGAATGGTGGTAGTTTCATGTCGATACGATTAGTGATTTAGGCGTGAAAGAACCTCAAACAAAGACCATTTTCATTATATATATACAAATAAAAGATAACTAGCCGTTCCCAAGCGCTTCGCTGGGCGAATTTTAAAAGGAAATAAATTAATGAAAGAACGTTGGAATTCAATAAATAAACCATCGTAGCCATAAACCATCTAGGATAAATTTCGCATCGACTGGTGGTAGTTTCATTTCGATACGATCAGTGATTTAGGCGTGATTGAGAATCTGATTTGCGCAAGTCAGATTTGAGACTTGAGCGATATAAGTCAAAGAAAAGTAGATTCTATAGATGAAACCACAACTGTCCAGTTTAACAACTATACAAAGATTTTCGACAATGCCGATAACGGACGATTGATTTGGAATACCCGTTGGGTTAAGAGCGTACATGCGTAAACTCCATTGGCAAAATGCCATATCGACTATAAATTTTAGTACACTTAAAATTGTTATACTTTCTAATTACATTTGACGACCTGAATGTGCTATATATAACAGTTAATTAAATTATTTATTAAGTTATTTGACACAGAAGAGTATTCTTATCCCCTTATTATTGGAAGCACTAACGGGGTATCTCAAGGTATTTCAAGATATTTTAGGTTGCCCAATTTCATTAGTAATTCATTGGCACTATACCTCTCTACCTATTATCACAGTCGTTTTGGCTACGAGACTATGGGTGCAGATTTATAGCAAAACTTTAACAAAGAACACATCATCATCAACCGGAAGACGTTCACTGCTGGACAAAGGCCTCCCCCAAAGATTTCCACGACGATCTGTGCTGCGCTGCCTTCATCCAACGTATTCCGGCGATCTTGATCAGATCGTCGGTCCACCTTGTGTTGGCCTACTAACACTGCGCCTTCCGGTACGTGGTCGCCATTCGAGGACTTTACTGCCCCAATGGCCATCTGTCCGTCGAAGTATGTGCCCTGCCCACTGCCACTTCAGTTTCGCAATCATTTGGGCTTTGTCGGAACATATGAACAAAGAACACACTTTAGAATAATTTATTTATTTAGAACTATTAGTTATTATTACTTTATAATAAAATAAACAAACAGTTACGTATATATAATAGAAACGCCCATGAATGTAAAACTGCACTGATCGCCTGGATACTACCACTAAATTATGATGATACTGAGTTGCTCTTACGACACATGCCCTAAAACACACACACACACACACACACACACACACACACACGCACACACACGCACATTTAAATTATTATTAAGTTCTCTAAACATGTTATTTTAAGGCTAAGAAAGAGCGGAGTCTCCTGGCACAAGCATTCTTTATTTGCTTAAAAGGAGGTTCTAGTCACTATTTATTATGGAGAATTTGTTAAAACTAATAAAGAATTTTATTTATTATTTATTTTATTTATTATTAGTTTAGTTACCTAAAAATAGCTATAAATTAAATCTAGAGCATTATTAAAAAGCAACACAACCTTAAACTAATGAACAAAAAAATAACATCAACAAATGTTAAGCAATCACAAATAATATTCCAATAAATGCATACAACAGGTGTGACGAAATAAATAAAGGTCGTGAAAATAGTAATTATAAATATCATTCTATTTCAACAATAGATGACTACTGAGGTTGAAAAATCGTTGCAATCGTGAACTAAAAAGACGGGACCGCATCAAACTGTTGTCAATAAAAGATTTCTATACACAATGACTCACACAACTCCTCGAGAGTGTATCAAAATGACATAAAGAGTCTTTTCTTAGGATAATGGAGCCACATGTCACATTTTTTCGGCTTTTAGAAATTGATGATGTGTTAAAAAGGCATCGAATCAACGGCAATTTGTTTGAGAGGTTGATAGTCCTTTTCAAACTTTTGTGCACTGAATTCTAGTGTTATTTATATTTTGATGTTCTTATATCTATGCTTGCAGCATGGTCTTTATTATTCATTTATAATTGCTAGATTTTAAGTATTTAACTGTAATCAAATTAAATTAACATTCTAGGGCGGGGTACTAAGTGCCTATAGGGACTTTTGTTACTAGAATATTTTTGGAATGATTGCAAGTTACAAATTTTTTTGTAATGTCAGCAAATTTTAATGTAGTTTATGCCCACTTATTGCTACCGTTAATAATTACAAAGTATTTTAGTGCTTTGTCTAATTTGACCCAATGGTTATACCATTATTTATTTATTAATGGAGCAGGAAAATTATATACGCCTGGATATTATTTGATGTTAGATGACATTATCCTTTTGCTTTTTATATTTACATATTTTCTCTAATACTTATACCTTTTGGAAAATGTCTTTGGAATTTATATGTTTCTAAATTCCTTGGTGTTTAGACTTTATTTCAATTAATTGATACACAGTTAATAACAGTGCGTTAAATATTAATAGTTAAAACATCTATTTGCATATACATACTAATGTCTATTATAGCTTCCTATTCTTCTTACAATTTTTAATTTTATATAGTGGATATAATATAATCATTACTACCATTCGGATAGCTTTTGGTATTTGACAGAAATTTCCTAAAATTCATCAGATTTTTGTAGTGAAAACTTATTTAGCGGCGTTGAGCACTTTTCTTGGGAAGACAATAAAAAGTTCAACTCGTGTCAGGACACGTGACCTGATCGAAAATTCGTAAGATAGTTGTTGAAATTATGCATGAAAGTTGATTTTTCTGAGAGAAAAATTAAATAAAATTAAAAAGAACTTAAAATAATATACTGGTCTCGCATACTATCTTTATTAATTTACAGTGTGTATAGTTTCCTTAATTCAATTACAGTATGGTGATTGGCCACGAAGTATAATCCGGCTATGTATGATAGCGAACAGTTGCTTAACGGCCGTTCCCAATATACTATCTACAGATAGAAATAAATTACTACCTACTACTGTCAGTAATTAGCTGTCAATAATCTGAAGCTGTCCCAATATACCCGATAAGTCATTCTTATCGCCTTATATTGGGACGCGTGAATTGTAATTTCCATACAAACTTCTATCGCTGGTAAGCTATACGTCGTCCCATTGACAGACAGCGTGTACGGAAAAGTCAACGATAGTTACGATTTTTATCTCAAGTAAGAGATAGACTGAATATTGGGAACGGCCGTAAGACGTAGTAGATTTCGGCTATCTCCGTTTCTTACAAGGTTAAAGTTGACGACTTTATTTTTTGACTTTATTTATTCTGTCAATCTGTCAATTACTGCACGTTACATACAATCGAATGTATCGCTTTTTTCTAAGAGAGTTTCGCTAGGCTGAGACGACAAAATGAATTCACGACCCACTTTGCTCATAATTCATTTTAAATCATAAAAACAGGTTTATATTTGTCACTGAACTTTTATATGCCATTTATTCTTTTATTTAACTAGTATTAAAACAATAATAAACTTACGAGATATGTGACCCCAAATTATTTTAAATCCACCGTTTTGTTGAAGTTGGAGTAGTGTTGCACCTTGGTCACTGTCAATCAATTGTGCCATAGTCAGTGGCCAGGGTACATTTAGATGCTGTATTTTGCCTATTTTCTTAATTTTTTAACATTCACGTAATATGATATTCCTAATAAAACATAAAATATTTTGTCTCATTAGAAAAAAGAAACTATTTCATTTTGATTTTGTTCAGAATTTGTGAGTTATTTTTTGTTAAATATGTTATTTAAACGATTAAACGGTATAAGTTATGAGTTTTTTTAAAGTTTTAAGTAATGAATTGCATAAATTATCCCCAATTCCTCAATGTGTCCTAGGTACACCATAGTAGGCACCTACTTGCCTAGGTACATAGGTACTCGTATGTTGTACCTTGGCCATAAATCACTTTTTTCGTTTTATTTATTTGAACACATGTAAGTATGAAATGTACATTTTTGATATTTTGGTGGTGAATACTCAAATAATTGACCTTTCAAAATATGCAAAAATGGTTTGAGTACGGTTCGTCAAATATAAATAAATAATAGATATGTAAAAAACTATCCTAGGTACATCACGTTCCCCTATTTGTTTTCTAATTTTATTGGTAGTTATAAGTGAATCTTGGTGATCTTATGAATACTACAGATTCAGGAAATTGTTTGATAGATTCTTTTTTTTTATGAAAATAAGACATGACGACACGCCCATAACAATGCAGTGCCGCTCAGGATTCCTGAAAAACCCCAAAAATTCTGAGCGGCACTACAACTGCGCACGTCACCTTGAGACATAAGATGTTAAGTCTCATTTGCCCAGTAAATTCACTAGCTACGGCCCTTCAGACCACACAGTAATGCTTACACATTACTGCTTCACGGCAGATATAGGCGCCGTCGTGGTACCCATAATCTAGCCGGCATCCTTTGCAAAGGAGCCTCCCACTGGTACTTATCTACTTATATATTATTATAACTGCAAGTAAATATCTTCATTTTGGTAAATTAGATTATACAGTTTAAACCTATTAATAAAATCAGAAAAAAAAAGTATCACTTACAACAGTCATACTTTCTTTTATTCTACGGCAGTTTAAAAGTTTTTAGAAAGCTTTTAAGGCGCGGTCATACCTCAATATCAACAAAAATTGGTTTCTTAAGGAGTCGATTACAACATAACGTAATGAAAATATTCCGACGCAAAAAATACAGTGCACAAAGAAGGATTTAATGATAATTTTTAACCGAACAGAATATTTATAAATAATTTTAAATATCCCATAAAAAATTTGGAAGTTGCTTCCCAAAAATAAAGTTTGGAGTCAAAAATCTCCGAATTTTAAGAGATAACAATATACTTTTTTTTAAAGAATTGAATAGAATTAATACTTTTCTAAAACTTAAACCGAACAATTCTTCAATTTATTATGTAAATTTTGAATTAACAAAAGAAAACCAGTAAAATAAATGCCCATTTGCTTAGCTTAGCCACATGATCAACACAAATATTGTAGGGTTGGTTGTAGCGTTTAGAATCCTAGTGAGTCCGCGCCTTAAGCTTAGCATTATGTCCAAATTATATAGCAATCCCGACCGAAACTCCCGCTGAGTCGAACAATTCCAAGCCTACATGTCTCACATTGTCATCAACACCGAAATTACTGTCAATAGTTACAAAGGACTGTGTTTACTTTCGGCGATGTTTGAATAATATTTGCTTTTGGTTTCGAGTGTGGTATTCGCAATGACCACACGCAGCCTGGTTTTTTTTTGTGGCGAATCGTGTAAAGTGTTTTGACAATACGTCGGAACGTGATGTTATGGTGCCACGATTGTTAAGAGTTTCAGGTTGTTTTGTTTTTAAACGCACCGTATTTAATATAGTGTGAGATTGAAACATATTAAAAACTAGCTGACCCGTCAAACGTTGTTTTGCCATATAAAATATTTTCAGAGTTAGACCATTTCTTGGGCATTGCAACATTACTTTATTTTTTTAATTAATATAAGAACTTTTCTAAAATAACCGTAGCCTAAATTACTCCATATTACATCCTGCCAATAAAAGACCCGTCAAAATCGGTCCAGCCATTTCAGAGATTAGCCGGAATAATCAGACAGACAAAAATTGTAAAAAATGTTATTTTGGTGTTCGTACAGTATATTCATATTCATATACATGTAATAAAAAACGGTTATTTCAATATTACAAACAGACACTCCAATATTATTTATATTATGTATGTATAGATGAAATTATAGTATCTAGGTAGTATTTGTTTAAATAGGAATATATGAAGTTCGATTAATGCTTTCATTTGACCACACATATAGCCAGTGGTAAGTGATCCTACCTTCTGAGCTAGAGGTCCCGTGTTCGAATCCCGGAAGGTGTAATCATTTATATGATGAATACGGATGTTTCCTTCCGAGTCATGGATGCTTATCTGTATTTACGTATGTAAGTAAGTGTATTGTATTACATATATCGTTGTCTTGCACCCATAGTACAGGCTATGCCTAGTTTGGGGCAAGATAATTTGTGTAAAAGTGTGTCAATATTATTATATTATTATTACTTACTAGCTAAATAATTAACGTGGAATTAAAATAATGTATAACGCAGATAATTCCTACTTACATTATAAATGTGAATGTAAGTTTGTTTGTTACGCTTCTATGCCGGAGCTAATGAACCAATTTTAATGAAATTTGGTATAGCGGTAGACTAGAGCTTGACAAAGGACATAGGCTATATTTTATCCCAGAAAAATCCATTGTTTACGCAGGATTTGTGAAAAACTGAAATCTTGTGCTATAAATATTCCAATAGTATGTTTGGTTTTGCCATAGCAATCTTCCTGGAAATAAGATTCATATAATATATTAGGAACGGAAGCGAAAAAGATAAGTGGAACTGGAATAAGACATGAGATAACCTTCAATACCAAACTTTCTTATTATTTTTGAAAACACTTTATCTACGCGGACGGAGTCGCGGACATCAGCTAGTAATTATAATAAAAGTGGCTTTTATTATAATTACTAGCTGATGTCCGCGACTCCGTCCGCGTAGATAAACTTACAACAAATTAGGCATAGCCTATAACTACATTTAATACAAATGACATACTTAAGCAAATAAAATTCATAATTAAAAAGATCAATATTAATTATACAATCAATTCAATTAACGCCGAAATTAGGATATTATCCCCACCATCTTGATATCAGGCGATCCTCTACAGTGCGGTTTCAAAGAACTGCATTCCGCGAACAACTAAGCAATGAGCTTCCTTGTGCTGTGGTTGCAAGAGGACATGACATGGGTAACTAAAAAAAACCAAGCTAACCTTTCTAAAAGGCCGAGAACACTCCTGTAATTCCTCTTGTGACAGTACATATCACTAAACAGATAATTTTCAATTAAATCGCTATTATTTCACTATCTTAAAGGTATCATAAAAATTATCTTGGAAAATATACCCAAAATTTGCAATTCAAATTCCCAACGTCAATACAATATAACGCATAAAATACCTACTTAAAAGAGAAGCCATAAATCCCAAAGAATAAAACAATTATATCAGCAATGTAGATACGTTATTGCACAACAGTTATATAATGTAGTCATATTATTTGTATTGAAATGTTGATAAAACGGAGATATGTGTAAGCCTTCGTGTGGGGCCGATATCAAAACTATTATCGCCGCGACGACGCAGTTACTGTCAGCTGAGACACGCGCGTGGGCAAGCGTCAAAGAACAAGGCACAGAAGTGTTCACGATTTAAACACTACAATTTGACACTAGCTTTACTTACAGTTTATAAATTAACTCAACGATTGTTGAAAACAGAATAAATCTTTGCAAAATTTATTGAAGTAGGCGTTACTTTGCGGAAATCCATAATTATATAAATGATTTGAGTTTTCTTTAGTGTTAATTCCGCCAATATTTGTCTTTAAACAATTCAACACGTGTTTCGCCTCTACACGATGCATCCTCGGGACGTGTTGTCTCGCCAAAATCTGGCACGAGAGTTGATTTTAACTCTAATTTGAAGAAAACTCAAATCATTTATATAAATCTTTGTGTAAATTTAGAAAGACCGTCCATATACAATGCTCTTGTTTGGAGATTAATTGAGTTAAGCAAATTCCACTCAATCTATTGAAATCAATAATACATTATTTGAAATTAATAGTATTGTAAACATCTCAATTGCCTAAGATCAAGCAAATAGGTACTAAGAAAAAATAGTAATTTTACATAAGTATTTTAGTTGCACGCTGGCACGAGACTCGTGCCAGATTTTGGCGAGACAACACGTCCTGAGGATGCCTCGTGTAGAGGCGAAACACGTGTCGAATTGTTTTAAAAACAAATATTGGCGGAATTAACACTAAAGAAAACTTAAATCATTTGTATAATTATGGATTTCCGCAAAGTAACGCCTAATTCAATATTTTTTTTTAACTTATATCTACTTATTTATTTCAGCTAATATAAGTGCAGTAATACTTGATTTGATAAATATGACAAGGGAAAATAATACCAAGTGTTAGAATAGAACTTATATTAAAATTGTATTAGACAAGACTTTGTTTAATTTATATTTAATTAGCCTAGGTTAAATAAGTGATTTATTAGCTCTTATTTATTTCAACAAGAGCTCTAATAGCATTAACGAGTAATGTTACAACATTATATTTTTTACGAGTGTTATAGGCATAAAGTCAATATTTGTAGAAAAATACATCTGTTTTCTTAATCACTGGCGCACGCGCAGTAAACATATGCAAAAAGCACTTGCAATCACAATTGTCACCGTTAATTCACACACAGCTGATATGATAATAACAGATGCTCTCGGGAATGTCGTGGAATGAGTATTTAGAGGTACAATTTACATTTCATTGGCGAATAAAAGTTGTTGGAACATCTGCATAATGTAATCTTTGTAATTATTTAAGTGGTGGGTAATTTATGAGTGCATTTAACTGGATTGTCGTTATTCAAATAGGTTCGCACTTATCACAATACCTATATATCTATACTAATATTAGAGCTTGTGTTAAAAAGAGGAATTGACACACCTATTTCTTATGTCCATCATCCCTACTAATATTATAAATGTGAATGTAAGTATGTTACGCTTTTACGCCGGAGCTACTGAACTGATTTTGATGAAATTTAGTACGGCGATAGACTAGAGCTTGGGAAAGGACATAGGCTATATTTTATCCCGCAAAAATCGATGGTTCCCGCGGGATTTGTCAAAAACTAAAATTCACGGCGATGAGCTTACGAGCATGGGGCCCATATGTCGGGTGTAATCACCCCCTACTGACTAAAAACCTCCTCTGTGCTGATAGCCCGAAAGGCTTTTGAAGCCCTGGAGGCCAAAAATATAGCTCACAGGCGCGGGGTGTCTCGGAAGGAGACTCGAATCTCGGACCTGCATCTAATGATCAGATATCTGTTAGTCCAATGGACTCTACGTTTGAAGAGAAAAGAGTTCGCCGTCGAGTGCGGTGATATATGTATGTGTGTTAATGATTATGTATGAATGTATGTATTTGTATAAGTGTACGAGTATTTGTGTCTAGTGTTATTGTAGGTGTGTGTGTGATGTGAGTGTGAGTGGTGTTATACGAGTACAGGACGAGGAATATCTCGTCGGGCTTCTAGCAAAGCGACTTGCATAATTATTGTAAGTCGCTGGCCATCGTCAAAGTGACGAGTGCCAGCGGTTTGTTGTAGATTTCGGCGCCTACGTCTCCGAGGGCGAGGTAGGTAAGTATTATTTTGGTTTTCTTTGAAATATTTAAGGCATTATCTTTCATTACAAGATATTTATTCAACTCTATAATATATTATATTTTTATATATAGCACTGTATTACTTTAAAGAATGATTGTTAATCTTATTTCTATACAAGCAAACTATCAACTTTATAAAGTTTTAAAATCTAATGCATTAACATTGCATACTTTAATTTTAGTACAACAATAATTATATAATTGATTCTTATAGTTATTATAATAATATAATTTAAGAGAGTATCTATATAGAGCTGTCATTAACAAATATTTCATACAAAACATTTTTCGTGTTATCCGCTCTATAGATATAACATAGGCACACCTCTACTTCAATCTCTTGTTTGTGGCTATAACTCGAGTTCTTGTCTATTTCCCCCCACTAAAGGTGCCCAATGTAAAATAAGGATGTTTTAACTTTAAAAATACTTTAGGCACATCACTACCAAATGACATCGTACCTACCTATAAACCGACGTGCAACAAATGAAACATTCCCAGCGGAGATCGAACCTGCAACCAGTTCTTTGAAAGAGACACACCGCGCGAAACACGTACGGACATTTTGAATAAAATCCGTTTTCGTGTTCAGATCACCACTATTTAAGCAAACCTATTTACAGGCACATACCTAAGTCATTCAGTCCTCAAGTCTCAGGATCTCACAAAAATATGATCGGATCCGTATCGCGGTACGCTACGCCATAGGTTATTTCGTGGTGCTTTTGACGCCTTAAATCATGTTGTTACTACTATTGAGTAAGTTGCTTGAGTCGTCACTAATTTAATATAAATATGTATATATAATAAATACAATGAGATAGAATATCCCAAAAGGCTTACGGAATGTTTGTGGCATGTGTCCTATAAGGCGATGACATCAATAGCTATCCGATACACAGCCTAAAAATCATGTTGAAAGGCGGTGGTCGTGCTTCACAGTGGCCCCGCCCACCGCCCGTTACGACGCTGTGATTGGGCGGTGCTATCAATGCGCGTGCGCATGTTTCGAAGCGAATTGATCAGTCTCGGACGCATACTTATATTTGGCACTTCATTTAATTTTTAATTCTGTTATTCTTTATTGTAAACAGTTTTTTCTTTAGACAGCGTTTATGACCTTAGACTGCGTAGTTCTTAAAAGTATAAGCTTAAAAAACATAATATTTTACTTACTACTACTACTTTCTTTTAAATTACTGAATCTTCAATATATTCTGAACAGGGGCGTGTATAGATACCATTTAGGCAATTAAGCAGTGCCTAACTCGTTAAGAACCTTAATAAATATGGCACTAGTGTTAAAGATGGTTTAGGATCTGTCATTCGATAACCAAGGTTCTATTGAACACCCGCTCATTAGTAGTTTTGTGCCGTTAAACCGATGCACGCCTCTGGTTCTGAAAAAGTTGAGCTCGTGAGAAGAACTTACAAGAAACTCAACGGCTAGTCTTTTCAGTCATTAGAGTTTGTTACAATACCTGTAATATACATAACAAATTAGTTTATAAGGTACCTACTGCATCCAATATATGATATTATGTGTTAGGTAGTAAAAAGCATTTTAAATACCAAATATATTTTAGTAAAAAGTACCTAATAAAGAATAAACTGTATAAATATAAATTGTTATCCTTTTTTATTTGCATCAACCTTTAGAAACATGATGGTCGTGATTACTGTCATAATTAGTAATCGGATTCAACAAATACACTGATTTTTAACTATAGCACTTCAGCCTACCACCACAAGCAGAACCCGTTCACGAGTTGACGCATGGACCGATCCTTTCACACACATTACTGGAAGGAGACGACCCGGCATATGACACCGCCGCAAGCAATAAACATGCCGTAAGCATGACGAACCATGTTAAAGCATACACATATATATTAAATGTAGTTTCATTTCTATAGTAATACAACTTATACTTAAATATGGATTTAATATTGACTAACTTTATAGACATTTACTACGTAGGTATTTCCAAGTAGTTATACCATGATATAGGTTAGTACAGTAGTTACCTACACGAAGGCATAAAAGCATAAAATGCATTTATTTTCTCAAAATTGATTCCTTTAGAATTCTTTTTGATGTCATTTCGAATACTACTTCCGCTTCGAAACAAATGGCGCTCTGACAGAGTCGAAGTGGTACAAGAAACTCTCCCAGCATTCGGTTTTGCGCTCTTTTTAATAAATTATACAATATTGTATTACTATTGCTATACAATAATCATAATTTAGTCCCAGACTGTCGGATCACTTAGATATTTAGCTGTCGAGTAGTAGGATTAACGACAGAACCGTTTTTTAATAAAACATTTAAATTTATTTATAGATTATAAAAGTGTATAACATTTCCCCTTTAAGCTATTATGTACCTTATTCGTTCTGTAGTAACAAGTATCATGTAAGAAGCCTTATGATAACGCCATGTAACAATATCATATAGATATAAAAAATTAACAATTTCTAAAACCATTCTTATTTAAGGCGCGGACTGACTAGGATTGTAAACTCTACAATCAACTCTACAATATTTGTGTTGATCATGTGGCTAAGCTGCAAATGGGCATATATTTTACTGATTTTCTTTTGTTTACTCAAAATTTGCATATAAAATTGAAAAATTGTTTGTTTTAAGTTTTAGAAAAGTACTAATTCTATGAAATTCTTAAAAAAAAAGAATGTTGTTATAGCTGAAATTTCAAAGATTTTTGACTGCAAAGTTTTTTTTTTGGGAAGCAACTTCTAAATTTTTTATTGGATACTTCAAATTAGATATAAATATTGTTTACGGTTCAAAATTTTCATTAAGTTCTTCTTTCTGTACTGTATTTTTTGCGTCGGAATATTTTCATTGCGTTATGTTGTAATCGACTCTCTAAGAAACCAATTTTTGTGGATATTGAGGTATGTTCGCGTCTTAAGAGAAAATTTTACGAGACGGACTAGTGTCTTAATAGTAATTCATACGCCCTTCGCATATTTAAAATACCAGACAGTATACTAGGACTCGCGGGGCAAAAATTCAAGAAATATATGAAAGCTTTATTGACAAAGAAGACTTACTATAGTATAGTAGATTATATAGAGGATAATGATGCATCTATAATTGCATATGTCGCATTAAGTAGGTTAACCAATTTTGTTATTATGGTTAAAAGTGGGCTGGGAGTTTCTTTTTTTTATGACAATAAGGGATAAGACGAGCAGGACGTCCAGTTGATGATAATTGATACCCATTAAAAATAATCAATCCCAAAACTTCCAAACAGCTCTGTAATTATTGTGCTCGTCACCTTGAAATTTCGTCATAATTTTAAATTCATATTTTATTTGTGTATCAATAATTCTATTTGACACACAGTTTGACAGTTCTGCTGTGACAGTTCTGTGTGTTTGTACATTATATACTAGCAGCTAGTAAATCCCTACTTATATTATAAATTTGAATGTAAGTTTGTTTGTTACGCTTTTACGCCGGCGCTTCTGAACCGATTTTGATGAAATTTAGTACAGCCAGATACTAGGAGTTGGTTAGCTAGGCTACATTTTGTCTCGGAAAATCCAGGTTTCCGGGGGATTTGTAACTATACCAATAGCAGGTTTAGTTTGCCATAGAAATCTTCCTCGAAATAAGATTCATATAATATGTTCGGAACGGGAGCGAAAGCTGTTACCGGAACTGGAATAGGACATGAGATAATCTTCAATTCCAAACTTGCCAATTATTTAAAACCTTTATCTACGTGGACTAAGTCGCGGATAAAAGGTAGTATTATATAAAACCCACTCAAAATCCATAACACACATTCTTAACACAAAACTAGTCATTACTTACTTGACACAAATTATTCAACGATAATGCTAATTCTTGCAACTTACACTTTATCTAGACTATTTAGTGATAAATTCTTACGCAGCCATTGAGAAATACTCAAGCTAAACTAGTACAAATTACTTGAATATCTACTAATGGATCGCTTACGGTCGTTTTGAGCAATTCTTGTTTATGTAGAGACAATGTAGCGATAACAAAATACAAGGCATTATTTCATTAAGGATCTGTTATTGGAGGGTGGTCTGTTTCATACAAATTCTAGTCGAATATTGTAAATATATGAAATGGAGCAGTATTCCCGATATTGCGCGCTCCCTCTCACACGGGGTACTTCTGTAACTTAAAATTGAGATTTTTAAACAATTTTTTATTTTTTTAAAAGTGATAACCGTATATCATAGCTTAATTACATTAATTTTATTAGTGGGATGGATTTTCTCTTTGCCCAGGATGCCGGCTAGATTATGGGTACCACAACGGCGCCTATTTCAGCCGTGAGCAGTAATGTGTAAAAATTACTGTGTTTCGGTCTGAAGGGCGCCGTAGCTAGTGAAATTACTGAGCAAATGAGACATAACATCTTATGCCTTAAGGTGACGAGCGCAGTTGTAGTACCGCTTAGAATTTTTGGGGTTTTATAAGAATCCTGAGCGGCACTGCATTGTAATGGGCAGGGTGTATCAATTACCATCGGCTGAACGTCTTGCTCGTCTCGTACCTTATTTTCATAAAAAAATGATTATTTCTTATTAATATTTTAATAACAAATTGTGTTAGATTTGAAAGAGCGATATCTAAAGTCAATACAACGAACGAACAAGTTCCTAATATGCAAATATTAGGGTTGCAGGTTATCAACTGTAAAGTAGATCCTGTAGGTGAATTCACAACCTGAGAGTTGAACAAGACATACAAGATTTATGAACGTTACGTTACTCGAACGGTTGGCTCAAATTTAATTTGTGTACCTAATTGAGATTTCTCTTTTACTTTGTACTCTGAATTGGTATTATGATAGTGAGTTAAACTGATAACAGATAGATTTGGATCAAATAACTTCAAGACACTTTCTTGTCATTTTTTGTGGAGGAGGACAAACCAGTGGGAGGCTCCTTTGCACAGGATGTCGGCTAGATTATAGGTACCACAACGGAACCTACTTTTGCCATGAAGCAGTAATGTGTACACATAATTGTGTTTCGGTCTGAAGGGCGCCGTAGCTAGTGAAATTACTGGGCAAATGAGATTTAACATCTTATGTCTCAAGGTGACAATAAAACACTTGTAAAGGATTAAAACGCGTGAAATTAATTGTAACTGTTTTTACATCAGATTTTGGCGTAAATGTTACATTTTTATTTTAGTCAACCCAACGTTTAAGACCTCGTTTCGAGATCTCGTTTTTTGTCTCCCTGAAAAGTGTTATATTAAATGTGTAACACTCGCGTTAATCAAGGAAAATACTATGGCTAAATGCTTATAATTTTTATAGTGTTAATGAATTCACGGATAAGAAATTCTGATATTAATTGTGCTAAATTAAATATTTGCATGCTAGGAATATTGCTAGTAAAACATTATTATAATTTGTTGAATTAAAATTAAAACATAGTAGGATATTATACTTATACAACACCATCAATGTATACTATGTTTTTGCAAATAAATATATTATTATACTCTTTATTATAATTTCTACATTGATATCTATATAACAAATTTATAAAAAAATTTAAAATTACAAATATAAATATAAAAAATAGATTCCCGCCGGCGCGGTTGGTTCACGACAATTCCGCCGGTGGTTAAGGTAACTTTGTAACTTCCGCAGCTTTCACGAGGTTATCGTCACACGGGATGGTAATATCAACAATAAATTCCCGAAGCTCTAACCGATCTACCAATAAATATCAGGCTTATTAGCAATGATAGTTCTGTCCGTGATGATAGATCGGTCCTAGTAGAGCTTGGCACGGCTGTTTTCCAGAACTGGCTCCGAAGTATACTTATAATACGGCGACTTCAAAATGCACAAGATTGTATCGAAGAGCAAATTGCTGATGGATAATCCTGGCTACTTGGTTGTGTCTGTTCAAATACTCTCCATTGGCAAGACGAGAACAACCGGAAATAATATGTCTGATAGACTCACCAGGATAATGGTACGCCCGACATATGTCTACTGTGCTATCCTTCATGGTGTATTTCCGATAGTTATTCGTCTTGATAACTTGATCAACAATTTCACAGGCAAATCCTTCAGTTTCCCCAAAGAGGTCACCAAAGGTTGTCTACATCAGACCGTAGAGAGCCCGGTAAAAACATCCATGAAGCTCTTAGTATTATTAATATTAGCGTAGGCGGCGGTGATTACTTTTCATCACGTGTCCCGTAAGCTCATTTGTCTCCAAAATCCCATAAAAAGTAATGAAGTTGTTGCACTTCAGTGTAAGAGTCCTCAAAGAGAGCACGCGCTATAGCCGACGAAAGGTATTCACGTAAACAAATATTTATCATCCTCCAACGCCCATTGTGTCGGCGTCAACTAAAGGTTATCTTATCAAATATATATTTAAACAGCAAACACCTATGTTTGGAGACAGGCGCTCGCTTGTCTGTCCGTTTGTCTTCAATGTCAAATAAGCCCTTATCTAGGGAATCGAAGTGTGGCTTAGTATTTCAGAGAAGTTCCGTGTTTGTCGAAATTGTGGGCTAGAGGGATTATGAGTTATGTTATGAGATGAAATGACATAATGCGGGATTAAAGTAACATTTTTCCATATATTACCAAACTATAGAATTAGCTTAATTATGCGGCGTTTCTAGGATGATACAATATATTTCTACATGGGTACTTTTTCTAAACCGACTGCAACACTCCTGGCGTTGCAGGAAAATGAGGGTGGCGGTGATCCAGGAGGAAGCTCCTTCGCACAGGATGCCGGCTAGATTATGGGTACCACAACGGCGCCTATTTCTGTCGTGAAGCAGTAATGTAAACAGTAGTAAACGTTATTGTGTTTCGGTCCGAAGGGCGCCGTAGCTAGTGAAATTACTGGGCAAATGAGACTTAATATCTTAGTCTCAAGGTGACAAGCGTAATTGTAGTGCCGCTCAGAATTTTTGTGTTTTTCAAGAATCCTGAGCAGCACTGCATTGTTATGGGCAGGGCGTATCAACTACCATCAGCTGAACATCCTGCTCGTCGCCTCCCTTATTTTTTTTTTAAATCAGGTCACCCGTATCCTCGTTTGTGGAGTACAAACATAAAAAAGTAATAAGATTTATAAGTCTTTTCAGTATTCCTACGATTTTTTTAATTTTCTAATGGCAACCACGTACCAGAAGACATAGCGTTGGTAGGCCCCCCACAAGATGGACCGACGATCTAGTCAAGATCGCCGGAATACGTTGGATGAGGGCAGCGTAGGACCGATCGTCATGGCGATCTTTGGGGGAGGTCTTTGTCCAGCAGTGGACGTCTTTCGGATGACGATGATGATGATAAAGATTTTTTCGCGTCAGTCAAATCATTAGCACGAAAGAGTAGAAAAGTTATGCTATTATGCTTACAACATTTCTACTACGGCGGCTTGACCTGATCCTGCCGACAAATTACACCACTTTCCTCTCCTTTTGGATATATTGCGTATTTCCTCCACATTTCTACCGACGAAATAATCCATCATGTACCGCAATTGATTTCATTTAAGGAGGAAGTTCTCAATTCGACTGTATTTTTATGTTTGTTACCTCAGAACTATCTACTGGGTGAACCGATTTTGGTGATTCTGTTTTTAATTTGAAAGCTGGTGCTTCCCGTGTGAATACGCAATTATTTTTTTTTACTTTTTAGTGCATATTATATTTAGTTTTGGAACAGTTTTTTTGGAGTCGGATATTTTTTGTAATAAAAATACTTAAGAAACATTTTTTAACAATACACCCAGATGAAAAGATTATTGCGTTCGATAAAAATTCTAACAAATTATGCATTAAAAACAAACTTATTGACGGCCTTATATAATAAAAAAATCCTTAGAAAATCTCAACTATTATATCAAATCTATATATATAAAAATGAATTGCTGTTCGTTAGTCTCGCTAAAACTTGAGTACGGCTGGATCGATTTGGATAATTTTGGTCTTGAATTATTCGTGGAAGTCCAGAAAAGGTTTAAAAGGTGAATAAATATGAAAATGCTCCGAATTAAATAATAATAACAATATTGTTTTTCCTTTGATGTGTCGCGTCGTTCAGAAATCAAATTGAAAGAATAGTAAAATGAAAAACTTACTAGAATTTATTTTTATTATCTTTCTAACTTTCTGAGGAGGTAAAAAATAAACTTAATTTTATATACAGAACAACGTCTGTCGGGTCAGCTAGTTATTAATAAAAATATTTTGACAACTTAAGCATAAGATCATCTTTGTATCTATACATTGATAATTAATTCAAAAAAAGTAATTTTTTTAAATTGTATTAATTCCCTTATGAAATTAACATTCAAATATAAGTAACATTCTTAGTAATTGAAATAAAAGTTACAATCATTTCGACCAAAGAATTCGACAAGTTCATTAAATGCTTTGGTCATACATATAAGTTCCTCTGTACGGTCTGCTATAAGACTTATATTTGCTTGCACGCATTATTTTTGATTACCTTTTTCAGCAAACAATCGTTCAGTTATCGCCTCATTAAGTTGTAACGCAATAAACACAGCAAAAAGATAGTTAACGTCTTAATTGCAAACATATTCGGTGGATTTAATGCAGTGTGTTTTATTCCTTATAGCCAAGTAGGCAGTTTATCGTTTTATTGAGGCCATAGCATCCGATGAGCCCCTTAATAACCTAACAGCTTTATTTGAGCTATTCCCGTTAATTAACGTATGGCCTGACAAAATAGCGCTCGATAATTAAAATGTCTTAATTTTATTGGACTACCTTCGGTTTATAAGGCAATAATATAAGGGCCTTCGTGGGTTACAATGCTAAAAGTTAAGTTAAGTTAACGAGATTCTGATACGTGCATTAGTATTTATCTGTCTTTATCTATAATGAGTTATCTTTTTTATTTATACTAATATAATCATATTACATCTTTTGCTGTGAGTTTACGTATCTCAAATGGTTGAAGAGTTGGTCTTCCCAAAGAGTTACTACGTTTATGGAACTTTGTAAGGTGCTACATCCAATATATTAATCGTGCTGAAAGTAAAAAGCGTTTAAAATAACAAATATTACATAAAAAATAATAATGAACAAACTATAGTATATATATATAAATTATCGTATATTGGATGCATCAACCTTTAGAGCTTGAATTCATTGTTTGTGTAAGGATGCTTCGTGAACTTGATGGTCGTGATTACTGTCACAATTAGTAAACGCATCCAACAAATACATTGATTAATTAACTATAACAGGTCACCCTGTCACCACAAGCATCACCCGTTCACGAGTTGACGCATGGACCATACAACAAGGATGCAAGGAATGCCATTTTAGTGAATGTTGGTGAAAACAGGAATAAGTCTCATTGGCACAGTCTCTCTAGCTATACGGCGCCCTCCATACCAAAACATAATAATGCTTGAACATTACTTCTTCACGGCAGAAAGCCACCCTGATCAAATTGCAAAAGACATAACCACATTGTAAGTGTCTTCTCTTTTAACGAACATACTTAAATGAAACTAAAAAATTCTCCAATCGAACGAATGTCAAGAAATACAATGAATACCTAAATAAATTTCCAGACTTGGACATTGGTGCAGATGGGCTTAAAACATTTATGAATAAATGTATGTACTTAAATTCATTAAATGTAAATATTGTTGTTTTTTTGGGCTTAATTTTAAGTGTAACATATTTAAATATCTAACTACTTGCCGCTCTTAATATACCAGGTGTTTTAGAGCCAAATGGCCCGCCGCGATGGCAAGCGTCTTGATGGAATGACGCTGGTGGCTTGGGCACGTGGAAGGGCGCTGGTGTGGGACGCGACTTGCGTCGACACTCTGGCTCCTTCTCATGTCCAAGTTACGTCAATTTGTGCTGGGAGAATGCACAAAGTATTATCTTCGCGCCTCAATAAGACTACTGGAAACCCAAACGTTGGCAGCTATTTCGGTCAACGGATCAGCCAAGCTATCCAACGCGGATATGCTGCCAGTATTCTTGGTACGCTTCCACGTAATGATAGTTTTAATATTATGTAGTCATAGTATTTTAAATATAGTTATGAGTTTTGTTTTGTTTCAATAAATTCTTTATTACTAACTACTATAATCTAAGGTGTATAATATGGTAAGAAAGGTAACATTAAAGGTTCCTTGTTACCTGTGCACTTAGTAATTGTATTTTTTAAATTTTTTATACCTATATAGCTTGTATTAGTGTGCGATTGTTGGGTTTCCGAATAAAAAGAAGTGTGTGTGTACTTATGTATGCACGTAAGAAGTTGTACTTCTTTGGCCTAACAAAGCAAAAATCATTAAAATAATTTATTCCTCGTGATGGCTTTGAGAATTTATTATTAAATAACGAATACGGCTGTGCGGGCTTGAGCCCTTTGCCTGTCCTAATAATGGACGAAGAAACAAAAAAAAAATAACGAATGTCGCAAACGTCAGAATTTTAGGAACTATCTTCAACCTTTTACTATTGTGTTACAGTGATGCGCGCGCATCCTAAAATATCACTCTCATCATTTTTTCATAACGCGCTTAAGAAGTAGAACTTCAATAAGTAAACATACAGAAAGTTTTCGGGTCACAATTAGGTAAGTCGGATTGCCAAATAATACAGCCCCCCACCACGAAATGGTTCTTTATATTCGAATCATCCAGACATTCTTAAGAATTAATAAAAATAATTCAAAACATAAAGTAATCAACGGATTGGTACAATCAACTCCTCAGTAGGAAGATCATAAAATCCGAACCCCACAAGCGATCCACATTTCTCATAATTAGTTTATACTGCATTTATTTACGGGCTACTCTAATAAAATAAATCAAATGTCTCTAATAGATCTTTAATTAGTGCATTTAGAAACAAATAAATAAACTATTGCTTTTAATGTGAATGAACAAATAGCGGTATGTCGTTATAAACATTACTCATTAGTTATATCAAATAGGGTAATCTCCTTAGTAAATGTTACGGAAGTATACGAACTATTACGATAATTGTCTTATGGCCGTTCCCAATATACTACCTACAGATAGAGATAAATTACTACCTTCTACTGTCAGTAATTAGCTGTCAATAATCTGAACCTGTCCCAATAAATAATAAGTCATTCGTTCCGCCTTATATTGGGACGCGTGAATTGAAATTTCCATACAAACTTCTATCGCTGGTAAGCCATACGTCGTCCCATTGACAGACAGCGTGTACGGATAAGGTGAGTTACCGTCGATAAGTTATATCTGATATCAAGTAAGAGATAGACCGAATATTGGGAACGGCCGTAAATGTGTTCCTATCCTGTATATTTTCCTTTGCAAATATATTTGAAGTGAATACTTTTTTAGCTGGGTTGGACACTTTCTGGTACGGGGAAAATCTTATGGATTCGCGTCACCGAAATGCTTTTATGGCTGGCGCGCGCGATAAATAAATAATAAAAAAAAATATTATATTATTATAATTACTAGGCAAATGAGACTTGACACCTTATGCCTCAAGGTGACGAGCGAAGTTATAGTGCGGCTCAGCTCGGCTCATTTTTGGGTTTTCCAATAATCCTGACAATGCACCATCAGCTGAACGTCCTATTCGTCTAGTCCATTATTTTCATCAAAAAAAATGTATAGTTAGAAACTTTTTAGATGGGTGAAATCTCATGAGTTCGCTTCACTTAAGGCGAAGAGTAAGCAAAAAACACGCAAACATGGTGATTTTAGACAAGTTTTGTGGTAAAAGTGTAGCATTTCGAGCTATGATCACTACTTAATCCTGTTACACATAACCTTAAGTCTTATTTGTGGGTTGCTAATGCTTGCTGTTGGTTATAGTTAACACTGCCGAGCCTTTTTGTACTACCACTTTTCTTTGAAGTTAAACAAGTCTTTTGGCATGGCGTGACGCATTTTTTTGGTACTTCTCTCAGAAAAGTTATTCTTATAGCTTGTACTTTTTTGTGTAGGTTAATTTATTAAGATTATTAGTGAATAACGAGGCTTGTAAGCATATAAACTGTTTTACACGCATTTTGAAAATATTGGCTTTGTTACATAGATGGCGGGCCGGCAGCCGTGAACTCATATCGCTCAAGGTCGCTGGCATATAGTGTTGCCTTAATTATAATAATATTTACCTTGTACAAAGGTATAAACAATTCAACTTCAATATTCAATTTCAACGTTTAATTCAACTTATAATAAATTATCAATGGATAGTATTTTTTATATTAACTACCATAATGATAAGTTTTATATTAAGCCTGGCTCGATAAGTTCCAAGTTCAAATTCTGGTGCAAATATTTATATATTCATGAATGTTTATAAGTTTTTATGTATGTATGTTGTATTAAATATTATACCATTCCATTTTGCGGACAATATGCCTATTTTGGGGCTAGATAATTTGTGTAAATATTTGTCTATTAAAAAAACATATTTAATTTACCTATACAAGTATTCTAGTTATGTTTTTAAAATTGTATTTATATAATATCAGATTTAAAAAAACACTTTTAGCCACTTCAAGAATTGTCTTATAATTTCTTTTCAGAACTTTCTAAATGTCTATTTTACATTGTATGTATGCAGCTTTGATATCAAAATATATTTTGTTAATTATGTTTCTAAATTATTACACTCTCTCGAATACTGTCAAATTCAGTAACCATGCCTTCTGTACAGTACGAGAATCACCTTATCTAATAAATAAACTATGTTTATTTTATTTATAACGTAGCATACCACGAGTATTAATCATATTAAAAACAATATTCGCGGAAATAACAAAAAGTTAAAGAACTTCAAGAGATTTTTTCAATAAACCGAAGATAATTATTCAGGTCCCTTTAAATTTGACAGAATCATTTAAATCTATCGCAGTCGTAAATATAACTCGTTGAAGTAAATTTAATACGATATTACAAAACAAGATTAGAATCAGTAATCAACATCGAAATATTTCAAAGGTAATGAAATAATTTGCAACACTTTATGAAAACAACTAATCGACAGCGGGTGGTCGCTTAATGAGAACTTAGTTACACAAAATTAACAGCATTTTGAGCCTTATTCCAACGCGATAAGGGAACTAGTTAAAATAATTGGTTGGTGTTTAAGAGTAATTTGCAAGTAATTGATGAACACTTTGATTTTGTCGGTTAGTTTTATTGGTGATTGCGTATCGAGGTAGTTTATGACTCAATCGATTCATACCATATTATGATTATTGTACAGTTGCTTAAAATATTGTAATTAATATTCAGAAAGGTTCAAATTGCAATAGATATAAAGTTGATTATATTATGATTGGGCAGTCATGCACCCAAATAATATTCCTAAATTAGTACGGTGCGCAAAACAGTGAGTGGTCATTTTCATTTCGATTAAAGCCATATTTTAGGATAAATATTTTTGGATATTAAAAGCGTAAGGCAGCTCTTTGGTTATTTATGCAAGATTTTGTTATTTTCTTTAACATTCATTTAGATTGTTTATTAAGTACAGTAAAAGCTCTTTATTCGCGGGGTATATGTTGCGTAAATATGCCGCGAATACAGAAACCGTGAATACGGAATGGTAATTTATATGGGATTATAGGGGATACGTTCCTAGGTGACAAAATAAAAAACAAACATATAAAAAAACCATTTAATTGAAGCTTTTGACCATGCTTATTAATCTTCAGGCTTAGGCAACGGTTTAAAGAATTTTGTATTTTTTTCTTGCTTTCCAGTTTTTAAAAGGTCCTTCGTTTCAAACTGATATTCAGCACTGGCATTAGCAATTTGTCTTTGTTCTTCACTAAGATTTTTCAGAATTAAATGTCACATTTCCCGTGCTTTTTGAAGTGTCTTCTTCAATGATCTGTGAATTTATCGTTTCCTCCAAGTCGATTTCAGTCAAATCTTCATCTTGCGATTCAAGCAACTCCTCAATGTCACTTGATTCTATCTGTTCGTACCCATCTCGTCCTATTCCATTCGCAAGTTTGGCTATGTTGGATTTTTTTTTATTAATATGCATGTACATATGATTACATCCGCGAGTAAAGAAATCTTTAGCCGCGAATATAGGACTTAGGTCACGATTTTTTATTCTGCGAATAATGAAAAAGGCGAATGAAGGAAGCGTGAATAAGGAGCTTTTACTGTAATTGAATTTAATACAATGCCTTTTATTTAATGACAAAATCATCAAAATATTCGCAGTAATCTCCAAAATTCTAAAACACTGATTTTTTATATTGGTGACTATATTATTATAATCAAAACATGAGTATTGTATTATTAGCATTTTATATTATTATTCTATTTGGACATACTCTATCTCTTTTTTTTATTGTATCTTTAAAGTTTCAGTCATTTTGTAAATTGTACTTTATATAATCTTAATATATATAAATTACGTGACACTTATGTCCGCGATGGACTCCTAAACTATTGAACGGATTTTAATGGGGATTACTTCATGGAGTGCAGTTTGGTCCAACTTAAGAGACAGGCTAGATTTTTATTTGAAATATTTGTTTTGTATGGACATATTTTCTATGAGAGAATTTAGTGACGCACGGTTTGACAGTTACGCTGTGAAACAATTTCATTACAACAACAGGGAGCATTTTTTACGAAATAATTCTTGATGTTTTGAAATATTATTCCTATAAAACTGTATTCTTTTTATTATCTACAGAACAACGTCTGTCGGGTCAGCTAGTAATAATATAATATAATATTGACACACTTTAACACAAATTATCTTGCTCCAAACTAGGCATAGCCTAGTTTGCTCCAAACTAGCCATAGACAACGATATATTTAATACAATATACTTACTTAAAGATGCATAAATACATACAAACATCCATGACTCGGAAACAAACATCCATATTCATCACATAAATGTTTGCACCAACCGGGATTCGAACCCGGGACTTCTAGCGCTGTAGGCAGGCTCACTAACCACTGGGCTATTAGGTAAATCAAATAATTCACCTAATATTACATTAACAAATATAAACTTACAATATCCCATTACAATATTTATGTAAACATAAATATAACAATTCATAGCTTAACTTCCATTAATAAAACCTAACTTAATAACATACCAAAAATAACAAACAACAAAAATTGCTTCATCATACAGAATATAAAATACCGGACCAAATGCATTTATTGCGGGCACAAGTAAAAAATCCCCGTAACCACACGCTCATCAGACAATTAAAAGCCAAAGAAAGGGTATCGATGGTTCTCCATTATGACACCTATTGTTACCAAACCTCTCACAAAGCCGGGCTTATGACTCGTTTAGGATGTGGAAAAAGAAATGGCTAAACGGGACACACAGTTGACAAAAATGATGAACATTTTCGACTTAAACACCTTTATTTGTTAATAAGGAATATTTTAAACACAGATAATACCTTTATATTGTGTTTCAATAATCTAAAGAGAAATGATTCAGACTTCACAAGAACGAACTATTTTTTTTTTAATATTCAATTTGTAGTCTGTACAAATAAGTCCTTCATGAAATAGCCTGGTGGCTAGTCAATTCTTAGTGCCAAGAGATGTTTACATTTTTAGGAAGGATTTATTATATCTACGTAGTTTAAAATATGGGTAATATGGATTGTGAGGTAAGTAGAAAAAAAATGGTATTACAATAATAAAATATTGTTAATTGCTGTTTCAGCTTCCATTTTCATTGAATCAGGAGTGCAGCATATATATCTTCATCACTTGCAGAACTCATGTTTTTTTTCCTAATTAGCACGTAATTATAAAAAAATCCCAAAAACAAACAATATTTAATGTAAAAGTTTTCTATTCCCACCTTTTTTCATCTGTTTTATTTAATTTTTTATTAGTTTTACACATACGAAGACAAGGCTGAATAGCGAAGCGACCTCTTTTGTCATTGGGCTGAATGCATGATGTCTATTGCCAGTATGATTGTTAGATGTACGCGAACTTTTTGAAAGAGTGAAGAGTTTTTTTTAATTACTTACAGCCCTAGGGCTTTTCTAGCTACATTATTACCCTAGAGCGCTAATTGGTCATCAGCCCCATTTGGGGGTAATAAGGGCCTACTTACCGAATATGAGAGATTTAAAACAATTTCAATTTGCCTCATTATTATCTTTATTATTGTGTTTCATGTAAAAGATCTACAATCATAAATTCTATACTCAAATATTATATGTAATTTTTTTTTTATTAAATTCGAAATTCGACTCTTTACTACTAAGTAAGATAAAGATAAGATTAAATGTAAATACAGTAAACATTCGATGAATAAAAAAAATCATACTTGAATTGTTGCACTTTGAGGTTGTACTTTGAGGCTGAATATTACCAAATATTAAAAAAATACATCTACATATACACAGATTCAATTCACTTGCACACATAAAAACCACTATTATGCATGCCACATACTTAAAACCGTTCATTATAATCTGTAAATTTTACTTCTCCAGTACAATGTAAAATAATAATGTAATAATGTAAAGGAATAAAGTACATATTTGGACCTAGTTTAGGTCCAGCATGTCTAATTAGATAGTATCTACTAATAGTTTCACTGAAAAAAAAAACTTTATATTTGAGTCTAAGAGTTTTAATAGTTTTAGTACCTACAACTGCGAAGTTTACGAACGAAGCAAGAATTAAGTTCATATATAATATCATATAGGACTTCTAACTGTGAATAAGAATTTAATATATTTTTATTTACCAGTGGGAGACTCCTTTGCACAGGATGCCGGCTAGATTATGGGTACCACAACGGCGCCTATTTCTGCTGTGAAGCAGTAATGTGTAAGCATTACTGTGTTTCCGTCTGAAGGGCGTTACTTACCGGGCAAATGAGACTTAACATCTTATGTCTCAAGGTTACGAGCGCAGTTGTAGTGCCGCTCAAAATTTTTGGGGATTTTCAAGAATCCTGAGCGGCACTGCATTGTAATGGGCAGGGCGTATCAATTACCATCAGCTGAACGTCCTGCTCGTCTCGCCCCTAATTTTCATAAAAAAATATTTTTGAATTATAATACATGTTTAATGTCATTGTCATAACATTGCAAATCAAAATCACTTTTTGCACGCATGTCACGGAAATAACACTTATATATGTTAAAAAAAACATTTTTTCATATTGAATTTACCGCTTCTTCGTAAAGGGTTGAGCTAATGAGAAGAAGTAGTAAGAAACTCATTGCCACTCTTTTAAGTCAAGATTTCAATTTTCATCGTCTTACAAATCATTCCAATCACAATATATGTAAAGTGATATGATCTAATAATCGTTAGATTTCTTGTCAGTGATTCTTAAGGCCAGTATGTATCATGTATTATTTCAGACCATAACAAATTCGGTAAAATCAACGCGGCGAGCTTGACGTTCTCTTACGAATTTATAAATGTATGAAAATATTTCTCGTTAAGTTTTCTTATAAACGTCCTGCGATATTAGAAGCCATTGTGTAAGTCAATAAAGGCTGAAACAAATCACCGAACGTTATGTCAAATCACGTTCGTGTATTGCACGCTCATCAAGACAATATAACACGATCAACCATTGTAATTATCTACTCCCATGTTTGACACACTTTATAGATAAATAGAATATTATTTAGACACGGTTTCAACTTAATGTTTACGTTAAGCGTTCCAGCTACTTAGAAGTGTCACTGTTCTACTTAATATTATCCTATTAATGTTAAGAATGAAATTATATAGTATGCAAGATATGGTCAAGATAGCTAAAGATAGAAAAGAATGGTATAAGTTGGAAGACGTCTGTATCATTAGACAAACGGACAGTGTTAGATACTTGAATGAATGAATGAATGAATGAAAGCCTTTATTTGCAAACGATACAGTACATTAACACGGCAATTGATATACTCTCTACTTTCTTAATTGTCCGCTCTTCTGTCGACGTAGGCCTCCCTCAGATCCTTCCATGTCTGTATATCCATAGCAGTTCTTCTCCTGGTGGTTCCTGCCCCTTTTTTTAAATCATCTTCCCATCTGATTTTTGTCTTCCTCTATTTCTTTTCCCGTATCTAGTATACTATTCAATAACATCTTTTATCCATTTCCTTTACTGTCCCTTATTGAATGATCTGCCCAACGCAATTTAATTTCTTAACACAAATTTCAATATTTTCTAGTTTAGTTTTCTTCCTTATTTTTAGTTAGATTTATCTTATCTCGTAATTTGATATAAAGCATACCACCTTCTATACCTTGGTGGCAATTTTTTATTTTGTGTAGATTAGGTGTTCTTAGATATTTAGTTAAATATAGTTTATTAATAAATATACATGTAAATTCTAATATATTTTGATTGAAGGCTAATATATTATAGTATGGAACCCACAAGAAAATATAAATTCTAAAATAAGTACAACATACAATGATACCACAGATTGGAATCGGAGTAACTGTTTTTAAATGATAAGTTTTATTCTGCAACATTACATTGTTACCAAATTTTTTAAGGAAAAAAGAGGCCCGCGGAGTTTTTTAAAGTAGTTTATTTTAATCATTGGTATGTTTGATGATGACGATGAGAAATCAATTTATTATTGGATAAATAAAAATTTTACTCTTTAAGATTGTACTTCCTTCCAGTAGACTTTGTTTTCTATATTGTTTTGGCACTGCAAAGCTCAGCAGTAGTCATAACAATCAGTTTAAATTGAAACTATATTCCGAAAAAGTTAGGAAAAATGTTGCATTTGTGTAGTTTGGTTAGAAGGGTGTGAACGCTGGTGAAATTGACGGCACATGAAAGAGATCTTAAAGTTTTTGGATGATAGAGCAGTGCTATGGAAGGTTAGGTGCCGTTATTTTCAAATTACCAAAAGTGAACTGGTTTATCTATAACCATTTAAGAGCATGAACACATTAATTAGAAAAAAAAATAAATATAATTTAAACAGAATTTCCGAAGAAAATAGAATATCATTGACAAATTTCGTTCAATTCACAATTTTATTAATAAATCGTTATTTCTTCGCCGTGATTTACACCAGCAGGTTTTCTACATTGATACAGTTTCATTATGAGTGCGCTGCACATAAGTTTAGGAAGGCTTTCAACTTGTGCCTTTGGTTTTGATTTGTTTATGTGTATGGCATTACCTACGGTCGTTCCCAATATACTATCTACAGATAGAGACAAATAACTACCTTCTTCTGTCAGTAATTAGCTGTCAATAATCTGAAGCTGTCCCAATATACCCGATAAGTCATTCTTATCGCCTTATATTGAGACGCGTGAGTTGCAATTTCCATACAAAGTTCTATCGCTGGTAAGCTATAAGTCGTCCCATTGACAGACAGCGTGTTCGGATAAGGTGAGTTACCGTCGATAAGTTTATTGGGCCAGAAAAGTCAACGATAGTTACGATTTTTATCTCAAGTAAGAGATACACTGAATATTGGGAACGACCGTTAGTTGCCATCAGGTAAGCTAATGAAGTAGGAAGGTAACATTTGATTCCGTAAAATATTCCAATAAAAGTCGCGGTCGCTTATAACTTGCCGTCTGTTAACCGGACACCTCGCGTGTCCCTCATAAATAAAACTACGGTTATTTTGATTTTCGAATCAACGACTTCAGATCCTAAGTTAGAATTCTGCAGTTTGGAATCAATTGCATCGCGACCCGGCATATACAACCATCGCATAAATTATCGATGCACAATCACATACATCCATAAAGCACTCGGAATGCGCGGACAATCGTTCATTGAGGCACTTATTTATTTTAAATACAATCATCACAGGCCCCCCTGGTGTGCCACTCCTGGGGCGCTGTCGCGGGACCCCTGCCTCGCCTGCTTTCGGCCCCTTTTAATCAACTGTCATGCTTTCCGTACGATACCATTACATTGCCCACTTGTTACACTAATTTATCCATAACTTTATCGTATTATCGACGTAATAAGGATCAGTTTGCTCTAGCTGGGGATAGAACAATTTGGAGCGCAATCCGATCGGTATGGAACGCCATTTTTATTTGATTGCGATGCATTAGATTCAGGCCGAATGACGTTCGAAATTCTTTCAATGACAACACTGTTTGGATTGTCTGTTTAATGTTTGTAAATAATGGCGCTCTCCAATTTCTATATCAATTGGTTCTAAATTTGTAATTGAGACATTGAGGAGAAGATAATAACAATGTAGGTGTGGATATATAAGTCATGAACATACTATTTTGGGGAAATCCATAATTATCCAAATTTTTTAAACAAAGATTTCTCTTAAACCAATTCGACACGTGTTTCGCCTCTACACAAGGCAACCTCAGGGTATGCTGACTCACCGGATTCTGGAACTAACACTCTTAAACTGATAACATTTGGATTTTTGGAAGACGATAAAGATAATATAATCACAATTTGTATCTATCTCTCTTTCCACTCAAGAACGAAGCTCTCCACAGCACATTTGATTTAGTATGTCCATCCTATGGGTGATATGGGCGATCAAGTGTCTTCCATGTTACCCTGAACTACAAGACGCTCTATGGACTGGTTGCCTTACCGCGATACAGGTTCGTTGAAAGCCAAATATATGAGGGAATGTAGGCAAACCCTACTTGATAATTAGTTCCTGCAGCATTGAGATCTTTGTACGAAACTCGGTCCAGGAGTATCCAAATATTCTTCTCCAGCACCATATCTTCAGAACATTTGAAAACCTATTTGTAAAAACACAACGCCGCCTATTTCTGACATGAAGCAGTAATGTGTAAGCATTACTGTGTTTCTGAAGGGCCGTAGCTAGTGGGCAAATGGGACTTGACAACTTATGTGTCAAGGTAACGAGCGCAGTAATTGTAGTGCCGCTCAGAATTTTTGGGTTTTTCAAGAATCCTGTGCTCGTTACTCGTTACTCGAGTTACTCGAGTTTCATAAATCAAATGAATATAACATATTATTTTTCACATGTGAAACAGTTTTATTTTGATGAAAATGTTTGTCTTGTAAAAAGGCCAACTAGACTATTCAAATGTATTGAGCCTTCTTGAGAGTAAATTCCGCTAATATTCGTCTTCAGTCAATTATCAAAATTAATTCAGCAAAAGCACGAGACTCGACGGACAGATAGACGTTGGGGTAGTAAAGTCCTCGAATGGCGACCACGTACCGGAAGACGTAGTGTTGGTAGGCCCCCCACAAGATGAACCGACGATCTGGTCAAGATCGCCGGAACAGGTTGGATGAGGGCAGTGCAGGACTTATCGTCATCGTGATCTTGGGGGAGGCCTTTATCCAGCAGTGGATCTGGTGTTGATCACCGCCGCCAATATTCTCTTGCAAAGATACTAGAGCGTTGCCGGCCTTTAAGGAAGTTGTACGCGCTGTTTTTGAAGGTACCTATGTAATATCATCCCGGAAACACCGCACAAGGAAGCTCATTCCACAACTTTATAGTACGTGGAAAAAAGCTCCTTGAAAGCCGCACTGTGGAGGACCGCCACACATCCAGATGGTGGGGATGATATCCTAGCTTGCGGCGTGTCGTGCGAAGGTGGAATTCGGCGGCAGGAATCAAGTTAAATAAAACTTCGGAACACTCCCCGTGATAAATGCGGTAGAAGACATACAATGAAGCGACGTCTCTACGCAACGCCAAGTGATCCAGCCGTTCACGGAGCACGGGGCCCCTGAGTATATTATGGCTATATTGCTAAGCAGCGTGAAAATAGCGCTTGTTGTATTGTTTGTGAGATACACAGAGTTTGTGAGATAGATGCCTTTAGCAGTCACTTAATAGGTTAGTACAAGTAGACCGTCGTCATGTGAGTAAACTGATTTATCAATGTGTTATGAATTCAACGCAGCTACGAACTCTATTCGATTTAAAGTGAACTTTATTATAGGACAACTAAAGTAGCTCAAATAAAATCAAATACGTTGATTCCTGCCGCCAAATTCCACCTTCGGACGACCCGCCACAAATTAGGATATCATCCCCACCATCTGGATGTGTTGCGGTCCACCACAATGCGGTGTTCAAGGAGCATTCTTCCACGTACTACAAAGCTGTGAATTGAACTTTCTTGTGCGGTGCGGACGATACGACATGGATACCTTCAAAAAAAGCGCGTACATCTTCCTTAAAGGCAGTGCTCCTGTGATTCCTCTGGTGTTGCAAGAGAATGTGGGTGGCGGTGATCACTTAACACCAGGTGACTCGTACGCTCGTTTGTCCTCCTTTTTCCACAAAAAAAATCTATAACAGGACGTCTATTTGAACACAATATCTGTCATAGATCAAGCATTAAAATCGGTTAATAACTACCGATGTCTGTATTCACGCAGCTCTAACTTCCCTTCTGTAAGTAAGTATATACCAATGATTTAGCTGAACTATACCTACTAAATGGAACGATTTCAATAATTACTCGCAAACAACCGGTTAATACAAAGGAGAACAATAATTTAATCCGTATACCGCATCTGTTAAAGGGTAGATGCATTTGTAATGGATTTATAATGTATACTTACCGTGTAATCATCAGATTAGTCCTTTTTTCAGTGCAGTTTCATTAGAAACAAACTATAATCAGCGGTTTAAATGTTAGACGGATTTGTAAGCGCCTAATTGTGGGTTTTGGTTAATGGTTGCACTTTTTGTGACATTTAAGTTGGCTATCGTTATTTAAATTTAATCGGATGATTAAATCCTTTTGAAAACGGCTGTTGTGTGTTGTTATGACTGTGAAAACAATGACGATCCTTGTTAGATTTATGTTACAGTTTATAGGAAAATATTGATTAAAAGTTAATTATGGTTTGTGATTTTCAGGTACATTTCAGCTTATATGAGCCTCTAGAAGGCTATATTAGAGAAGAATAGAAGTAATAATACGTTTACTCATCGAGCGCATTTTTATCACAGCTACCAGGCGAACATAAGTGGAGCAGAGATAGTATTCTATAGTAGACTTGTGCAATGCGTTTTAGAAAGTGATTGCCAAGCAAGACGTCTTACTGCTACCTCGGTAGTAAAATACAAATAGTTTTAATCTCTTTTACTGCGACTGTATTGTCGCAATAAGGCAAAATTTGTGTTGTCACGAAACGTCTATCCAAATAATTTCTTATATTTTTATCATTAGTTGTTGAAAACAACTTTAGCGCCGTTGAGCACTTTTCTTGGGATGGGTTATACACGAGACCTGATCGAAAATTCGTAAAATAGTCGTTGAAATAAGTTCTGAAGTGTTAAATATTTTATGTAATATATATAATTTGTCATTTTAGTGTAAGATAGCTCAATAATGAATATTGTATTTAATCATATAAATGCTTGTACTGTAATAAATAAAGCAATTCGTGCAAAACTATTCCCTAACCGTTTCAAAATATTCAAAAATACACAACATTAATGTTCAAGTTTTCACTTCTGCCGGCACTCCCGGAGTGCAACCCGTTTTTTTCTGTATTAAGAGGTTTAAAATTATTCCAGAAGAGTCCGGCGCAGAAGCCAACGGAAAACAACTCTTTTCCAAGGGAATGGTCAAAGAAGTTAACATAACATAACACAGAAACAACTTTTCTGTTTCAAAAGATTATTGGCGTTAAATATAGTTGGCCACTTAATAATAATAAGGATTAATATCATATTTATGTAAAAAGCTTTTACACAACCGCTTTACAATTGCCAATTTACCGATACCGATTACAAAAACTTAACGATTTTTTCATGGGAAACTCTGTGCGTTTCTATAACAAACTCCCATCAAAAGTGACAGAGCTATCAATTCGTCATTTCAAAATCTTATATTAAAAAACAATTACTTAAGGAAGCCTATTATAGAATAGATGATTTTATAAATGCCAAGATAGCTTGGCCAGATGTCGCTCCATCTCGCAATGACAGCTTGACAATACCTTAGGTTCCTGTAAACCGGTGTAGAGCTATAGACTAGTTTCTGTATAATATAGTGCAATAATATAACTATGGATACAATTTTGTATTTTTGTATATTAGAATAATTTATTTTGTGACGATTCAATGTGCTCCTCGAGATTTTATTGAATAAAGATATTCTGATTCTGATTCTGATCTTTTAAAATATTAATATGGATATAGTATGATATCCTTAAAAGATATGTATTTAAATTAAAACATATGTATTTGTGGACTTTTCTGTAGACTTATATAAGACTAGCTGACCCGGCAAACGTTGTTTTGCCATATAAAGTATAATTCACGCGATAGTTTTATAAGTAATAAAATATTGCCTATATTATAGCCTGTACATCATTTTGTTCTATTGTCAATAGTTTTTGCAGCGCACGCAAAAATAGGTTTTCGATTTTACACCTTGTGTTACAAAATAGCAATTTTATTACGGATCCCTAATTTTGAAAAAAAAAACATAGCCCATAGCCTTCCTCGATAAATGGACTACCCAACACTGAAAGAATCATTCAAATCGGACCAGTAGTACCAGAGATTAGCGCGTTCAAACAAACAAACAAACAAACACTGCAGCCTTATAATATTAGTATAGATACACATTTAGCCAGTTTGAGAATTTTAAACATTTAAAATGACTTTTAGTTTCAAAATAGAATATTTATATATAATATTTTCATTCATTAGTGTCAGTTCCGTGACCTACATGAATAAAGTGATTTTGAATTTGAATTTGAATAAGAGCAACGGTACTATTTGAGTCGTTCTTAGGTAGGTTTGCGGCCAAACGGAAGGAGCTGTTACGGGGGAGCCTATTTGCAATAATTGTTGGGTGGGTTGAAGTGAAGTACTATCACAACCTACTGAGCAAACTTAGCTTTTTCAGATTTTTCAATTTGGAATTCTCCTCCAATTCAATGAATGGATTCCATTACTTGTAGGTATTTGAGTTACTTAGTAACTACACAAGTTGGGTGATGTAAAATGACTATCAACAGAAAGGTTCTAGGTGCATGTCTGCACAATAATATGTTTATACAGACACAAATTATTGTTGATTTGATTTGATTTAATATGTAGTTATATCTTCATCATTAAATCAAATTCAAAAGTAACCTTGCTAAATCTCCTTGCTTCATACACACACAAAGCTAATGTATAAAAGAGATGACATTTCAACGAATCATAAATTTTACAACGGTCTTTCAAAGAACCGCGAACGACGCACCTAAGTAAAAACTTATGTATGTTTATTTTTTGATAGGGCTAACTGTGTACCTTTTCTCTTAAAGCCTTTTTTTGGTGAGTTTTTATACACGCCTCCAATAAAAGAAGTGGCTCTCTTACAAGGCAAGGTTTTTTTTTTTTCAAAATATACGTTTTAACTCGCTGTTTATTTATTTTTAGAAATCGAGATATTACGATTAATTGGAAGATCATTATTTATTAACATTTTGCTGATTGTTGCCTCTTGCGACGGGTCGTTCCCTTTCCCAAAATTATGTGCAAGGGGAGCGATGGCTAGTCCATGTATTATGATTGTGAACGAGCGCTGCTTAGGGTGACTGGTCGATTCTCTTATCGCAAACTGTATTTATAATAGTAATAAAAAGTTTAATTGTACATTACTTCTTTAAATTATTATATTATTCACTGAATACATATTTGTGCTGTTTTGTGAAAATTTTAATTAATATATTTTTTAATGAACTACTTACTTTATTTTACTTACACAAGTTCTTTATAGAATAGAACAGAAATAATATATGTTTAATATATACTAAACAAAACATAATAGTAGTTAAAGAATCTTTATTATATTTCTTAAATTTGTGCTCGGTGAGTCCTAGATTGTATGTTAAATATTCCAGTTCCACCCTACAGTAAAAGTATTGCAATTATGATTTAAAAATCCATCCTTTACATTAGTAATGGATTACCATTAAATAAAAATATAATTTAATAAAAAAAAATTCAGGTTTGGTGTTCGAACCTACACTCCCTCTCGGTTTGGAACCTAAGGCCGCGCGGCCAAACTGACTTGGAAGCAGTAGTTGAAATTAATGATACAGCTTCACCCTTACTACAGAATACCGCGGCCGGATTGTAATGTCAGATGCGATACAAGGGCGAAAAAATTTTGAGGCGCTGTGATAAAAGTTCCACTTTAATATATTTTTTTTAAAAAATCCCCGTTCTGCGATGAGTACGTCCTCTAAGTTATTTACTGGTAAGCCCCAACACAGATGTTTACATACCAACACTTCAGATCACAGAACGTTATAATGTCAAAAACAAAATCGAAGGCATACAATCAGATAAGTCGGATTCGTGTTAAAGTGTTAACGTTTAACAATGAATATTTTTCTCGAGATCAAAACATGATATTATGTTAAGATAACATGAGAGGTAGCTAGGAATGTCGTGGGATTGTACCGTGAATCATGGGTTTGTTATAACTTATAATCCGATTTAGTTACGATTAAATCACTGTCCTGTCATCTTCTATAGATGCTCGTTGGTATTTGACAATATTTATTTAAGTTGGACATTGATGCCCGAATGACCAGTCGGCAATCGACTTAGCAAAGCTTCGGCTACAGGTGGTCACTGGCAAGCTTCTCAAATTCCATAATAAAAACTTCTTTCATTTTTAATATACAATTATTTATACATACTTATTGTAGATATAAAGAATAATTGCGTTCCGTTGGCGTAGATTTCATGACTTTAATTTTTCAAATAAAAACTTCTTTAGTTGCTCTGAACACTTTCTGGTAGGGGAAAATCTTATGGGTTCACGTCACCGACATGCTCATGACTCGCGCACGCGATAAATAAGTAGTAAAAAAATATATAAATATATACAGTTAGAAACTTTTTGGACTGGTGAACTCTCGTGAGTTCGCGTCACCGAAATACTTATAGTGTTATATCTGTAGCTATACAACTGACGTATTGTGCAACATTAGTGCTGTGTTTATCTTATAAGTGAAATTGAATGGATTGTAAATATGTATATATATGATGATACCCCGAAGGTAAAGGTCATAATATTACATCTGCAATTTGTCATATTTTGAAACAGTCATTTCTCTCGCCGTGTATGGCAGAAGAGAAGGCAACGATAGTACACGATGTTTGAAGGTAAATGTTCAGAGAACTGACTCTGATTATATTATATTGTAACACCAGAACAATCACACAAGCACAAATATCAGGTAATTTTATCAATTATTCATCAAATACCTTATATTATGTACTTAACGATGATGATCCTGATGAAAAAGCTCGTGGTCGCTCAGAGGGCATTGGAGAGGGCTATGCTCGGAGTTTCCCTGCGAGATCGAATCAGAAATGAAAAGATCCGTAGGAGAACTAAAGTCACCACATAGCCCAAATGGTTGCGAACCTGCACTTCAGTGGGCAGGGCACATAGTGTACGGACAGATGGCTGGTGGGGTAGAAAAGTCCTTGAATGGCGACCACGTGCCGAAAGACGCATTGTTGGTAGGCCCCCCACAAGATTGATCGACGATCTGGTCTGGTTAGATGAGGGCAGCGCAGGACCGATCGTCGTGGAGATATTTGGGGGAGGCCTTTGTCCAGCAGTGGACGTCTTCCGGCTGATGATAATGAGGTACTTAACGGGAGCCACAGAAGGTTGCTTATTAACCCTAACCTTGCCCCCTTTTTATCATTATCTACAATCAAATTTATTTAATATATATAGGAAGTAATATTTAGTAGTACAATTCACATACAAACCGGGTCTTATTTAATCCTTTACGATATTTTAAAACCAAACAACTAACAGTTTTATTAAAAATTCCAAGCAGAGTCTTCGATATATCAAATGGAATATATATTCTGTATTTGTACGTGGACAAATTTATATATTTACGTTAATAAAAACATTCTGCCGTTTGACAAATTGTCGTCCATAACCGTGTCCCCGGGCGCCACTTGTTACGATAATTTTAAATGAATTCAAACAATAACTTATTTAGGAATGCTCCATTATTACCATAAAGTCTCAAATGTCATAAATTCCATGGAGACAGTTAAGTATTACATACAGTTTAAACTTGAATGTTTGAGTTGGTCAAAAAATTTACTAAATGCGAGTAATAAAGCTAAAAATACTAAACTAAAGCGAGTCTGCATAATTCATACAGGTTTAACGTAATTAAAATTAATTCATTTATCACACGAAATAAATTATGAATTTGTTGAGTACATTTTTTTATTTCGAAACTATTGCATGTCACATAAAATATTTTTTTTTTATGGAAAAAGGAAAGACAAATGAGCGTACAGGTCACCTGGTGATAAGTGATCACCGCCGCCCACATTCTCTTGCAACACCAGGGGAATCACAGGAGCGTTGCTGACCGTTATTTTATATATTTTTTTATATATTTCATGCTTAATATTTTTAGTAAGTATAATCCTAAATAAATTGTAAACACAATCCGATTGGATTTTCTCGAATTATTGATTAATGTAATTTCCTTTTCAACTCGAGATTTTACTAGATTTAGTTCACGGCGTTTACGTTAAAGAATTTAATTGTACATAAAATAGATACATACATACAATACAGTATGTATATGGCCTCATACCTTCTGAGTTTATTGAATGAATTACGTTTTTATTTAACACAATAAGCGAGGAGAGGCAGGGCGGGACACAAGCGATTAACTTACTTTTTTGTTTTACGTTGATGCTTTTACATTCCCGTTCAATTACCAAAGCTATGGATGTCGCCGTTGGATTAACAGGGATATTACTTAAATATTATTTTGATCAGACATAAAAAAAAAACTATGACATTACACATTAAAATTAATGGAATGTATAAAAACACAGGATTTTTCTAGCCATCAAAAATCATCATCTCAGTAAAATATTGCTACTATTATGGTTGAATATTGAAGCTTAAGGATTTGAATCACAAATGAAGCTAATAAATTTTTTAAAATGTGACAAAACTTAAAAAATTAAAATATTCGAAAATATATACTTCATATCCTGTCTTAATTTTGCTAACAGGTAACAGATCACACCTACACAACCAGTGGGAGTAGTAGCGAACGTAGAGTATACTCACATCACCAGTGGGAAGCTCCTTTGTACCAGATACCGGCTAGATTATGGGTACCACAACGGCACCTATTTCTGCGGTGAAGCAGTAATGTGTAAGCATTACTGTGTTTCGGTTTGAAGGGCGCCGTAGCTAGTGAAATTACTGGGCAAATGAGACTTGATATTTTATGTCTCAAGGTGACGAGCGCAGTTGTAGTATCACTCAGATTATATTTGGTTTTTTAAATAATCCTGAGTGGCACTGCATTATTATGGGCAGGGCGTATCAATTACCATCAGCTCTTGCCTTATTTTCATAAAAAAAGTAATATCTACTATACATGACTCATTAAAATTTTAATAGCTGAACACTCGTGAATGTAATTATATGGTGTTCGTTTAACCAAGGGCAAGTATGACCTTACTTATCTATGTATTACATTTTATGACAGTACAAAATGATAGCTGTAGTCTACAAAATTATCTAAGTTCACAAATCGAGTACTAAAAAGATAATCAAATTTTATTGCGGGACTAAATCCTGAGGTCATGTCCACAACAATCTTTCGCGCCCACACCATCGCGCTCGCCTTGACATTAGTTCGAGTGTCGCGCTTTAGTTGCATTCTTAAAGGGTATTGCACACCGCAAATTTATAGTTGCATTATTATATTTTTTTAATTTAATGATCCATTCGGAAAATTATAGCTAACTCGTTATTAGTTGATAAACGATCAAAACAACATGCACTGTGTTATAACTCAAGATCAGTAAGAACTTACAAAGTACCTTAGTAATATTATTATTCTAAACTGCTGCTCAAAAGAAGCTTCGTAAATAGCATTCAAAGATTAAACGATTATATATATTATATTATATTAAGCTGTTAAATTTTTAGAATTATATATTCTAATATGCTAAAGTAATTGTCGTCTATATTATATTGATATTATATTTACAGTTTAATGTCGTATGGCAGTTTGCTAAGGGGGAATGCTGTTGGGGCTTATATAAAAAAAAGAACATACCAACGATTTGAGAACCCCCCTCCTTTTTTGAAGTCAGTTAAAAACTGTAGGGCAGTTTTGACGAATAATAAAGAAAAGTTTGCTTTTCCTACAATGGCTTCAATACCTCGGCTTGTGACTACGTATGAAACGGAATCTTCCAATATATTTTTCACCAACTTCAGAACGCACTTCAGATCAACTTGATCTTTTGTTAAAGATGAGCAAGGTGAATAAGAGCTGTTGGACGTAGGAAGAAATCGTGGCTGAACAGTATCCCGGAATGGATCGAAATCACAAGTTTCGAGGATTATTTCATCCTCGCAAAAAACCGGGTGAAATATACGGATGCTGACTGAGCCATCATTCACTAATTGAAGAGGCATTGTAGGCAGAAGAAAAATAATAATCATCTATAGAATGACGTGTTTGCCTGCGTATACTGGGGGACCGTTTTAAGACCTTTCCAGATCTCCTCCTCCTCCTCGCGTCGTTTTCCTCATTATCATCATGTCGTGACTCCCCCGCTGCATCAGTTTCTCCCGTACGATTCCCCTCCATCTGCTACGATCCTTAGCCTTATGAAGGGCATCATCAATCAATATCACCATCAGCTGTTCCAGATTATGACCCTCTTTACGAGCAATATGTCCAAAGTAAACCAGCATCCATATTGTGGAAAGTCTAGTTTTGCCGTTAAGTGCTCTTAGAATAGACACGTTGGTGCGAAAGGCGGTCCATGGAATCTGCAGCATTTTTCTTCAGCACCACATTACAAAGGCGTCTATTCGGTGTCAGTCGGCCTTTTTCAGTGTCCAGGTCTCCGCTCCATAACTAAATTTGGAGAAAACTAGCCAAGTCACCAATTTGGTCTCCAGATCTCCAGTCCCCCTGAAAACGAGATCTGTTATTGTTAACTAAAATAATGCCAACAATTAAACAATGTTCACACTGATACCATTTTCACCTTACAGGGCATACACTAACTCTTCTTAATAATTATTGGCACTGTGTACCCGCCCTTACATCGAGCTATACAAGATAATAGCAGGTCTTCCGTACAAAATTATCGAATTTCTTCTTCCTTATCTTCTGTACTTCAAATTATTGTACAGTTTTATTGTTAAGCCTGCCCTGCACATTCAGTGTTAATCTCAGAACCTTGTCTCTCTTTAGTGGACGTTTATATTGGCAGACATACAAATAATTTTATCACTTTATTAGGTACCCAAAAATGAAATTTTACTTTCAGTTACATGTATTGAATACTGTTATAAAATCCCATAATTTACAATTGGACATATCTTTGTCACCAAAGGAATAGCACTCATGTGCTGGTGAGTTTCTCTATATTTAGTAATTCCCATTGACATATAAAGGTTTTAAAGTGCCCAGTCTAGTAGCTCTATTTTAGAAAAGATTGTTTAACTTGTACTTTGATTATTAATATCAGAAACTTTTCATTTGTCAAACTGTAAGGAAATTAAATATTATAAGTAATAAAGAAATATTGACACACACAAATTATCTTGCCCCAAACTAGCTATGGGCTATGCTATACAAGATAACGATATATTTAATACAATATTCTTAAAGATGCATAAAGACTTATAAATATCTATGACTCGGAAACAAACATATAATAAACATATCAAAGCAAACATATAATTCATAAATCAATTCTAACGCTGATTAGATCAAAATTAAATAACGGAATAGTTCTGTATTTTAAGTTTGCATTTTTCTAATTTGTTCTATGTTTAAAAGATTTTGGTAATCCAGTACTTTCAGATGTCAAGAGAAAAATTCTTCAAAATGTCAATGGCAAAAGAAATATTCTTTTCGCGGTATTTCTGTATTCCAGTATATTCGACAGCACAAATGGTACCCTTCGTACCTCAAGAATAAAAAGAGTTAGGATAACCTCAAATGCCGCCAACGGTCATGTTTTTCTTAGTGTAGATGATCACACACCGTGAGGTCACCTCGAAATTATTTATCGTCTATACTTTAAAAACCCCATTAGTGTTTAATGAACCGCTGAAGATACATTTTGCAATGTTCAAAAACTGTTTCTTTCCACTCCAATCAATCACGTTATCTTTGCAGATCAGAGTAATGTACCATAACAATTCCTCTAGGAATCCGTATACTTAAGGTAAAAAGCATTCAAACAGCGACGTACTTCTTATCTCCTGAAACTTGACAGCTTTAAGATATTCCTTGTACTATATCAAGTATCACTTACATAGCTCAATCAATAAAAAAAACAATAAAAGTTATGTCGCTATGAAACCGCACACTAAGATTTAAAATCTCAAAAATCATAAGATAAGATAAAATGCCGTCAACTAAGGCGCGACCAGAAAGAAAGACCCTCGGGTAGATTAATGAGATGGTAATTTGCGGTTCGTAGTAAAATGGAGCTGGTTGCTGGACATCCAAATCTTAATTAGCGTTGGTGGTGACCGTCAGCCCGTATTAAAAGTTCGTTTCATCAGTTGAGTCGTTTTCTGCATGAAAGGACCAATCGGCGCCTACATACCTGTCCGGCGCCTTTTAAGGCAGCCTTATCGTCTCAACGAAGATCGTGTTACTTGTCTGGAAAATTTTTCGAATCATTGTATTGATGGCGCGACTTTAAAGTTGATCTTGTAAACATTATACTTAGATTGGTCTTGACTTTTAAAATTCTTTTAATAATAGTATTTCTTATTGTAAGAATAATTATTTTTAATAAAGACACACGCACTGGTGCTGTTTTTCCGTCGGGGTAGTCAGAGACAATAGAACGCCACCTGCTTCTATCCTTACAAACCTCGCACGCTTCCAAATTCATTACTCTTTTCATACATGCTCGCCGGTTCCGGGTGCCTCGGACATTTCTTTTTTCAAAACGTCCCCAATTTGGTCGACAATGCCCAACGAGATCTCTCGCGACCGATTTGCCCACACACACTCACTAATAATTGGAATATAGGAATTGTGATATAGAAAATATTAAATTAGTATTTGTAAAACATTAGCGTAATCGAAATTGTAACAGTTTTGGTACTTAATAGATGTTTAATATAATAAGTTATAAATAGTCTGGCCATAAATATCATACAAATTAAAAACTTCTAATTTTCAAATTTTATTTAAGATACTTTGGAGTTGATTTAAGAAACTTTTTTTATGAAATAAGGAACGAGACTAGCAGGACGTTGTTGGTAATTAATACGCCCTGCCCGTTACAATGCAGTGCCGCTCAGAATTCTTGAAAAACCCCAAATATTCTGAACGGCACTACAACTGCGCTCGTCATCTCGAGACATAAGATGCTAACTCTCATTTTCCAAGAAATTTTACGGCGCACTTCAGGACCGAAACACAGTACTGCTTACACATTAACTGCTTCACGGCAGAAATAGGCGCAGTTGTAGGTCCTGTCCGGGTCGGTCCTCCCCATAATCTAGCCGGCGTCCTGTACAAAGGAGCCTCCCACTGGTACTTCTTCTATTTTGTAACTTCTATAATTTGCCGCAATTTTACGTAGAGGTTATTATAAAACCACAATTATTGAATGGAGTGTTCAAGAAAACAAAATTGCAGTGATTGTCTTGCATAAAAAAAAAATCTGATAGAAAACAAAATTATTTTCTTTTTTCTTCTCAATTTAATTTTGTATTATTTTGTTTTATTTGTGTAATTATACACAAATAAAACAAAATTATTAATCAACTTTCATTTTATTTTTCTTCTACAAGTCTAAATGTAACTTTTAATTTTGGAAACTACTTGTGAAGTTGTTATACCAGATTGTAGGTACTTACTTTGCTTACATTGTTCTTATTATACTGTTTGTTTCCTTTACTTAAATAAATAAAAAAAAATAAAGTGCGTGTGGATCCGTCAGTCATTTTCAAGACATTTCAAAAGCGAGGAATAGTCCTATATTCGTGTATCAGATACATCCCAACTAATATTATAAATGTGAATGTAAGTTTGTTTGTTACGCTTTGACGCCGAAACCACTGAACCGATTTTCTATGAAATTTGGTAGAGAGATAGACAAGAGCTTGGAAAAGGATATAGGGTATCTTTATTGCGAATAAAAAGCTTGGCGGAGTTGAAATAGAGGATTGAAATTTGTATGCAAGTTCGTTATTATCGAAGATAACATCATGAAACTTTTAAATATTAATTATTCTAGCGTTTTTAAAATTTAGACCAGTGTGGGGTGAAATAGGAGGATGAAAGTTCTATAGTTGGTAGCTTATAAGAAAGTATTAACCACAGCAGTTTGTAGTGTATGATTTACAAAGTGAGTATATTAAAAAATAAAAAATGCTGCCCAAAGTAACTATTGCACGCGCACGTAAGCCATGCGTAAAGGCAAGTATATATATAATTCGTGGCAGTAACTTAGTTCAACGTTTACTGCGTTTTTATGTGACGACTTCGTACGTACGCGTGCGGTCTATTAGCGCAGCCGCCTGCACGCACTCATGCATACGAGCTCACGCCCGTACTACAAGCCTCCTCTCCTCTTAACTCTGTACTTGAGATTTTCTTTTATATAACAGGGGGCAAACGGGCAAGAGGCTCACGGGATGGGGGTGGTGAGGCAACCGCCATGGACATCCAACAGGTGTCATGAGATGCGTTGACGATAGCACCACAGTGTGATTTTTTCTGCCACTTTGATGGGATGTTTGGGGGAAGAATGTAAAAAAAGATTTGAGGGCATGGTGCCTGTAGACTCTATATAGTAACATAGTCTTAAGATCTTAATTTTTCTTTATTGTCTAGTAGTTGTATCTTAGTAACCTCTTGGATTTAAACTCTGTAATGTTACAATGTATTTAATCTGATATATATAATTCTCGTGTCCTGGTGTTTGTTACCAGACTCCTCTGAAACAGCTGAACAGTCTATTTTTCATACCCCTAAATGATAAGGGATTTTTATTCTGTTCCATCCACAAATCAGTTATAGGGTTGCAAGATGGCAATCGAATACAACAATTGTAGTACGATATATCTGATATCTGAGGATCGGTTGCATCTATTTTTTATACCCCAACTTAAATTATTGTTTTTTTAAATTACTTTTTAAGGGAATACAACGTTTACTGGGTCATAGAGTAATTAATAAATATCAAACCTCTCGTCTCTCAAATTTATGCATCGATAGATATACCTCGAACGATGACCATAAAAGATTAGGGCGGCCGCGTGCTGTTAGAGCTAAAAATTCTGTTATTACCAGAACTCCTCGTATTAATATATGTAAAAGTATTGTATTTAGAGAAAGGAAGACTGCTGCTTGGACTCTGTGTCGTATCATTAAACCTGAATTGAATCTTCGATATACAGGATCAAAATGCTTGCTGTCCCGATAAGTACATTCTCTTTACTGATGAAAACATCTTCACAATTTGAGAATACCACAACATGTGCGAACAACATACGCTCATAGTAATGAGCGTTCATTACTATGAGCGTATGTTGTTCGCTACTCCAAGGAAGCTTCACAAATGGTCGGAAAAGTGCAACGTCATCAGCCTGCATTCGACGTAGTCATGGTTTGGTGAGAGTGTCTCGACAAACTTTTATTTTACTACTATTATGAAAATGACCGAAGACTGAAGAAGGCAAGCTCTTAGGATAACTAGAGGAGCACCAGTTGATCAGAGAGTGATGTTGGATTAAGATAAAATTTAAATGCGAAAGTTTAAAATTTTGATCTGTTTGATCACTATTTCTTTTTTATTTTTATAACAAGAATCCTGTGCGGCACTGCATTGTTATGGCCAGGGCGTAATACTTACTATCAGGTAAATAAACATGTTGCCCATCACATCGGTTTTTCTCATAAAAAGTCTTCTTACATGAGCAAAAGCACCTACTAAAAAAAGGCTTAAACTAAGCGCTTCATCATTCGTGAAACATCACTACAAATATTTCTTTTAAATTACTGAATTTACCATAATATGTTCGTAAAAAGAAGAGCTAGTAGACGGCAATTGCCATTAGCTGAACGTCACGTTCGTCTCGTCCCTTATTTTCACAATAAAAAGACTGCAAATACAATTTCTGTCAGAGTCACTTAGCTGGTGATCTTCGAGCATACCTCACCCATAAATATGTGCAAGCGGTTGAGTTGAAGGGAGATGCGTTGGCGGTGAGTTTGGACATAGCGAAGGCCTTGAATCGCGTGTGGCATAAATCGCTTATAGCGAAACAGCCATCTAAGGGGCTTCCCGAGAGGTTATGCAAATTTAAAAATATATAAAATTCTCGTGTCATGGTGTTAAACTTTGAACTACTCCGAAATGGCTTAACCGATTCTCATGAAATTTTGAGTGCATATTGAGTAGGTCTGAGAATCGGACATCTATTTTTCATCCCCCTAAATGTTAAGGGTGGTCCACACGAACTTTTTTTTTTAATTTCTTTACAATTTTTTTTTTAATTTGTATGATTATGAGTCAGCATTAAAAAATACATACAACTTCAATCTCCATCTACGGTCAACAGTTACTTTTGTATCGCGATTTTAATATCGGCAATACAACGTTTGCTGGGTCAGCTAGTATATATATAAAACTTCAGCCAAAGTCTGTTAAAAGACTGTCTTAAATCGCGTTGTGAAACCTTTTAGCAATACGCTTATAATAATATACTTTGGACTATCCAGCAAGATGATGTACCAAATTACAAGGCACGAACTGATCAAGCTTGCCTGAAAGCCCAGGTTCCACACTTTATAAAACCTCAACTTTTATAGATAAACCCTTTGGACTACAAATAATGGTCAGTTTTAGAAGACATGGCTGGCTCGTAGATGACGCATAAGAACTTTCTAGAACAGGTAGTGACTAAATTTCCCATGGAAATAGTACAGTCCATAGATTAATGGCCAGAGAAAAGCCTGCATTAAAGAATATATTTATTAATTTTTTAGTTACACTTTCATAAATAAATGTATATAAGTTTTAAAAGATTACATTAATTCAATGATTTTTGAAGTGAAAACTCTTGGGATGGGTATAAAATGCTAAACTCGCGTCAGGACACGTGGCCTGATCGGAAATTCGCAAGACAGACATTTAAATTATGGATGAAAGATTTATACTTCTTCGTCATAAGTACGCTTAGGTATTGAATTAGCGGGAAGTTGCAGGGAAGGCCTTTAGGGTCAACCGTTTTCCCATATTTTCTTTTCATATTAACTGATTCATTAAATCCAGCCTCCGATAATTGAGTTCTGTTATTATAACACATTTAAGATGGTTTTCCCATTTGCAGCTGAAACTTTTTGGCAAGTTTTTAGTGAAAAGAAAAGAAGTTATCTTATTCTTATTCAATTAATTTATCTAAATATGTTTTTATATTTGCCGATCAGTATTTTGGCTTCAATCTGGAATACTGATCGGAACTGCATTTATATGGGCAGGGCGTAATACTACTTTTACTTACAGGTAAACAAACATCTTGCCAATTACATCGCTTTTCTAATAAAAAGTCTTCTTGCTTGAGCAAAAACATCTACTAAAAAGTAAATATGATCTTTAATTATTTCGAGTCAGTGTAAGTACAGAATTGCTGAGTCTGGCTGAGTGCATCATTTGTTTGGCAGAAAAAACCCTCTAATATAATTACATTTATTTCTATACTAAATAAACTTTTGCTAACTAATCTGTTTGTAGCCACCATATAGCTACAGGTACTTTACTTAATCTCATTACCAATATCCGCTTTGGTATAACTGACAGCTCAGCAAAAACTTTCACACCTCATCCCTAATCCTCTATTTACCAAGGATTTGCAAACAAACCCCCACAATATTGTTTTATTGTAATCTTAAAATAAAAAACGGTGACAAAACTATAGAGGATTCCCAAAGATGGCCACACGGATGAAAGTTAATCGGATTTTCAATGTAAATTTATTGTTTCGAAAAAAATATAATCCCACCCAGTTGCTGTCAGATATATCGACATATTCTTTTACCCTTAACTAAGTCTTGTTTACTGCTGATGGATTTACGATACTTTAAGACAACCTTTTTTAGAACAAATCAATAAATTCGTCGTAAATGTTTCGCAGCTAAGGAATAGAGGCCAGTATTGTGTTGCAGATACATCTTTTTGCATCCAATATGTAGTATTATTTTGTGATTTATGACTTGAGACGACAAAAAGTACAGCTACTGTCTTTTCTTTGTGGGGCTTAGATTACGTTTGACTGAACATCTATCGGTTTTCGGATAATCTTTTCTCCTAATCTATGAAACCTTTTTAAAGTCACATTCCTACCCGTTACTCGCTAGTTATAATTCTCTTATCTGAAATTTAATTAAAATGTTTAGAAACTTGGGATTACTAAACACAATATTTGTTAAGCTTTATATTTTAACAAATGATTCTTATTTTGTCTTATTTACAAATTTCGTCGTATTTTAGAAGAATCAAGTAATGACTGTGCTTGTGCAAATATGTATTTATAACACATTGACCGGAAAACAATTCCGAGTTGCCACATCCACTTTGGTGGTCTCTTATCGCCAATGTCACTTCTAAAGACATTTCACCTTTTTTATAGCTATGCTCTTCGCGACTTTACATTACAAATATATCGTTTACTGTTCAATCCACATCTAAAACCTTATTGCGATTAAAATAAGGTTGGTAATTCAGCGATTGTAAATATTCATTAGTTGTGTTAAATTTGTGTTCACGTATAGTTTTATCTCAGTCTACTTTCTCACCTTTTTACGACGCATCGTGTGGTTCGAAGTGTCTTAGATACAATTATCGATTAGGTAATGTTATCGACACCGATCTCGTGTCTTCCGGTTGGGCGTTTGTTGGTTTAGGTCACCTTATGTAAGTTAGTGGCGTTTTTATTCTGGCCCTGAACAGTCAGGTGTTATTGGCAATGACTTCACCTGAGGCCCTATACCTAAAAAAAACACCTGCATTTGTAGTGTTGTTATGTGTTTTATGTTCCGGCTTCGGCGTGGTTACTGCCGTCATTAATCTCGGGGATTTTTGTTTCTTTGATTTCTTATTTTTTTTTCAGAAGAATCATATTTGTGTTTTTCTTTCACAAAGGAATAACGTTCATGATATATAAAATATTCACTGTCTATAAATTACTCCAGCAGCTCAAAACCAGCTGTAGTTAGTACTGGTATACATCACAAGTTGAGCATCGGCCTTTTCCTTTGCCTCACAGCATATTTAGATAAGTTAGGATTAGGAATATATTATTATTTAGTATTTAGATTGTAATTTACGTATGTGGCATGGAATAAAATGTCCTTATTTTCCAAATTCTGCTATGACTGCTCTAGCTCCTTGCCTCGAGCCAACTTTATCCTAATGGCAGTGACAGTTTAGTTTCATTAAATACCCACAAAAGACCACGGAAGACCAGCGTTGTGGATTCTTTCGAAACCACAACTATGCTAAGTTGGGGTCCCATTGGAGTAATTAGATCATAATTAGAATTGTATTACTTTAAGAACTATAATCAGAAGGTATAATGACGTCAGTAAACATTTTTTCTTTATTTTCTTTTCTTTCTTTCTTTCTTCCTTTCAAAATATCTCAGCACGCCTCAAGAAGATTTCACTTCACAAAAGCGTGAGCATCATGAGGTGAAATGATTTCATTGCTTATCGTTATTATTATGAAGATCAGCCTAGACAATATTGAACTTAAAAGACTCACTCTTACTCACCAAAAAAGTACTAAATTGAGTACAAAAAGGCAATGAAGTATGTCAAAACCTTGGCAGACAAACATTTTAATTTCTGCACCTTTGCCACCTATACTTCATGTAAGCCTAGTAAGCCTAAATAAACCGCAATGGACAGGTGTCCGGTGGGGCAGTTAAGTCGGTAGGCTCTCCACAACATGGACCGATTTGTATGACACTTTGTGTTAGTGTACGTGAAATGCTCAAAATAGAGGTTAGTTCTAAACTTGACTTTTTTTGACGTTTTCACAGCTGTCATAGTCTATCTAGACGTATAAAATATGATCTAAGTCCAAAAATGTTAGAATACAAACTTAATTGTGTATAAAAATTAGGGATAACTTTAACAAAACAAAATAATTGTTTAATTCTATATCGTAAACCAACATAAGACGACATACAAATTAATTTACAACAGAATCAACTCTGTAGATTATTATCATTAATGTTTTAATGACTCACTCCACACTATCAAATTATCAAGAAGATAATCTTGTATTACGAGTGCAATAAAGTAACACTTTGTATAATATTTTATGTGGTATTACACCATAATTTAAGCTGTAGTATAGTTTTTACTCGTAAGCGAATAGCTACTTCAGTGAGAGAATGATAAGCTGTTATAAATATGGTAGGTGAGCTATCAAATTGCAAAAGGTGTTCGAATGTTTGCAGATAATTATAAAAACGTCAGGCAATCTTTTTATTAAAGTAGGTACTGAGAATTTGTATTGGAGTTGTAATTTCCTTTTATCAAACCATATTTGCATTTTATATCTTTAGCGGCGTTGAGCATTATTCTTGGGTAAGTATAAAATGGTAAACTCGCGTCAGGACACGTGGCCTGATCGAATTTTGTAAGACAGTCGTTGAAATTATGGATGAAAGATATATACTTCTAATTAACTATAGTTCGGCTTTTTATACTTAATGATCATTGTAATTGGGATTGGATCGAATCTCAACCATGAAATATTTTTACAGTTTATTATGGATGAAAGTTGATTTTTCTTAGAGATAAACTTCTTAATGTAAAATAATTGTAATAGTTCTGAAATGTTAATTTTTTTATGTAACATAATTGTCATTTTTGTGTACGATATTAATAATATTGAATATTGTATTTAACCTCATATAAATGCTAGTGCTTTTATACTGATAAATAAAGCAATTCGTGCGAAATTATTCCCTAACCATTCCAAAATATTCATAAATTCACAACGTTAATGTTTCAAGTTTTCACTTCTGCAGGCACTCACGGAGTGCAATCCGTATTTATTTTATATTGCAGTTAACATTACGGCGTTTATAATTTGTTTTGAGTTTAAATCATGTAATTCTGTTTTAATTTTTCAATTTTATACTTAAGCCCAAACAATTAGGCATTATTTGTACAAATAATTATTAGGATTAAGATTTAAAAAAAATAATTTACATATATATTGAAATCGTAACATAGTGACAATTGTATACATTGATTTTTGTGAACCCTTCATGTGCGTTCTACGAACAATGCTGAAACGAAAAAGTACTTTGTATCATTTGTTTCGTTTCTCTTTTTGTCGTTATGTATTTTCCGCTAAACGCAAAACTGCCGAATTATTATATCAAATTTTGCATGAATATTAAAAAAGTTCAGGACAACGTAATATAAGCTTCTGAAAGACATTTTGTAAACTAAGGGCGGTGATATTTTGCCCGGACGCTAATTAGTATCTACTCCTTATCCATATAATCAAAAATTACAATAACGCCTACTGAATACTTCTATCATCTATATCTTCATATCTTCAGTATAATTTAAATTACGTGCTTTAATATCCTACCTACCTGCTATCAAATGATTATGTTCCCTATTTATTAAGACTCGTGTATATAATACGACCTTAAACAAATTAATGGCGTCAAAGAAACCAATTATTATATCTCACGACAAATTGCCGCCAGGGAAGCGGAGACGGGCGCAGCAAAAAATTCGCTCCAATTGTCTTTATACCATTTTATTGCCCCAAACAAGTCAACCCTGATGTTATCATGTGTATTACTTTCAACCTATCTTCTATACTTATTATCGATAAAGGTAGAGTTACATGACGTTAAACGAAATTTAAAACGTTAATTTTTATTCAATTGCCTTAAGTGGTTTTGTTGTGTCTATTCTACTCTATCTACTATCTATTTATACCGGATGATAAGGTGCAATATTTAGCTGAAAGTGATTGATATTATACGTAATATTTTAAGTGTTTATTAATGGCAAAAGTAAATTTATACTTTACTTTCGCATCAACATTTTAAAGTGTGTGTATTGTTGCATAAATTTTTAAGTATGTGAGTGATCTCTGTTACCAGACTTAACGCTTTTAAAAAAATTGTAGTTAAAAATCATTTTCATTTGAAGAAGGTACAACCGTTACGTCAAGAGCGCCAGAAGCATCCAATCAGGAGGCGCATGTTTGAATTCTACATCGGTGGAAAATAGATTGGAACTGAATTTTAATCTGTTTGTTCATAATGTATGATAACAGGTATGCGATAGTAGGTACAGTATAACCAGCCTTATTAAAGTATTAAAACGCTTGTTAATATAACTGTTTTTTTACACTACCCACTGAATACGTTAACCTGAAATAGCATAAAACGTCCAGTTATTTATTATTTTTCGGAAATCCATAAAATCCAAATGTTTTGAGTTTTCTTGAGTGTTAATTTTGCCAATATTTGACACGTGTTTCGCCTCTACATGAGGCATCTTCAGGAGATGATGACTCGCCAAATTCTAGCACGAGACTGATGTCTTGAGTCTCTTTTATTAAAACAATACATTCCAATTATTTAAAAAAAATATTACGACCGTTAATCTTCCAACAGCACCATGTAAGCCATGCAATATTTTTTTATTCACAAGGTAACAGATAATCATGTCACAAGTTTTTTCCCCTCAAAACCACACAGGACAAAATGGCGTTACCATCAGATTATCACAGTCCTGCGGTGAGATTATTACTTTATTTTTTCTCTCGCCTACCTGTCCAAGCCCTTTCAATATTGGAACAGAACAATCCAATAACCAAAATAGCACGGCCTCAGATTATTATACAAATAGTTACACTAGATAGTTCATTTATAAATTGTTGTCTAAATTAAAAAGTAAGCAAGCTTCTTAACCGGGTGAATATATTGTTTATTGTTCCTATTAGAGAATTGTGACAAATTCTTGGATGTGTCAGATAAAATGCTATACGTCAAATGTTTGTGGAATTCATTAGAAGCTGATTTGAATGTTTGAATTTAGAAGTATTGACTGATAATAAACAGTTTGTTAAGTGACCGAGGGAATTCTGAGGCAGATGTTGATTTGTTTCTGAAAATTTTTTTTTATGACAATAAGGGACAAGACGAGCAGGATATTCAGCCGATGGTAATGGTCTTGAAAATCTCAAAAATTCTGAACAGCACTGTAATTACGCTCGTCACCTTGAGACATAAGATGTTAAGTCTCATTTGCCCAGTAATTTCACTAGCTACAGCGCTCTTCAGACCGAAATACAGTAATATTTACACATTACTGCTTCACTGCATAAATAGGCGCCAAGATTCTAGATAGATTCAACATTAACCAGGTTAGTGATCCTGTCCACTGAGCTAGAGGTCCCGGGTTCGAATCTAGATGTTTGTTTCGTGTTCACGTTGAAACCTTCATAATTATTATTTTTTTCATTAAAATATTATATTCGAACGTATTAAGTTTTGATTTGACATTAATATCTCGTTTGACATTGTCAAAAGGAACGGAAACAATCAACGAATTGTTCAGTTTATCTTATTAGGCCTGCCTCGATTACGTTTCCTATTTATAGGGTACCAGTTCATTACTACTTTGGACCATCTTTCGTCTTTTGTTTTTTTTTTTTGTATATTTCCAGCCCATTTCCATTTTAAACGTAGAACAGATAATGCTGCATCTTTTGCTTTGGTTTCCTTCCGAGCATAACCGTCTTCATTGCCCTCTGAGCGACAATGAACCCATAGTTAGCGACCACGTCTGCGTCTCGTGGTAATAATTTAATTTAGGCAAATAGAGTCAATTATAAGCACTTTATAAAATACTCTTATTTAATTTATTCTTTTGGAAGATAATTTCCTTAGTGTATATAGGTATCCAAGCGATTTGAAACATTCAAACAACTAAATCAAAGTACCTTTTATAAGATCGATAAATAAGTTTTTAATATAACAATTAGCCAACAGGAAACTTGGTATAAAATTTTAATTTGGTTAATATATCTTAATTTATTGTTCAATCATTAGCGTTTTGATTTGATGTTATCAATAAAAGTATTTAAAATTTCAATAAAGTATTATTTACGGTCGTGTCAATCACACCCACGCCTTTATTAACGAATGAACAGTAATCGAGCCACGGCATTCAATCAAAAAAAGCAATATTTAGACATAATTCATTCGAAATAGGTATGGTAAATACCCAAATAGATTACGTCAGTTAGTCAAATATTCAACAGTCCGTTTTGAGGAGTGCGCTGAAGCATTGTCGTGGTGAAGGAGGATCCTACTTCCAGGGCGCTGCTGTCGAATTTTCTGCAAAACAACAGGCAAACAGCGATTGACATACAAGTCTGCAGTAGCTGTCCTTCCATCTTCTAGCACAACTATCGCGAAAAGGCCTTTCCGTGCAAAGAATGAGGCAATCATCTTTTTCCGTTAACTTATTCCTTTCGTTACCTTAGTTGGCCGATCCTCGAAAGGAAACACCCACAGATTTGATTGTCTTTTGATTTCGAGTTCGCAGCAATATATCCAGCTTTCATCGCCTTTGATGATGTCAAATACAGCATTTGAGTCACCGCCGTTGAACTTATCTAACATTTGGCGACACCAGTCCATGCGAAGGTGTTTCTGGTCATCGGTTAAAGTATGGGGAATCCACCTGGTACAAAGCTTCCTGACGCCTAAATGTTCGTGTAATATTTTTTGAAGTTATCTCATACCAAAGTCTAGGCTTGCCCGTATCTGCTGATAGGTCACTCTCTTATCTTCCTCTATCACGCGTCGCTCAGCACTGATGCTATGTTCACTAGTCGCTGTTAAGGAACGTCCCTCACGCGGATCATCATTGAGATTGCTACGTCCACGCTTAAACTCGTTAAACCAATTGTAAATAATGGCACGAGATGGGGCTTCATTCAGAAATGATAATCGTAACCTATCATAGCTTTGTTGTTGAGTAAGCCCACAACGAAAGTTATGTTCATTTTCACGTGTAACAAGAGTTTTAGATTTGCCGCCAATTCACAAAAACAAATGACAAATGAATGCAATATACTACATTAGGTTACCAAAGAGTTCTTAAATTGAAATTCAAAAAAAGATTTCATTAGCAATGTTTCTAACTGGCCAATTCTACACATTTTCAGATTCACCCACGTACGAGTATAAAGCCCATTTACGCTTACCTACAATTTTAGATAATCCGACTCTCGGCAAAACTTTAAAATAAAGTTCAGGTTATAAAAAGGGCATGACATAAATTTCACCGTCGGCGCATTATGATTGATCACCAAGTAAGTATCGTCCGTTGATGTTAGATATATAAAAAATGTTGTGTCTACATTGTATGTGGGTGGGTGCCAATGTCCAGTAAAAGCACAGTAAAACGGTTTCATAAACTCAACGCAGTAATGTATTGCACCCATAATATTTTTATCGCTGGAAATGTATCGGGTGACAGAGGTCAACGACAGGATGCCATATTTAAAATGTTTGTTCTACTTTTGTTTTTTATAAAAACAAGAGGCCGCCCGCGAAGATTTCGTTTACGCCATACAGTTTTCCATGGAAACTTAAATCGTTTTCCTAAATTAAAAGAACGTGTGATCAAAAACGGGTCAACTGTTATGGAGGGTGTTTGTAGTATAGCTTGATATAAAAAATATTTCTTAATGAATAAATTTCATCAAGAAATTAAAGATTAATTAAACAAAACCTTACTATATAGATGTGAAAGGTTTCCCTTTCTGTATTTTACTCATTAACTTCTAAGTAACCGAACAATTTTAATAAATTTTTCTATGGACTGAGACCAAGATAAAATGATGATTTTAATATTATTTATTTTGTTACCAAGACACTCGTTGGCAATATCAGAGAAGCTGCTCATGGATGCCCACGTGGACGTGATCGGTCCTCAACAGTGCGGATTTCAACGAACTTTGTTCCGCATACTACAAAGCTGTGAAATGAGCTTCCTTGTGCGGACGATACGACATGGGCACCTTCAACAAAAGCGCGTTTTCACCTTTCTAAAGGCCGGCAACGCTCCTATGATTCCTCTCGTGTTCCTCGCTCGGTTGTCCTCTTTTTCCATTCAAAGAAACTGCTATCGCATTTCCAGCCTCAATGTTTTTAAGTATAATACTAGTTGCTACCGTAATCTAAGGCCAGTGCTGACTTCAGTTATTTAAAATATTCGTAAAGCTAAAGCGAGGTAACCCCACGTGGTAATTTCGTATTATGATCAATATATGTATAATAATGATATACCAAATACATCTTAACTAAAATTTATCGTACTACAATAATTATTATATTCGATTGCCATCTTGCAACCCTATTGCGGATCTGTGGATGGAACAGAATATTATAAAAATCGCGATACGAAAATAGTTGTTGATCGTTGACGGGTGAAAATTTGAAGCTGTCTGTATTTTTTATTGCTAAATAATATATCACACAAAATTTCACACAAATCGGTTTTGCCGTCTCGGAGGAGTTTGGTAACAAACAACGCGACGCAAGATGATTGTAAGCCACGACAAACAATTCAGCAATATATTGGTTAATTCAATTAGAACTAATGGTAAAAACATTCCAAATGTATTCTCTATTAAAACATTAGTGTTATTTATATTAAGTCGTTGCGAAAATAATCCGAAAACATTGTTTATAAATAAAAGAGTGAGAAAAGCAGCTCAATCGTTGAATGGAGTGTGTTATTTATTAGTATAGATTATCGCAACAAATCACCGGACCGATTGCCGTCCCGGAATCAGTCCGTGTAATCCGAGAACGCCCCTTTACATTTGATGATTGGACAAATAAATATATTTCCCGTATCCTGTTTATTGCTTCTCCGGTGTTAATAAAAATGTTGGGGATGCGCGGGTCGATTCGATTGCTCCGACATTTGAAAATATTAAACTTCTCTATCGAAGTATGACAGAAATTTTATAGCAATGTCATCACGATTTTCGGCTACGCGCCATGTTGTTTTTTTCTGATATTTGTGACATACCGTAATATTCAATATCAACATTATATTCACATGATCTAATCTTACCTTCAATTTCTTATACTCAATTATTTAAGGAGTGATTTTTTTTAAATGTGGAAGTGTTATTCATGCATTTTATATAGAATATAAAATGAAAAAAGAAACAGTGAAATGAATAGGCGGAGTCCCAGGAACATTTTACTCTTTCATCAATAAACAAGATTAAAAGGGAAAATAAGAACCTGAAAAAGACTTTTAAGTTTTACTTTAATCGCACGTAAAGATTACTTCGTTATTTACTTGATTGTCTGTTTATATTTGGTTTGAATACTATAAAGATTACATAAACAAAAGTCAACTCTCTCTCATAGTCAATTTCATTTCAGAGATTTGTGTGGAAAAATGAATCACAAATTTATCATTATGATTTGAATGAATAACTTGGGAATTTTCAGCGATTTCTAAAGTATTGATGCAACAATAATTGATAAATTTTCACTGGCAATAATTGTTTCAATTAAAATAGTAAAGCTACAGTTTACTACTTTTTGAAAGAAAACTTCTTCTTTTGGAAAGGCCTTTGGATGGAAGTGATGATGATCATGAAGCTACATTTCAATGCAAGTATAGTGAGTCTTAAATATATTTTAATTATTGTTATTATTTTTAATATTGTTGAAACTTTGAAACTTTAGAAAATAATTGTTGTTTCAGCGTTTCTCCCCAGTCTCCCCTACTGGTGTGAATGGGCTGTGTACAGGGTGGCCGGCGTCTGTCCTCGTATCGTTCCTAATAAATTAGAAGCCACTAATACAAGTCTTGCCCAGAAGACTGGTCGTGTCAACTCTCCACTAATGTACTGCCACGATAACACCTTCGAAAGCACTCGTATGCACATCCAGAACATGAAGACCTACCAACAGCGATTATTCAACACTAGTTGTATCCACTTCAGGGGTCTTTAGTAATGGTTTATAGGCTGGTGGGTATAAGGTTTTGATATTTCTACGTGCTTTATTGCTGATCATTTGTAATTAATTGCTTGATTGCCGTTGTTAGTTTTACGTGTAGACTTAAAACTGACTATTACTTGCCGATTCTTCTTAACAAAAGCAACTTTACGAATCGGCGAGAGTTTATGAGAAGTAATTGACGATTCAAAAGACTTATTGAATAAAAATTATAATCTAATGCAAACAAGCGGGGTCGCAATTTGACATTTTTTTATGACAATAAGGGACGAGACGAGCAGGTCGTTCAGCTGATGGTAATTGATATGCCGCGATGTCCATTACAATGCAGTGCCGCTCAGGATTCTTGATAAAACCAAAAATTCTGAAAAGCACTACAACTGTAGTCTCAAGACGTAAGACGTTCAGTCTCATTTACCCAGTAATTTCACTAGCTTTTTCTATCAAAGAGGAGGCAAACGGGCGAGAGGCTCGCGTCATAGGGAGTTGTGAGGCAACCAACCATGGACATCCACAACAACAGGTTTCAACAGATGCGTTACAAGCCTTTAAGGTAAGGGGTATGCTCTTTTCTTGAAGGTCCCTAAGTCATATCGGTTCGGGAAAACAGCAGCCGGTAATTGATTCCACAAAGTGGCTCTGCGAGGCAGGAAATTTCTTGCAAAACGCGCAATTGGGGAATGCTGGACGTCAACGTGATGGGGGTGGTATTTAGCATTTATTGTACAACAGCGATTTTTAAATCGAAACACAATAATGCTTGCATATCACTTCTTCACGGCAGAAAAATGTGCCGCCGTGGTAATCCACCTAGCCGGGATTCAGTGCAAAGAATCCTTCCAATAACGATGAATACCAGTTCGTATAAATCGCCATTATTTTCGTACCTGTTTCAGCGACAATATGAGGTAAGTCGTAACACATTACGAAACATGATTCACTTATATATATTAACCTGATCTTTTGTCACTGTCGTTACAACTAAGCATAACAGAGACAAAATAGACTTTATTAGGGAATACGTAGTATGCACCTTCTTGAAATAGACCTAAGGATTCGAGATTATCCTAAGCAGCAGTGCAGTTCTAAATACAAACAAATTATCGCTGGAGAACTTTTCCTTTTTATTAACAGCAACTATTTACAAATACATCATACAGTGCCGTGAATCGGTTTAAATGAAAGCTACTTAGTTGGCTCATAACAATGTTGCCAGTGCAAAAAAAACAAGCACTAATTCTCGAATTGATTCCGCTGATGTACAGACCATTTTATGAGAGTGTGAACAGATTGTGTTACCAGACATTGCGAATGTTATTTATGTGCGACGGACACTATTGAAGCTGCTCTTTATAAGTATTACCCGGTGAAGCTTTATGATAATTTTCTTTGTATTTCAGTTATTTTTCTTAATTGAAAAGGAGGACAAACGAGCGTACGGGTTACCTGGTGCTAAGTGATCACCACCGCCCACATTCTCTTGCAACACTATAGGGATACGGGAGCGTTGCCGGCCTTTAAGGAAGTCGTTTTTTAGCTGTGCGCGCATAATGTGCCCTGATAATCTGGAGAGTTTAATCACCATAGCAAAAATAGAAAAGATCAGGGCTCGTGACCAATAAATTCAAACCACAGTTGGTGTAGGATCGCATTTCCTGGCTATCACGTATCCGGTATTTCACGATTGCAACAAGGGTCAACATTCTTACTTTCAGTGAGGGATTGAAGACAGATTGAAGGACAGACGTATGTTTTCCTTAAGATGGATTCATGACGCGAACAGCACCTTGCCATATTAGTATAAAAAAATATGGTCTCGGCATAGGCCTTGAGCGGCGTTATCGAGCGCGCGTAAGAATTAAGGGTCTGATTGGCGGAGAGTGCGGAGAGCGACAAACGATTACAGTTCGCTTTCGCTGCATATTTAAATATCAATATTCGTATTATTTTTGGTTGTCTTTTAAAATTTGTGCTTTTCACGTTTCTTTAATGTTTATATTTTGAAATTTTATATTTTTATAGAGTAGGAGAAAAAGCAAAAGTAGAGTTACTCATATTCCGGAATACCAAAGGAGCACAGGAGCGCTTCCAACCTTTGAGGTCGTAGTACGCGCTTTTACGGAAGGTACCCATGGCGTATCAACCTGGAAACACCACGCAGAGTAATTCAATGAATATATTATTTTGTGTTGTTATATAGTGGAAGGGGAGTGATTACCACTTAAGATCATTTGGAACATCAAAAACTTTACTAGGCTCAGTTTAGAGTCTGGTATTCAGTTGATATTATGGCCTCATTCGATGCATCATTAATGTATTCTTAGCTAGCTGTTTTTAAACATAACTTATTTATTTCTAATAAACTGGCAAATAAAGTCTCTAAAGAAAAAAAATCTATTAGGTCACACACGCACACATACGCTCCGACAAACTGTATCAAAAGGAGACCACAATTATTTATTCAGGCCAACTCAACGCGATTCCTTTGGACCTCCAAGGACCCTTCATTCCAAATGCTAAAATAAATCAATTCTCGACATAATCCACGGACATTAAGCTAGTATTGATAAAAAAAAAATGATTCTCAGACAGTTTTTACTCTGCCTTATTTTTCATCAGCCTGCAACTTCAGATCAATTAAACATTGTTGCATACTAACACGTTAAATAACTTTATTGTATCGCCATCCCTCCAATTTTAGAACCCATAAACTTGCGAATGGTAACAAAAGTTAGGTTTCGATTTCAATATTAATTTGCATAATGTTAGTATGATATTAATTTTACGAGCTCGTTGGGATTTTTGTAGTATTTTTTATAAAATTAACAAACTAGCTAGTTAGCTACTTTGTTTGTGAAACTTTTAAGATACATTCTCTTTTATTTAAATACGAGTTCGCGGCCGCTTTGATTGCGGCGTATTATTTCAATTAACTTTTTTGTTTTTATTTATTTAATATATTTATTTATTAAAGCACACCACATAATATACAGTACAATTTACTTAATCCAATGTTACAATTAGTAGTTCTAAAGTATACGACAATTATGGTGTACATAAAAATTACAAAAAATACTCCCTCATTACTTTTGAAAAATAGAACTAATACTATCTAAACTATAATTAAAACAAAAAATAAAAAATGAAAGTACAAATTATAACAATAACTTATTAAAATAATGAAGACGAAAAAAAAAGAAAAACTACTTATAATAAATTAGTTGATTATATATTACAATAGTAATAAATAGTGATTTTATCACAGGGATGTTATTAAATAACTTATTACAATGAAGAAAAGGTATTGCTTAAAAGTTTGGTTATTCACGCACGTTAAAACCGATATGATTCTAAAAACACTTAATCTTGAGCTCTGCAGTAAAAACCACTTTCAAATATATTATATATTTTAAATTAACAATTATATACTTTAAGTACATATTTTACCTTTATTTTTAAAGTATAACGTGCAGAAGAATTTCCTTAAACCGTACAATGCGATAAAGATAATACTAATAATAATACCCTTTCTTAGATTAGCTTTCTCAAACAAACGGACAAACCGACAAACATAAAAAAAATCAAGATGTACCCCAGGCTCGAACCTGCGACCTTCTGCACAACGAGCATATGTGATAACCGCTGTTCCACGGCAACTGTAAAAAGCGTGCCTATCTTATATACATCTAGTAAGTAAGTGTTAGGTTATTTTCGTTACGGAATTTCTGGATTCGGTCCCCACGCTCAAGGCCCGCGATAGAAGCTATGCAATAGCTTAAAAATTTCCAAAAGCTGTTCAATTATTGTAACAATGTTTAGCTAATGTTTAAGCACTGATTAAATTAAACATAAGTATTTATGATGTCAATAACGCTAATTGAGCGTAATTAGACTTTACCAAGACTATACTTAAGTTAAACTTAAGACTTTTGTATTGAGCTGTCTTATCTTCAGCTGTCAAATGACTATAAAAACAATATCAAAGATTATTCTAAGCATACACTCAGCAATGTTTTACATGAGTAAAATCTAGTCAATCCTATTTAAAAAAGGAGTCCACCGAGTTTCTTGCACTCGTAAATTTGATGTCTGAGGCATCGAATAATTGATTTTAAAAACTGCATTCTGGGCAAAATTTTTTGAATTTGAATTTATTTAGTAAATAACTTAATTTAAACGAACATGTGTCATAATACGATGAATAAAGTTTATATCTAATGAAGAACACATTCTGTGAATTCTCACATTAATGTCGACCTGTTTTCGCACTCCTCTACTGCGTCATTTAAGAATAAGTTAAAACAATAATTAACGTGCTTACCTAAAGCATAGTATATTTATTCATTATTATATCCACTAGTACCTATATCTGTCATTGTCCAGATAATTAGCCTAAATATTCTATTGTTTACTTATCTTAAAGTTCTGTTGTCATGTCTGTCTTTATATTCTAATTTTTATATTTTATTTATGTTCATTTGACTATAGTGATGTACTGTTTGTTTCTTTAACAAATAAACGAGTGGGAAGCTCCTTTGCACAGGATGCCGGCTTGATTATGGGTACCACAACGGAGCCTATTTCTGCCGTGAAGCAGTAATGTGTAAGCATTATTGTGTTTCGGTCTGAAGGGCGCCGTAGCTAGTGAAATTACTGGGCAAATGTGACTTAACATCTCATGTCTCAAGGTGACGAGCGCAATAATTGTCATACCAATCAGAATTTTTTGGGTTTTTCAAGAATCCTGATCGGCACAGCATTGTAATGGGCAGGGCTTATTAATTACCATCAGCTGAAGTCCTGCTCGTCTCGTCTCTTATTGTAATAAAAAAAAGGAATACCATAATATTATGATGACATAAGACTACAAGCCGATGTCAACAAACCATTATAAACCTTTCAATAACGTATGTTATGATCAGCCTCACAAAGATAGTGAGTGTTTCCAAACACAATGGCCTTCATATTAGCCGAAATATTCCAATATGATCTTTTACTAATGCACTGTCTATCCACGTTTATAGCTTAAACTAGTAATTAACTTATTGAGCCCAATACAGTGTAGCACAGCTCCCACGATCTTGTGATACGCTTCTTAGAACACTGAGATGGACATAAAAATGAGTGCCTTTTTATGTTTAAAAGGTTTTCGACTTGTTAATTATAGGTTTACACTTGGTGTTGCGTTTCTAAGGGTACGGTATTGTTTGAACGTATACAATGATTATGCAGTGGCAACTGCGATATTGATAGGGGAAATTCTATTGGTATGTTTTATCGGGCATATAAATATTTATTTGGTGAATTCCGTTCGAATAATAAACTACCAAATACAAATTTTAGTGATTGACAGACCGACTTGTTTCAATTTGATTTAAAATTACGATTTCATACCTATTTATATTATATAAAAAATAGCTTTTTCATAAGATGACCTTATTCTAGGTAAATACAGTTTTAGGAAAAGAAGTCAACCCTAACATCATCAGAAGAGGTAAGAGTTACGCGATAGAACGAGAGGCCACTTTAAGGTGAATAAAAATGTAGGTAGCGCTGTGCGATCTGAATTAAACCTAATTGTACTACCGCAAGAGTCCCTATTTCTATGCAATTGCGGAGTGAGATTTCCGTACTTTTACTATTATATATTCTTTGCTACGGGTATTAACCTGAACAGCTCCTTTGAGCACTCCCCCTGGAAAGAATCATTTATGTAAGATAAACAATAAAGATTGTTTCCGATATGCGTAAGTCACACTAAAAGTTTTGCGTAACTTAAAAAAAAACGACATGTTATAACCAAAATATTATGTTTATTGCTTTTCAAAATACTCTCCTTTATTTTAAACAATTTTTCATGCGATCGAACCATTTTTTAAAACAGGAGGACCACAGATCTGAAGGCATGTGTTCTGCGTGCTGATTGAACGATATCACTGCCTCTTCGGAATTGGTAAAAGTGAAACCTCTCATCAAATCTTAGATTTTGGGGAAAATACAGAAATCACATGGTCGGGGCTATGTGCAGGATGGGTGAGGAATTGTACTTTTTCGGAAGCTAAATTTTATCAACTTGTCTATTTTCAGTTGATATAATCTCATAAAGATCACGATAAAATAAATATAGTCGCGTGTAAAAACAACACGATTCTAAAACATTTCTCTTCACGGCAATTTACAACAATTAACCAAATATTGAAATGTCTACAAATAAAACGCAACTTGAAAAACAAATTAGCAATTATACGGATCGTTAGAGGTAAGGCGAAGGTTCGCGCTGGTTTAAATTAAACTTAAGGAGTGGTCATTAGTACCTCGACAGGCTGCCTCTGTTACGCCTTTTTGCGGTCGTAACAGAATTGCCCGATTGCCCATCGTTAAGCCTCGATACGCATCTGTATCTGGAATGCAATATACAGGCTGATATTAAGATTGTTTTACAAATTTTATTTTTCAATATTTTCCAATAAATGTATTTATTTGTATTTTTGTCAACATTCAATTTTTTTATGACAATAATGGACGAGATGAGCAGGACCTTCAGTTGATAGTAATTGATATGTCCTGACCAATACAATACAGTGCCGCTCAGGATTCTTGAAAAACCCAAAAGTTCTGAGCGGCAATACAATTGCGCTCTTCACCTTGAGACATAAGTTGTTAAGTCTCATTTGCCCGGTAATTTCACTAGCTGCGGCGCCATTCAGATCGAACCCCATCAATGTTTACACATTACTGCTTCACCGCAGAAATAGGCTCCGTTGTGGTAGGTACCCGTAATCTTGCTGGCAATCTGTGGAATGGAGCCTCCCACTGGTAAATTGTAATAAAATTGTACCTAATAAATATGTAGTTTGCTTACTACATTATAATAGTTTTTAAGGAAACGCTTAACGAAAGGTTCTTGCGTGAAATAATTATATCATCACCATCATCATCATCAGCCGTAAGACGTCCACTGCTGGACAAAGGCCTCGCCCAAATATCGCCAAGACGATTAGTCCTGAGCTGCCCTTATCCAACCTATTAGGCGATCTTGACCAGATCGTCAATTAATTTATTATTAATGAAATTATATAATAACACAAAAATCTATTTCTGCTTTTGTTGCCAAAACATTATTATCTGTATACGTTACTGTAAGCGTTACTTTTAACAGATTTTCTTCTATGTATATAAATATTATATTATATTCAAAATATATATATATATATATTTAGATATAGATATAGATATATATATATATATATATATATATATATCTTTATCATTCACGCGATAGTTTTATAAGTAATAATAAGTAAGTAATTATAGCCTGTACATCATTTTGTTCTATTGTCAATAGTTTTTGCAGCGCACGCAAAAATAGGTTTTCGATTTTACACCTTGTGTTACAAAATAGCAATTTTATTACGGATCCCTAATTTTGAAAAAAAAACATAGCCTATAGCCTTCCTCGATAAATGGACTACCCAACACTGAAAGAATCATTCAAATCGGACCAGTAGTACCAGAGATTAGCGCGTTCAAACAAACAAACAAACACTGCAGCTTTATAATATTAGTATAGATAAACACGGATAAGTAAAAAAAATTGTTTACTCGTCCGTTTTGGAACATCCTATATAGTAACATTTCATTCAAAACGCATCAGGCCTGTCAGAAAGACGTAGTGAACGCGTCAATCACGCTAGAGTGTAAACAAAAAATAAGAGTTTGCCAATTATTAGAAGTTCGACCATAATGGTTCTGAACATGCGTCGATATGAAATGATTTAATTTGTTTTATTAGGTGACTCAACAAGTGTTTAATACCTAATGTGAGCTTATAAAGATGTTGATTTCTACTCGAAGAGTTAATATTATATCTTAATATATATTATAAATTACGTGACACGTTGTTTGCCCGCGATGGACTCCTAAACTAATTAACGGATTTTTATGGGGATTACTTCATCGAGTGCAGTTTGGTGCACTTGAGAGATGGGATAGTTTTTATTTCGATTTGGGACCCATAATTATTTTTATTTTTAATAATTGTTTTGTATGGACATATTTTCTATGAGAGAATTTTGTTTGACAGTTCTGCTGTGAAACAATTTCATTAAAAACTTAAAACAACATGGAACATTTTTCACAAAATAATTCTGGATGTAATGAAATTTTAATGGCAAATTCCTATAAAACAGTATTTTTTTATTATCTACAGAACAACGTCTGTCTGGGCAGCTAGTAATATATATAAATCCAGTATCCTGATGTTTGTTTCCAGTGAACTCCTAAACCAATGAACGGATTTTAATAGGGATTACTTTATGGAGTGCAGTTTAGTCCAACTTGAGTGATAAGATAGTTTTTATTTTTATTTGGGGCCCATAATTATTTTTATTTCAAATATTTGTTTTGTATGGACATATTTTCTATGAGAGAATATATCGACGCACGGTTTGACAGTTCTGCTGTGAACCAATTTCATTTTAACAACAGGGAGCATAATATTTTACAAAATAATTCTTGATGTTCAAATCAAGGTCATACTGTAAAAAAATCTTGAATCTACATACTTTCGAGTTATTAACAATAGACCAAATATCTTTTTTCTTAACATTTGAATTAGAACTCAAATTGACTATTCTACTAACTACTGGAACTAGGGTATATATTTAAACTCAAAATAAGTAGGTGCAATCATTTATATGATGAATATGTATGTTTGTGCGAGTCATAGATGTTTATATCTATTTATATATGTTTAAGTAAGTATATCGTAATAAATATATCGTTGTCTTGCAACCCATAGCACAGGCTATGCCTAATTTGGGGTAAAATAATTTGTGTAAAAGTATGTCAATATTATATTATAAAAAAATGTGCATAGTTTTTATCGTTACTACCATTATATAATTAGATTTAAAAATACAACCAAAAAATACGTTCAAATCAAAAAAACATTGAAATGAAATAGACAAAGTTACATCCAACACCTTATTAGATATGGCCATCAAATAGTGTAATTAGTACTTTTGTCTGTCTGTCAAAACGTCCAGTGGCATCAGATTTGACGTAAGTGACAACCAAGAATTATTTAACCTGTTATTAGAGTAACCGTTGGTTAATTTTACCATATGATTATTCCTTAGATAATGTTTTGTTTTGTAACTGATGAATTGCGGTATATCATGCTTGGGTTACTTACTTGGAATAACTTACTACTTAATTTATCTAATAATGTTTTTTGTGTTACGATGTTATACTTTATAAAAGTTTATTAAATTCAATTTTATTTACATTAAATTTATATTTACAACTTTTGTTATTTTTAATAAACTTAGAGAAATATTTCAGTTCCTTAGGAATTTTGTAATTGATTTGATTTGTGCGACCCTATAGGATTGCAATAAGACATAAATGTAACTTAATTGAGAGTTTAGGTTAGAAATAATTGTAATCTGTTTGGATTGCTTAAATAAATAAACAATAGTATGTGATTTTATTTCATCGCTTATGATTTTTTTTTATAAAAATAAGGGACGAAACGAGCAGGACGTTCGACTGATGGTAATTGATACGCTCTGGCCATTCCAATGCAGTACCGCTCAGGATTCTTGAAAAACCTCAAAAATCTGAGCGGCACTACATTGCGCTCGTCATCTTGAGACATAAGATGTTAAGTCTCATTTGCTCAGTAATTTCACTAGCTACGGCACCTTCTGACTGAAACACAATAATGTTTACACATTCTCGGAATAGGGCTGACAGAACCAGCAACGCATCTCTTAATCCCTGGTGTTGCAGATATATGACCACCTGAAACAATCACCCGTTTGCCCCCTCTTATATAAAAAAAAGGATTTTGTGGTTTTATGAAACCACGGTAAAAGTGAAACTTTTTTTCACATTATAGACATTTAACTATTTTTTTTTTGGAATAATATTTGGATTAAACACTGACAAAAACAAACAAAATAGCGTGGAGCACTGGCACAAATGAGTAATAGTCTATACACTACACGGTCAGATGATGCGAACTAGAGGCGCCGCCCGACCGTCACGCGACATGCAACACACAGACGAAAAAGTTTGAGACGATTTAATAAAGGTTTCACTTTAAAAAACCTTTTATGACGTCATACTCCTGGAGCTCCATCCACAGCTGTGCGGTTAGATATAGAAATAAAACTTATTTCAACGATGATTAGACCGTTTTTACACAAAATCAAAGAAGAAATCTTACTTTATCAATAATTAATATAAAAAACAACATAATAATGTTAAGAAAAGCTATCAAGAGTATTGTTTCTGATCACAGATACCATTTGAATCTAAAACGGTCAAAGGTACCGATACAACCCTTAATGCGTGAATCCAATCGGCTCAAATAATCATTGCATTAACGGAATTCGTTCTTATTATCCTCTATTTCCTTATATAACCCATTTTATTAATTAAAATCTGGGAAATAACACTTCAATCAATAAAATAGTTTTTATTGTACTTTATTAAACCGAATTGGCTTTGTTTTTTACAAACGGGAGGCTGTATTGACGGGGTCCTTTGTACTGTATCGGTTCCATTGATGATTTTACAAGGCCAATAATCACCATTAAGTATAATTATAAAACTAACTGGTTGAATAGTGTTTTTATGGTTAGAGATAATTAATTATTTGAGAGTATATGGGAGAGAACTGGAAACGGGTAAACTTATTAAGCTTTTGAATATTTTTATCTTTAGATTAATAACGTCATCATTCGGGACACTCTAAACTGGACGTAATTCTAAAAAAACGTTCCAAACCATAATCTCGTCGAAATTGAGTCAGAACACAAAACTGGTCACGTGATTCATATTAACGGACTGACAAAAATGGCAGCCCTACTTCACTCTTTAAATGACATTGTGTCTTAGTAGCCCAACCCACATGTATGGGATAGACTAATATTTATTAAGCTTTAAACACGAATTCGGTTTTTCAATAACTCCGTCCAACTAATGTACCAATCGAAAATTTGTGATTCTGCTAAAGAATGGCGACCACGTACCGGAATGTTGGTAGGGTTGGTAGGAGTGTTGGTAGGCCCCCCACAAGATGGATCGACGATCTAGTCAAGATTGTTGGAATACGTTGGATGAGGGCAGCGCAGGACCAAGCGTCGTGGAAATCTTTGGGGGAGGCCTTTGCCCAGCAGTAGACATCTTCCGGCTGATGATGTATGTTCGGAACGTAGGCCTTCAATATTTCAAAGACTTTCACGACTCTTCTTCGACTAGGTGACCCTCCACCCTGGCTCCTTGGTGAAGGAGGCATGCGACATCATGCTACCGCACCCGATGGATGAGGTTCTCCACGACGATCGGTCCTGCGCTGCTCGCATCCAACACTGCGTCTTCCGGTACGTGGTCGCCATTCGAGGACTTTTCTGCCCTATTGAACTATGTGCCCTGCCGACTACCACTTCAGGCTTACTTATTTGTGAATAAATTTCGTAGGTACACAAAATACAAGCACGTATATTTATGATCGAATTATAAAATCTAAAAATATAGTACCAGGATATCAGAAGCATTAATCCTCAAACACCTCGGTGGTCTACATAATACATTATGTATTCCGATAAGCTTGTTTTGACCGGTTGTATTTATGCAGTGTTCGAAACACAAGGTTTTATCTAAATGACGGTATTGGAAGCTTCGAACATATCTATTTAAGACCCAAAGTCAATTAAGTTTACCTGGGATTCGTTCCACCTTACACGTTTTATCTTTGAGATGTTTTTCGATGAAGCAAAAGAAAACCTTATTACAGACTGACAAAAAATTTTGAAGTGAAGATAGCTGTTGAATTAAATCATCTGTTCCTCACCTGTTATTAACTGAAAATATAGTATGGATTTTTTATTAGGACGAGAAAGGATAGTTAAAATGTTAAGTTTTAAAGATGTTTTCCTTTTATGATAAAACTTGTGTTACAGCATGTCTATGAAAATATATAATAAATTGCCTAATAAATTTAAAGATTCACCTTTCACAGTTTTAAAGAGAAGACTGCATCAGTGGTATTAACCACTTATTATTATTCGCCTTCTTTTTTTTTTTATAAATGCTTCTATAGTTTACAAATGAATTATTAGGTATAATGAATTGGTCTATTTGATAATAATATATGTAAATTATTTACTTTTATGGCATTGAATTTGTTAACATTATACCTACAAAGGTACTAAATTGATTATTAAATTACTAACGATACTAAAATTTTATTAATATTAATGTTCCGACATGTTTCAGTATAACAGTAGTGTGTGGTTATTTAGACAATTTTATAACATATTTTGCATGTCAATTGACGAATATACATATTGGATTATTAATAATATTATGTCTCTATTTTAAGTACAATGTTTCTTGCAAATAAAATTTAGGTATTAACATTTTTATTATTACAATCTAGCCATACGCTTCTAAGCAATTTAATTTTAACTTTATTTACCAAGTTGAGTAAAACTAAGAAAGTGTTCATTAGTACTATTATTATTGTCTCTATTAAGGGGAAGACACTTTGTTCTTGTGTTCTTTACACTTAGTATACGTTACTTTCACTATTGCAATATTAGGATAGATTTTTTTTTAGGGAATAGGAGGACAAACGAGCGTACGGGTCACCTGTTGTTAATTGATCACCGCCGCCCAAAATCTCTTGCAACACCAGACGAATCTCAGGAGCATTGCTGACCTTTAAGGAAGGTGTACGCGCTTTTTTTGAAGGTACCCATGTCGTTTCGTCCCAGAAACACTGCACAAGGAAGTTCATTCCACAGCTTAGTAGTACGTGGAAGATAGCTCCTTGAAAACCGCAAACCGTTTTCTTATCACAACTCAAAATGTTTAGTTCTTTTGATCCTTGTCACTAGTTCCGTCAGTTTTAATGATAATAAATACATAGAAGTTATTAATTTAATTATTATTAAACAGAAATAAATAATTATTATTATTTATTTCTGACTATTGATATCCACAACCTGAGAGTTGTACAAGACATGCCAGGATTAACGGTACATGCGTCACTCGGACGGTTGGCTCAGTTGGTAAGAGAGCTCGGATGGAAGCGGAACGGAGCTCCCCATCGTCAATAAATTTTGGTACAAAATTTGTATACATATATACATTATGAAACAATGAAAAAAGTAATTCCAAAAAAAAAAATTTAGTAAATCCTTTTGATAATTTTTTCTGTATATCTTATCAATATAGACCCTATCTATTAAATATAATATCATACTTTTAAGTCCTCGAAATATACTGGACAAGGTACTGATTATTTTAGTCCTGTTTATTTACACACAGATAAAGTTATTTACTTAAGAGTACATGCGACTTTGCCCTTGTACCTAAACTGAATTTGTGAAGGAAATCAGAAACATTATTATATCTTAAGTTCACAATTTTTCTGGTTTTTTGGGGAACCCTATTTAATTATCTAAAAAATTACCATATGCACACCCTGCAGTATGAACTATCCGCCACTGAACCGTAAAAAAGAGATTAGCCGGAAAAAGCAGAAAATCTCACAAAAATGAAAAGCGTATAAACAATCACATAATATTTTCATTACCACGTAGATATTTTTATACAAATTAATTAATGCTGGGGCTGCTGCTTCGACTGCCGAAGACGGCAAGCGTCGCAAATTTGTTGGTCTCAATGAGTCATACATCTTTGTGCCGTTTGGTGTCGAGACACTTGGTTTGGGGCCCAGAGGCACGGAGAATGTTCAAAATACTATCTTCGCGCCTCAATAAGGCTACTGGAAACCCTATCTCGGTATACGGATCAGCCTAGCTATCCAACGCGGAAATGCTGCCAGTATTCTTGGTACGCTTCCACGTAATGATAGTTTTAATTTCATGTAGTCATAGTATTGTAAATATAGTAATAAGATTTGTTTTGTTGGAATAAATAACATAATTAATTAATTATTATTAATAACAAGCCGTTACTTCAACACATATACAAACATTTAAGTACAATTGAATATCATTAAAGTGTCAATCTAAGCTAACCTAACCCTCGAGCGGTCACGGCGTTTTTTACCGGATCGTTACAAGGGGCCCGTATATCACACTAATGTTATCGGACCTCTCGCTGTCCGCTTGATGCATTGCGTTTGCGCTGGCTTTGATTAACCAAATTAATTTGTCCCAGCTGCGATTGAGACAGCATTCTTTTAAGGCTTTGCGCTCTCGCGGGTTATTGGTGGAGACATTGAAGTTTAGATCACGCGATATAATCTTTACGTTTACTGTCTTTGATATCGCGTTTCGCTTTGAATATTCACGCCGAATTAATGGCTTCAGGCATTTTTTATTGAAAATACGGGGTGAGACGAGCAGGACATTCAGGTGATGGTAATTGATTGGATTGGTTTTTTGAACAGCCCAAAAATACTGAGCGGCACTACAATTGCGCTCTTCACCTTGACACATAAGCTGTTAAGTCTCATTTGCCCAGTAATTTCACTAGCTACGGCGCCCTTCTGACCGAAACACAATAATGTTTACACAATACTGCTGCACGGCAGAAATAGGTGCCGTTGTGGTACCCATAATCTAGCCGGCATCCTGTGCAAAGGAGCCTCCCACTGGTTACCTGAATCGAATGCCTAAAGAAGTTTTACATCAAGAATAATTCTATAGTATAGAACAAATGGTGTGTCAACAAAACAAAGTTATGACCACCCCATATTCTCTTTAACAGCATCAGAGACAAGTACGCGCCATTTTTAGGGCGCCTTTGAAATTGCCAAGTTCCAAATCTTGGTTATCAAGGTTAGTTCAATGGTTCAAATGTGGCTTGGATCATGGCTTGGTAGAAGATGGTGCTCGGTATATTGCGTGGCTAAAATTGGATAACAAAATTCAGGTAGGATAATCCTTCGCCTGATAGATATAACAGAAGACGCTCAATAAATCGCTATCTCTACATATCGCCAAGAAAGCAAGTTAGCATAATAGTGCTCAATAGCAAAGCAAGGTACTGCGGAAGTAGACCAACCAAAAGAATCATTCAGAGAAAAATTTTAAGAAATATATATATTAACTGTGGCCTCTCAGCAAATTCTTTATAATAAAATGTATGTACATAGTCACATAAGCGGTATTTATTAGAAACTGTGACAATTAAAATGTTACGCTTGTTATGCCTAGTACTTTGTTCAGTCATGATATCAAGTCTTATATTGGGTGATGTAATCAAGATGATCCCATAACATGTACAAACTAAATGTGTTACAAAATTCAAAAGAATTATTAAGAATCGTTTATGTGGTAAAGGTTAAACAAACAAACAAAACAAAAATATTTTTATTTCGTAGGTAAATTTCATTACACTTGAAATATGCCATTTTTTTTCTTACAGATCTTCCAATTTTCCTTAGAGAAGAACGAGCAGGAAACTCTAAGGTTGCTCTTTTCAAAACAGATTGATATTACAGATTCTTATTTTCAAATAAATTTTACAAATCATTTCAATTACAATATATGCAAAGTGATGCAACAAAATACACAAACGCCATTTACTAAATGCCTTACACGAGTAAGTAAAAAAAAAACTAAAATTAATAAGTAAAAACATAGTTATAGTTATTGAGTACATACTTAAAGTAAAATACAGTAGATGTATCAATCCACACAAACCACACGTACCAACCAAACGTACATTACTTTCTTAATGATACCACACCATGGGAATGGAGAGACCGCCCTCAGGCAAGTGTTTTACCAAGTGGGAGGCTCTTTTGCACAGGATGCCGGCTAGATTATGGGTAACACAACGGCGCCTATTTCTGCCGTGAAGCAGTAATGTGTAAGCATTACTGTGTTTTGGTCTGAAGGGCGCTGTAGCTAGTGAAATTACTGGGCAAATGAGACTTAGCATTTTATGTCTCAAAGTGACGAGCGCAATTGTGGTGCCATTCAGAATTTTTGGGGATTTTCAAGAATCCTGAGCTTTATATTTATATAGCATTGTTGTAGGCAGGGCATATCAATTACTATCAGCTGAACGTCCCGCTCGTCTTGTCCCTTATTTTCATTAAAAAAAACGCAATTCAATTAAAAAGGTTCTCTCTGAATTTCTTGCACCCGTTCTCCTCAGGTCTGAGGCATGAAGTTTCCTATTTTTAATAATAATATATGAATTTGACTGTGATTTTTAATTTGACTGCACGCGATCAAAACGTTAAAGATGATACTGGGAAGAGATGAGATAGAGAGAACGGACAGAAGAAATGTAAAAGCATTTATTATGAAAATGTATTATAAAAATATAGAAAAAAGTGTACTACATTGGCTCTGTAGTTGGACCAAAAGGTTGATTTTTGAAGTTAAAAGTTCTGTAGCACAGAGCACTGGTTTCAATAAGTATAGACGAGAGCTATTAACCAGAGTTATACACAGTTATGAATGTAGAATATATATATATAAAAATGAATTGCTGTTCGTTAGTCTCGATAAAACTCGAGAACGGCTAGACCAATTTGGCTAATTTTGGTCTTGAATTATTTGTGGAAGTCCAGAGAAGGTTTAAAAGGTGAATAAATATGAAAATGCTCGGAATTAAATAAAAACAAAAATTTTGATTTTTTCCTATGATGTGTACAGAAATCAAACTAAAATAATAGTTTAAAATAAGAGGTAAAAAATAAAGTTAATTTTAGGTAACTATAGTTGGTAGATTAAATACAGATGTTAACTATCTATCAGATTATGTTTATGTAGATTGATATATCTTAAGTTTTATCACAAATTAAATATCTGAAAACAATCAATATTATTTGAAGTACATACAAAAGTTTAGGTCTTTTATTTATTTATTGTGGCAGTACGGAGTCTGCCGGGTCAGCTAGTAAAAAATAAAATTGTATTTCATATTATCCTGGCCTTGATGAAGTCTTCTGCAATCTGTTCTTAAGGACACACCACTTTTCTTTACTTTATCTATTAGGTACAAGCGGCCTGCCTTGAATTTGCTATTTCTGTATTTGGAAAAAAGTTACAGTGAGTAAGCTATTTATTTATAAAATTCACCAGCGGTTATTACAATAATACATTTATAATTATGCAAAGTTACAAAGGTCTTACTACTAAATACATTACGGTTACCTTTTAAGGTAAATACCGCATGCGAAAATATGTATGAAATCTAATATATAAAATTCTCGTGTCATGGTGTTAAACATTGATCTCCTCCGAAACGGCTTGACCGATTCTCATGAAATTTTGAGTGCATATTGGGTAGGTCTGAGAATCGGACAACATCTATTTTTCATCCCACGATTTTTTTTTTAATTTTTTTTACATTTTTTTTTTAATTTGTTTGATTATGAGTCAGCATTAAAAAATACAAGCAACTTCAAATTTTCACCCATCTACGATCAACAGTTACTTTTGTATCGCGATTTTAATATCGGTTATATAAATTAGTATAGGTTATAAAACTCTATGTTCTATTCTATCTATCTATCTACTCTATAGTCTATGATGTAATGAAATTAGTAATTAACAAAATCTACCAAACATGTCCAGATATAGGCACTAAACAATACATAATTATTATTATATTTTTTTTTATATTTTTGCGAAACCTTGGCAACGAATCTCTGAATAGGTTTCGTATTCATTCTTTCATAATTTTGGTACAAACGACTTAGAAACTTATAATCTAACACAATGCAACTGTATTTATTCATTTTAATACAATTATTGGAAGATCAAGCTGTTTTCGTGACTATATTTCCAAAAAAGTACAGAACATTTGAATTAAAATAAATGTTTGTGAAGGGTACGTGATAATATGCTCTTGCAACTTATAACTTATTCAGATTTAAAGCCACCTACTTTTTTGCTTAACGCAGTTTATTCAAATAAGTTATCCTAAGGCTGTACAAAGCCTCACTTATCTAATTTGATGACTGATGGATATGGCGTGTGTCCGCAGGCTTTCGCTACCGGTATTACGACTTAACATCAACCAGATATAACATCGTATATGCGTGGAAAAGCTATACAAAAATGTACCCAAATACCTAGAACATAATGAACGTATTTCTTTAGTAGAGTTCTTTATTTACGGCGTTATTTTTGTGCATGTCAATAGTGCTACCTGAGTTACGCGTACCACTTAAATAAATCACGATTTTCAATTTTATTCAACAGAAACTTAGGTTCATTTTACAAAGTTATCGTTAGTAAGGGTTAGCGCTTTTCATTGTGCTTGAAATATTGTCGTGAATAGCGTGAATAATACCACAATTGACGGATAATAATTTAATACTACAATGTTGATATTTATACTGTTTATCAATGCGTTTTATTTTAATATTTTCTTAATTAAAATAGTTCATAAAGTTTAAATATCCAATAAGTTCAATATACTGTCAGCTGCCAAATGACTATAGAAACGAAATGAAAGATTATGCTAAGCTTACACTCAGCAAAGTTTTTCGTAAGTAAAGTCTGAGCATAATCTAGGCACTCTCTATAGAGCTCAGCCTTAATTTCTAAGCACGCAAAATATTCTACACTAAATGTACGTACAGACTAGTGAAACGTAACATTCAACCTTTTATTGCATGTTCGCTGCAAGCGTGGACGCATAGCGCGATCATACCGCGGATTCACGAGCACCGACTGAATGTTCGTTTCGCGCTCAAAAGACGTCCAAACTATGAGTTTGTTTTTATGAAAATAAGGGACGAGATGAGCAGGACAGTCAGTTGATGGTAATCGATACACCTTGCCCATTACAATGCAGTGCCGCTCAGGATTCTTAAAAAATACAAAAATTCTAAGTGGCACTACAATTGTTCCTCTAGTTGTATAGCAGAGACAAAAGCTGTCAAACTTGCTGAGCTTTCCTCGCTTGAAAGTTAAAACGTGTTCACATGAAGCGATTTTAGCTGACCAACTGTCGTTGATCAAATAAAAATTGAAAACGAATATGAATGTATATTCGCTAGGTATAGCAATCATGGTTATCTGATGTTTAGTGATCACCGCTGCCCATATCCTTTTTTTATGAAAAATTAGGGATGAGACGCGCAGGACAGTCCGTCGATGGTAATCGATACACTTATTCTTAAAAAAACACAAAAATTCTAAGTGGCACTCGATACATCTTGCCTATTACAATGCAGTGCCGCAAAGGATTCTTAAAAAAACACAAAAATTCTGAGCGGCACTACAATTGCGCTCGTCACCTTGAGACATAAGATGTTAAATGTCATTTGCCCAGTAATTTCATTAGCTACGGCACCCTTCAGACCGAAACACAATAATGCTTTCACCGAAATTGATGCCGATGTGGTACCCATAATCTAGCCGGCATCCTGTGCAAGGGAGTCTCCCACTGGTAAAAATCTCATGTTATCTTTCACCAATCTGTACGCAGCAAACAACGCTACTTGGAATAAAATAATCCTTGCAGCGTTGAACAATGAAAACACACATTTCTTCCAATTATCAGCATCATTCATAATTGCTGTTAACATCATATTTGTGTGCTTTAAGCACGTACACGATCGTAATGGCATGTTCCCATAATTGTTTTGATGTGTCCCGGAACGAACCGACGGAGAGACAATGGGGGGCGGACCTGAGCCGCTTTGATGATCCACGATGACAGACTTAGCGCATCTCCGAACATTCAGAATAATGATGTGAATCCAAACAAACATACACTTCAAACAAAGATTGTAGTGGTTATTACGAGGCAATATTATTTACTGAGAAATTTTACTTATATACTGTGTACACACTAGGGAGCTAAGTTGCACAGATTTTATTATGCTGTGTGTGTAAATAGAGCTAAGTGTAAATAGAGGATAGGGCACTCACTCTCAAGGGATTCCAACCATATAACGAGGTAAGATCTACGCTGGAACCCTCAAGGAAAACGCAACGCGGCCGTCCAAAATCAACCTGGCAACGGACTGTTATTGACGAAGCGAAAGACATTGGAGAAGACCTAGGTACCACCACAAATAAGGTTATCCTCTCTACCATTTGGATCTCTGCTGTTCCTCTACAGTGTGATTTTCAAGGAACTTTCTTCAACGTTCAACCAAGCTGTGGAATGAGAGTTTCCAGAACGATACAAGGTATCCAACCTTAAAAAAAGACGCCTACACATTTCTAAAAGGATAGCAACGCTTCTGTAGTTCCTCTGGAGAGCTCTCTGCAAGAGAATGTGGGTGGTGATAACTTAACATCAAGTAACCCGTATGCTCGTTTTTGGGAATGCTCACCGTGTTTTTAATAGTTAAGTTTTCTAGTCATCAAATGACAATACAAGATTTACTCTTTACAATAAAAAAAACAACCGACTTGAAAAATATAATTTCAAAATAATAGATATAATATGCAATATTTTTTTTTTTAAATAATTGCGTATTTAATTTAATTCTAGTTACGATTATTGATATTTTTGGAATCGGTCTCACATCGCGCGTGCGTCTCAAGCACATCTCACCACTTGTAGTTAGTGTAGCACTACAGACCTCACAATAATCTAAACTAGAATTAGATTGTAAAATTGATATGGAACCACAAGGGAAGCACCAGCTTTCAAATAAAAAAAGAATTATAAAGTTCACCCAGTCGAAAGTTCTGCGGTTACAAACATAAAAAAATATATTGACGACTTGTGACCCTCCTCCTTTTTTGAAGTCGGTTAAAAAACCTTCAATCTAAGCTTATAACACTGCATAAACCAACCTCAATAAATTACAATTCAATCAACTCTACAAGAAATCTACAAAACTAGCAAGCAATGCCCATTATCTGTGACGACAAATAAAGATACCAATCTTTATTGAAGATTGGTCACCTAAGGAATTCTTTGTATTATGGGTGATATAATCCCACTCATTAGTACACGTGTGTTCACTATCTACATAATGAAGCCATCAAATCGGTACACCCATTATCTATAACAAATTTATTTTACTACTCGATAGATAAACTATGAGAAATTGGAAACATCTTATGTAACTGTGGGTTTTGATTATTACATAGTATTGTCATAAAATACATTATTATTTATTAAATAGGTATAATTAAAAATTGGTAAAGTGTGAGGTGGACTAAAACATAAAGAGGTTTTATAGCTTCGTACAAAAATAACACTATGAACTTTTAAATTACTTTACATCGTCACCGAACGCTATCCTTGAGCTATGTGGAGGCTCGCTAGTGAGAGGCTCCGTTGCACAGGATGCCGGCTAGATTATGGGTACCACAACGGCGCCTTTTTCTGACATGAAGCAGTCATGTGTAAGCATTACTGTGTTTCGGTCTGAAGGGCGCCGTAGCTTGTGAAATTACTGGGCAAATGAGACTTGATATCTTATGTCTCAAGGTGACGATCGCAGTTGTAGTGCCGCTCAGAACTTTTGGTATTTTTCAAGAATCCTGACCGGCACTCCTTTGTAATAGACAGGGCGTATCAATTACCATCAGCTGAACGTCCTGCTCCTCTCGTCCCTTTATTTTCATAAAAAAATAAGAGCTATATGTATAAGTAAAATAATTGTAAACATTCTGAATTGTTAACTTTTTTATATTATAATTGCAATAATTGTGTACGATAGCGCAATAAATGAAAGTTGTATTTTACCATAAACATGATAGTACTTCCTATTGATAAATAAAACAATTCATGCGAAATTTTCATAAGTGTTTATGATCATTGAAGCATAAATTTCTCATTACCACCATCTTTAAAAGTCAAATATAATTCAGAAATGATAATCTTATATCTCGACGTTAACATGTACAAGTTACTTAGTTTTCAGTTCTACGGGCAGTCCCCAAAGATTTCCTATTCTTTTTTTTAAATTTCCACCAAATCTATTTGGGAATTTACAATAAATATATTTTGTTGCGTCAGTTTCGATAGTACTAATACACTTGACAGTGGCGTCTAGTAATACCATAGTACCTACTACTGCACGGTGTGTTTTGTTTTTCAAATTTAATTTGTATGCCCTACTATACTTACTCACAATTTTAAAGTGAAACTTTTATTACATCATCTCAAACTTTTTCGTCTGTGTAGTGCATGTCGCGTGACGGTCGGGCGGCGCCTATGGTTCGCAGCAGCGACCGTGTAGTGTATAGACTATTACTCATTTGTGCCAGTGCTCCACGCTATTTTGTTTGTTTTTGTCAGTGTTAAATCTAAATGTTGTTATTTTTTAGTTATATATATAATGTGAAAAAAGCTTCACTTTTACCGTGGTTTCATAAAAACCACACAATACTTTTTTTATTTAACTAGATGACAAAACGAATAGATGGTGCCACTTGATGTTAAATGATGTCACCTGCACAGTGAACTTAGCGTCATAATTATCGGTACGCATCACAGATCGACGTAAGGCGTAGAGGTTAATCTAAAAATCTCATATAATTAATGATACCTTACAAATAGTCTAAATTTATTTTTATTCAAGTACTTTTCGATACGTTCAGCTGCTTTTGTTGAGAATCATCAGCTATAACTAATTCTAATAATAATTGCTGTTTTTAAAAATCATATTTATGAAAGTATTTTAAAAGAAGTATTACTATTATCAATAATTATAATATATAGAAAATGTCATTGACTATTTTTAAATAATATTAACACACTTTTACACAAATTATCTTGTCCCAAACTAGGCATTAGGTAAAAATCTTCTTTTAAACTATTCCTGCGAGTATCTAAGAATTAACATTTAAAAACATTGCATTAAAAGCCGTATATTGAATCACTTGTAAGTGTTGTGACCTTATGTCGGTGTCTGCGCCTCAGCCGATACGGGTTAAAGAAAGATTGTACTTCAATAGGCTAGTGTTGGGCACTCTATATTGATAAACTCGATGTTTGAATACAAACATCGAATAAGTTTCTGTTCTGAACGTTGAAAATGACAATTGTAATATTACATCCAAGAAGAGAAGGTGAAAAGATGTATTTGTTTTTTACAAACTGACTCAACATTGACCCGACTCTGTTTTGAATAAACAATATGAATTCGTCAAAAGACATTTGTATGTAGCAATGATTAAGCAGAGTTAAGAAGTTACAAATTCTGTAGATTTTCGTTAAAAATGTGGCCACAATTCTCATTAAAATTTTTTTTAACGGTTCTATTCAATAGAAATATAGTAATGAAGTATATGATATTTTGAATACATTATATACTTTATTATTATCCTTCTAAAACAATTATGTGGGTCCTAGGTACCACTCTCTGCAATAGTCGAGGGCATCATCAAATAAAATACAGATCAAACACAAGAATAAAATCGAGGAGTTGGAGGAGGAGAAATATGTTTTTTTATAATTAATTCAACAAGTCACTGTAGATAGAAATTACGATACGATAAACGATATTTTTTTTTATTATTTATAATAGCAAGATTTAATTTAATTTCATAGAATTATCAAAATCAAAACTTTTATGCAGGTGAGGTATTTAATTATTAAAATTGTTGATTTGATTGTCTGGGACACCTCTAAAGTTCTTCAGGTAATCGTTTACACTTTTGAAACACAATTTTTTATTTTGAGTCAGTAGGTATGTTTACACCACGCACTTTGTGTGTAGTTTTTCATTAATGTATTATGGCACGTCTGGCAACATGTTAACATTGCCATATATATCAATAATATTAATGTTATAATATACAAAATTTTATCGATATTATAAAACTACGATCACATCACTAAGGGTCGCCGCCCACGCAGGTCGCGCGCGGTATTTGCACCGCCCCAACTTCTATCCAGCATCACAAAATCATTTTATATCTTTCGCAAGATTTGCATATAAACCTTGAGCATGAATCACTATTAAACATTTAAAAAATTATACCTCGACATTTGACTAACACAATTCTTTAAACATATTTTTTGTATTTCTGTTGACTACCTTCATTTTTAATGGTATGCTTTTATAATGTGACTAAACGAGCAAATTAAAAACTTATGCAAAGGTACATTGCATTAGGATAAGCCCGATCATATCACCCTGCGCCCATCACCATGACATTTAAGCTGGAATGTATAATTAGCCTGTTTTTACACTAGATCCTACACACTTTACACCAGAACCAAGAAAAGTACAAGTGTAGGAGGTACTACTGTAGGAGGCGCCTATTTCTGCCCTGAAACAATAATGTGTAAACATTATTGTGTTTCGGTCTAAAGCTAGTGAAATTACTGAGCAAAACATCTTATATCTCAAGCTGACGAGCGCAATTGTTTGGGACCCATAATTATTTTTATTCTCAATATTTGTTTTGTATGGACATATTTTCTATGAGAGAATTAAGTGATGCACGGTTTTACAGTTGCACTGTGAAACAATCTTGTTATAACAACAGGGAGCATTAATTCTTGATGTTTTGATATATTATTGTCAAATTCCTATAGAACAGTATTTTTTTATCATCTACAGAACAACGTCTGTCGGGTCAGCTAGTAATATATAAATCTTCAGTAGCCAGTAGCTATTCTTTACGATATGCAGTGATTATGACCTGATCAATTACGTTATATTGTGATTATAACGAGCCAAGTTGGTTGAACATTATCTTAGTGAAAATAAGGGACGATATGAGCAGGACGTTCAGCTGATGGTAATTGATACGCCCTGTTCATTACAATGCAATGCAGCTCAGGATTCTTGAAAAACCTCAAAAATTATGAGCGGCGCTCAATAATATTGAGAATAAAAATAATTATGGGTCCCAAATCGAAATAAAAAGTATCCTATCTCTAAAGTTGGACTAAACTGCACTCCATGAAGTAATCTCCATTAAAATCCGTTCATTAGTTAAGGAGCCCATCGCGGACAAACAACGTGTCACGTAATTTATATATATTAAGATATAGGTGGATAGTTCTACTGCTATTAAATTCCTAATATTTTATATACTCTGGTCTGTATTGAATATAAAAAGGGGTGCACATGCACCTACATTTCCTCAGCTATATTTCTAGGTCACGCGTCATTTGCAAGCTAGCAATTGCCTTATCACGGGCAAGAATTTCCTCAAAGGTGACCCCAATTGATTTTCAGGGAATGAAATATACATTTTTTTTGTTTGATTTTTTGTTGGAACACGACGCGGAGTAACAGGGTCAGTTAAGACCAAGTACAAAAGTTATATTCGTGACGTTTCACAGTTCTTTTAACGTATGTAGAGTAATCTTTTTTTTTTATTAGTGACGAGACGGACGTTCAGCTGATTGTTATTAATACGCAATGCCCATTATAATGCATTGCCGCTTAGAATTCTTGAAAGACCCAAAAATTCTGAGCGGCACTACAACTGCGCTCGTCACCTTGAAACATAAGATGTTAAGTCTCATTTGCCCAGTAATTTCACATGCTACGGCGCTCTTTAGTCCGAAGCACAATAATACTAACACATTACTGCTTCACGGCAGAAATAGGCGCCGCTGTGGTACCCATAATGTACCCTGTGCATCTGGGCATCCTGTGCAAAGGAGCCTGGTAATAATCAAGACGTCTGGCTTTTAACTGTAGGTGTATTAGTAGCTAACCATAAACTTAATTAATCTTCTACTTTCAAAAACATTAAAACACCCACTTTTACAAAAAAAACATGACGCTCTCCCATATACCAGAAACCTGTTACATCAATCGTTCGAGTCTCTAACACCATCAGTCACAATAACGTAACACAATATCGGATCATTAAACTAAATGCGGAAATGTGTGGGTGCAAAACCACCGTATCCAAACTATAATTTGAAATTTGTTCAGTCCGTTATCAAACAATGTAATAGCCATGACCACAAATAATTGTTCGAAATTCGAATCACTGATTTGTTGGTCTAGGATTTTTAATTGTTCACACGTGCGTCGATTGTCCATGTGTGTCTTAAGGCGGATGTATATTATAGTTTTTAAAGGCATTTATTGTCTCCAAATTGACTCCTTTAGAATTCTTTTTGATGTCATTTCTAATATACTAGACACTACTACCGCTTCGGAAACAAATGGCGCTCTGAGAGAGAAGCAGCGGCGCAAGAAATTCTCCCAGCATTCTTTTTTTTTGCGTTCTTTTAATGATAAAGACTATATTTTACTATCATTGTTAATGCTATAAAATAATCATAATATAGTCCCAGGCTGTCGAATCACTTAGATATTCAGCTGTGGAGTAGTAAGATTTACGACAGTGCCATTTTTTGATAAAACATTTAAATTTATTTATAGATAATGCCTGAACAGTGGCTGGGAATTTATTATAAAAGTGTACATTTACCCTTAAAGCTATTATGTATCTTATGATTTTAATGGCCGCCTTAAAATGCTGTTCTCTTTGAAACAAAGATGTTCCTGAAAATTGAATTGAGCTAGCAAACTTGCTAGGAATCACAAGAATATTATCGACTTTATAAGATGACGAATAAAAGTAAAATTTGCAAACGTAGGTGGAGACAAGATTTGAATCATGGGTACAGTGCTAAGAATCAACGGTTTAACCCATTGCACCAGCGCGAGCGATGCCTTAATTTAGCATAGGTAATATTATGTTAATCTTAATATTTCATATAAATTCAGTGTCCTGATGTTTGTTTCTAGTGAACTCCTAAGCTAATGAACGAATTTTAATGGGGATTACTTCATGGCCCATAATTATTTTTATTTCAAATATTTGTTTTGTATGGACATATTTTCTATGAGATAATTTATTGACGCCCGGTTTGACAGTTCTGCTGTGAAACAATTTCATTATAACAACAAGGAGCATATTTTATGAAATAGTTCTTGATGTTATCAAATATTATTGACACTGCACAAATGCCATAACTATAGATAAAATAAGTGCGTCATGCTTCACTTTTTTGGTTTGAGATCTGTAAAACTTTCCTGAATTATCAAATAACTAATTCATTACCATTAATTCTACAAAAACTCCACATTATCCAACATTGCACAACATCTATGATAGTTTCCGGATGACAAAGCAGTGCTAATTATCTAAAAATATTCCCAATAAAACATAACTAATGACTAGATGATTGGTGACAATGTCGCCCACGCACGGAGGCAGATTTTATAATTGAGATATACAGATTTATATATTGTGTAGAAATAAAACGCTAGAGTAATTTATGACGCTTTCGTAAGATTTATGAAGGATTTTTTACTCTATGACTAATCATTGAAATAACATTTTAATACAAAGAATTATAAGTTTAGATAATCCGTTACTTGCGTACTAGTGAGTTTAGAAAATTTAATTTAAATAGTAGTAGAATACCATCTTTACAAATACCTACTCTATACTAACCCTACTAATATTTTAAATGTGAATGTAAGTTTGTTAGTTACGCTTTCACGCCTAAACCATTGAACTGATTTTGATAAAATTTAGTAGAAAGATAGACTAGAGCTTGACAAAGGATATAGTCTATCTATTATTGCAATAAAAATAAATGGAGGGGTTGAAATAGGGGATGGCAGTTTGTATGGAAATTCGTCATTATCGAAGATAAAACCATGAAACTTTGTATTTAGGCACTTGATAAGAAAAACCGACTTCAAAAGCTGAAAAGTATCAAATAACTAAAAATTTAATTTAATACACCTTTACCTTTAATATTAATAAAATGCTATTATTTATATGTGGTACCTTTTGATAGGTTTTAAGTCTAAGGTTATATTTACTACATTATTTGTACAACGCTAGACTACTGTAGTCGACAATAATGTTAATTTTTTTAACTAGGCATACTTCAATTCGCTTACAATTGCTACATTCACCATACTTCATACCATACCCTGTGCCTACACCAGCTATCCAGCCATCGTGGAAGCTTTTTGATCTGTTATTCTCTACATAAGCTGGACACTTTTTCAACTTTTCTCCCATATGAGATGAGTCTACTAACCTCTATACTAAATTCAAAATTTTGAGTCAATTTAAAATACCTTATGTTCATTTTGTGGGGGATAAAAAATCATATCCCCATCAAACCTCATGGACAAGGAAATAGAGCAAAGAGTGGTAAGTTCTTGGAGAAGACACTGGTCTTTAAAAAATATAATAAAAGCTAATGAAAACTCCCAGAAACTTATGAGCAAAGTTTTCAATATGTGCATTAAAACTTGCATGACATATGGATGCCAAAAATGGTCCTTAACAAAGAAAAATATGCAAAAATTGAAAGTTTGTCAACAAAGCATTGAAAGAAGCAATTAAAAGATCAAAAGGAATGATAAGATAAGAATCAAAAGGAATGATAAGGTAAGACTAACACAAATCAAGAAGAAAACGAAATTAGAAAGGGTAGGACACACTATAAAAGGATTAAAATTGCAATGGGTAGGACCTTGAAAAATTGACAAAAAATATTATAGATTGCTATCCAAAACAAGGGAAAAGGAATCAAGGAAGACAACCTATTAGATGTGATGGATGATTTTAAAAAAGTGACTGGACCAACGTGGAGACGATCTGCCCTGGACAGATCACAATGGAAAATTCTGTTGGAGGCCGATGTCGGAAGACAAGCGAACGGTGATGAAGAATAATAATATCACTTAGATTAGAATATTACTTACATACATACATAAAATCACGCCTCTAGGGTAGGGGATTCCCGTAGGGGTAGGCAGAGACCACTTCTTTCAACTTGCTACGATCCTAACATACTTGTTTCGCTTCGTCCACTTTCATTATTCCTTTCATACATGCTCTCCGGTTTAGCGTACTGTTGACCTGGCCTTTTTTCAAGACGTCCCTGATTTGATCTTGAAACGTCCGCCTAGGTCTACCCCTTCCAACACTTTCATTCACACTGGCCTTATACACTTTCTTCGTCAATCGTTCTTCATTAATTCTCTCAGCATGTCCAAACCATCGCAGCATAACTTTCTCAATGTTTGTCACAACATCTTCTTTCAGACCACAACGTTTCCTTATCTCACTATTTCTTATCCTGTCACTCACTCCTATCATACTTCTCAACGCTCTCATCTCAACTGCATTTACTACAATATTACTTACCTTAGAATAATACTTACATAATATAATATATTGCATTAATCTTTACATTATTTGCAATAAAGGCATCGTTCATTCATTCATATGTACATTTTATAAAAAATCCCCTATATAAAATAGTTTAATTTTCTACGTCTCAGGACTTTTGTGACGTTCTAATACCACAGTATATTAAGGCGCGGTCATACCTCAATATCAACAAAAATTGGTTTCTTAAGGAGTCGATTACATCATAGCGTAATGAAAATATTCCGACGCAAAAAATACAGTGCACAAAGAAGGATTTAATGATAATTTTTAACCGAATAGAATATTTATATATAATTTGAAATATCCCATAAAAAATTTGGAAGTTGCTTCCCAAAAATAAAGTTTGGAGTCAAAAATCACCGAATTTTAAGCGATAACAATATACTTTTTTTAAAGAATTAAATAGAATTAGTACTTTTCTAAAACATAACCGAACAATTTTTGAATTTATTATGTAAATTTTGAATAAACAAAAGAAAACCAGTAAAATAAATGCCCATTTGCTTAGCTTAGCCACATGATCAACACAAATATTGTAGGGTTGGTTGTAGCGTTTAGAATCCTAGTCAGTCCGCGCCTTAATAACTAATAGTATGTTTCTGTAAAATTACGATTAAAATATGTGAATGTAAAATTTCGTGTATAACTCCTAACCACAGAGCTATTGGCACGCGACAGCGGTATAGCACACGCCTTCGCGAGCTCGGTGTGGCCCGAGCACGATTTATTCAATGGACTCGCTTTGGTTATCGAAACCATTCCTGCGTACAGGGTTGCCAACATACAATACACATTAAATATTTTAGTTATATCAGATCAATTGGACCGGAACCAGATAATTTGTGATTCTTAAGTTGGAATATTTTTCTAAAATTCAAAAAAATCGGATTCGATCGAAACGATTAACGGATCGGATGCAATTCTGATTCTTCATTGATTATTGGCTCTTGGTCCAAACATTGCTTTTTGCATTCAATGAATGATTGATCAATCAAACAGTAAGCTAGAAATATTTATCCAAAAATTATTGTGTCACAAATGTAAATATTACAGTAAAATGACAAGAATATGAGTCAGGTGGAGGCACACAGGGTGCACAGGGTGCCGACTAGATTATAGGTACAACAACGGCGCCTATTTCTGCCGTGAAGCAGTAATGTGTAATCATTAAGTTTTTCCAAATTTAATTTGAGTAATTAATCTCAGAAGTGAGGGTTATCACTTTAGAAATAACAAATTGTTTTGTTTTGAGAGAGCGACATCTCAAGTCAATTTCCTAGTAATATGCAAATACTTGGGATGAGCAGGTCATCAACAGTAAAGTAGATCCTGAAGATGAAGCCAAAACCTGAGTGTTGAAAAACAGATTTATGAAGGTGACGTCACTTTAATGGTTGGCTCAGTGGAAGAGCACTCACATGGAACGCGAGAGGTCGCGGGTTTGAGTCCCGCATCCTTAATAAATTTTATTGAGTATTTTTGACACTTTAAAAATAACAAATTATAAAGAACATAATATCAAATTTTTATCTGGCTCGTAACGTAACGTCTAACTTATTGCAAAATATTATTTTTAAATAGATTTATTTAAATCGATTTCCAAATTTATCTATAGAATATTTTGTTTTGCGATAAAATTTTCACTAAATAAAATATGAAATATTAAATATATAATATATAATATTATTTAATAAAATAATTATTAATTCTTATGTGGAAGCACTCTTACTTCATTCAACCAATCAACAGCAAGATATAATAAAGCTAAATTAAACACTGAGGCTGAATTTAAATAAAACACTTTTAAAGGATTAAAACGCGTGTAATTGTAACGGTTTTATATTAGATGTATGCGTAAAAGTAATGTTTTTATTTTAGTTACGTTTTCAGGGGGACTGAAGTCCTCCTGAAAACGAGACCTGGAAAGGTCTTGAAACGTCGGGTTAGCTAAAATAAAAACGTAACTTTTACGCAAACATCTAATGTAAAACCGTTACAATTACACGCGTTTTAATCCTTTAAAAGTGTTTTATTTAAATGTGTAACACTCGCGTTAATCAAAGAAAATACTGAGGCTGAAGTAACTTATATGAATCTCTTACGAAAATCTTATTAAAATTGTTAATACCAATTGCAGATACAAATCTACACAATTTTTAAATATATTCTTCAAAAACATTCTACGTACCTTTTTATAGATCATTCCGGTAGATACTTAAACTATTAACTTGGTAGGTTCTATCTTGTAGATCTCTCAAAAAGGTCTCACTTTCAGCAAGCCTGACTAATCATACATTAAATGATGGATCGGCTATCTATCTTTATTCTGTACTTCGAAAACTGGTTACAAGTTAATCATAGAAATCGTCACAAAGCAAAGCCTAAACGTGTAATCTGAATTTCACAGCTGATAGTTTTGTGATTGGTGGTCTCACTTCACTACCAGTTTGACGCTGATCATTTATTTTAAGTTTATTGCGAATCTATGATAGAATAATAATTAATAATTACTGTCTTATAGTTGAGACACTTTTAAATATTTTTTAGTGCGACGTAGATTCACGACTAAATAATTTATAGGTTTTATAATTTTGGCAATAGCAAATTTACCACTATCAACTCAGCGATCTGAATGGATAAGTTGGGAGCACTAAATGTTGATTTTTGTGAACCAAGGAAGTCCAACAACAACAATTTACAGATAGATTTATGATTAAACATGTGAGTGATGAAAAACCAAAAAAAATAAAAAAAAATGTTATTTTAATTAACATTTATTTACGTTTGATGAAGATTATGAATGAAATGATATTCACGAAGAAAAAGTTGCAATTTTTCTAAAAATAGTAATTTTAAGTTTTCGGGAAGATTAAGAAACTGCAAATAATTTAGAACCATATGAAAATATTGCGACTAAAATTGTATCAGTATGGCAGTAGTGTGTTTTTACTTTAAGCATAATTCAATGAACCTAATTTGCGAAATTTTACAAAAAGGGAAGAAGAAATTCTTAATGGGTCAATGACGATCATATAGACAACTCCATAACATATTTCGCATGTCAATTGATGAAATATATAGAATTATTAATAATATAATGTTAACATTTTAAGTATAATGTTTCTTGCAAATAAAAAAAAATGTTGCATGTACAAAGTACACATGTCAGAAGTGAAACTTCTTTGGAAACTAATTTTTAAATCTCGTTTATATTAATTATCCTAATCTGTTCTCTAAGCCAAATCATTTTTGTCAATATTAGTAATTATTAGATGTTCTACTTATTCGCGGCCACGCGCTAAATCTGCACGATACAACGGTAGTAGGGAAGATATTCTACGATTTCGCGGCCGCGCGCTGAATCCTCGAGAACCTCGGATACGATATCCATATTGTTGAAATCATAACTTTGCGCGGGGTCTATTTTGGATTTAAAAAATGATCCCAAATTTGTTCTCTGCACCTTCGAGAACCTCGGATGAGATATCCATATTATTTAAATCATCATTTTGCGTGGCGGCCATCTTGGAT
>CATIXQ010000011.1:1610171-1624083 GCA_949711755.1 Leptidea juvernica
ATTATTGAAATCATCATTTTGCGTGGCGGCCATCTTGGATTTAAAAAATGATCCCAAATTCGTTCTCTGCACCCTCGAGAACCTCGGATACGATATCCATATTGTTGGAATCAAAAAATTTGCGCAGCGGTCATTATGGATTTCAAAAATGATCCCAAATTCATTCTCTGCACAAAAAAACAAAATGCCGTAACGATTTGCTATAAAATTTCTCTCATATTTTTATCATTAGATGCAGCGATCGCAGCCCTGCTATAAAGAGCATTTATATTGAATGGTGAAGAGGTGAATGCGTCGTGTTCGACACGATATGTTGGGGCTGAACCGTGCATCAACCTTCGTGCTGAGTGTCCTCATGATATTTATGCTTCTCGCGTACCAACTTGTGGCTTAGATGTTTTTATAACAAAATGTTCGCTGCGGCTGAATCTTGAATTATGTTCAACAAAGATATACAATCTTGTGGATTGCGACATTTAGGACTCATGATCAATGATCTGCGCAATAAGTGTGATAGGGTGGGATATATATATTTTATAACAGGCATCTGTCATACAGTTTATGTTGTTTGTAGAACTGGAATAATTATCATTAAATTATTTAAATTATAATATTATCTTCAGAGGAAGAACGCAGGAAAGTTGCCCCCCTCATGTATGTTACTTAGAAAAGTTCAACATCTCTCGTCTATAATGTTCCTCATATTTAAGTAGAACACTTTTAAAGGATTAAAAGGCGTGTAATTGTTACTGTGTTTTTACATTAAACTTTGCGTGAAACACATGTCCATCTGCAGTCCCACTGAAAATGAGATCTGGAAAGGTCTTGAAACGTCGGGTTAACTAAAATAAAAATGTGACTTTTGCGTAAAAAATTTAAAAGTGTTTTATTTAAATGTGTAACACTCGCTTTAATCAAAGAAAATACTATGTTCCTCATTTCAGAATTAATCCCGGGTTGTGAGGGATAGTACTTTAAAATAACAAATTATTTAAATTTCATAAAAAAGATTTAACATCTGTAGATGTATATAAATCTTATAGATTGATCCATAGCTCCATCTATAAGATTTACTTTACAGTTGATAACCAGATCAACCCCAATATTTGCATATTAGGAAATTTACTTGAGATGTCGCTCTTGCAAATCTAAACAATTGTTATGTTTTCAAGCGATAACCCACACTTCTGTAGTTTAATTTTCACTTCGTTTACCCTGTATATTTTATTAATTTCAAATTTCAATTCTATACGAACAATTATATGAGACAATTTATCGCTCAGTTTGACAGTTCTACTGTGACATTATTTCATTGCAAGGACACCGATCTTCTACAAAATTTGTTATAATGACTAATTTTATAAATAAAATTTTATGTACGATGCGGGACTCGAACCCACGACCTCCGGCGTTCCGTGCTGGTGCTCTAACCAACTGAGCTAACCGTTCGAGTGACCTACCATCATAAACTCTTGTATGCTTTGTTCAACTCTCAGGTTGTGGCTTCATCTACAGGATATACTTTACAGTTGATAACCTACTCAACCACAATATTTGCATATTAGGAAATTGACTTGAGACGTCGCTCTTGTAAATCTTAATAATATGTTATGTTTTTAAAATTTCCTAATATGCAAATATTGGGATTGAGCAGTAAAAAGTCAACTGTAAAGTAGATTTTTACCCTTAATATTTTTTTAAATATAGATTTTACTTCTATACGAACAATTCTATGAGATAATTGTTGAACACACAGTTTTACAGTTCTACTGTGACATAATATCATTGCAAGAACATGGAAAATTGATTGATCTTCTACAAATTTTGTAATAATGTCCAATTTTATTTATTATATTAATCTGTCAGTCGCGTCAACCTCAATTCAGATCTGATATTTTGATTGTTTTTTTTTATTATTTTATTTATTTTAACAAAAATATCTAAAATTGCGTGTGCCAAGTATAATTTGCGTGCGACAAGTAAACTTTTCGCACTCAAAAAACAGTCTCATTTACGAAAAAACTCACGCGTAATTTGAAAATGGGCAAACAGCTCTTTTTCAACCGCAACAGCGATCGCCAAGATACTACTTTTCCCGCATACGTAATACAAATAGATTTTTTGATATTAAATTTATGTATAGATAACATATGCATCTGTCACCAGCTTGTATACCAATATACGATGTTCTGTACTTTACGAAGATATAAACCCAACATTCGACGCAACAGCATGATGTCAATGTGATTCTCTGAAAGTCAATTTCTCGTTTACAAGGAGTAGGGCACCGCAACCGCAGTATATGAGCTCATGTGAACCACATTAGTCATGCAGGGAACGCTTTGAATATGCACCGACCATACTTACAATATATAATTGCTTGTTCTCTCTGAATAAACGAATTTCGCTGCATGATTTTAGAAACTTTTGTATGGATGGGAGGTTTTTTAATACTCTGAGCTTTTTATTGCATAATCTGGCACACAGGTTGTGGTAGAAAAACTATATGTAGGTACAGTTTTCTCCCGTTCAGTTTGAGAAGTTAAAATTTTCCAATTACAGGCATATACAAGCAAAAAGGGAGAATGAGATGCAAACTCTGTGGAACCAAAAATCTAAATACTGGCTGATAAAGCTGCAAGCTTATTACAATAGAAAAAGAAAATTATCGAATACCTTTTGTTATTTAAAAATGGAATTCTTTTATTTTCAGTTTATCGGAGCATGTTGTCGATAATGGATAGTGACGGGGTGGTTGGTTGATATCTCGGCCATAGAGCTACAGTTACTGGCTAATTATTTTCAGACAAGTACGACATATTATATTAATCTTATTTCGAGGAACTAAGCCTACTATTAGTATAGTTGTAGCTCATCGACGTGAATTTCAGTTTTTCACAAATCCCGCAGGAACCATGGATTTTTTCGGGATAAGTAGCTCCGGGTAGAAGTGTAACAAACAAACTTACATGCACATATTTTATAATATTAGTAGAGATAAACAGACAGTTTCATCTTAAACTATTTCAATGTCCTGTAAAACTGTTAACACAGTTTGTCTAAATGATCAAGCGAGTCTCATACAATAAATTAAAACTAATTTAACAACTGTTACAGCTACTAGTTCTTCGATAGTTTTTTTTTTATTTATTTTTGTTTCTTTCTCGTCGGGTGTTGTTATAAGTTTTTTTTATGAAAATAAGGTATGAGATGAGCAGGACGTTTAGCTGATGGTAATTGATACGCCCTGCCCATTACAATGCAGTGCTGCTCAGGATTCTTGAAAATCCCTAAAAATTCTGAGCAGCACTACAGCAGCGCTCGTCACCTTGAGACATAAGATGTTAAGTCTCATTTGCCCAGTAATTTCACTAGCTACGGCACCCTTCAGACCGAAACACAGAAATGCTTACACATTACTGTTTGACGGCAAAAATAGGCGCCGTTGTAGTACCCATAATCTAGCCGGGGCATCTCGTGCAAAGGAGCCTAACTGGTAAAAGTAAGTTGGATGACTATATCAACAATGGTGATATTTTTGTCAACATTCGACTGGTGCTTGTTAGAATCTCATTATATTAACACTGAAGTTTTTATAATGTACTAGCCGCGACTTCATCCGCGTGCAACAGTTACTTTGGGCAGGACAGGGCATTTTTTAATTTTTTAATATAAGTTGCAAATAATACACATACAAACTTCTGTGATTAATACATTTTTATAAGCTGCAAACTATAGAACTTTCATCCCCCTTTTTCATCCGCACACAGGTGTTAAATTTAAAACCGCTAGAGCAAATATTTATTTATTTCATATCAAGCGCCTTAATACAAAGTTTCATAGTGCTTTCTTCGATATTAACGAACTTTCATGCAAACTTCCACCCCCTATTTCAATCCCATCAAACATTTTATTCGAGATAAAAGATAGCCTATGTCTTTTCCCAAGTTATTGTCTATCTCTGTACTAAATTACATCAAAACCGGTTCAGTGGTTTAGGCGTGAAAGCGTAAATTTATAATATTAGTAGGGATAAACAAATTCAAAAACTATATCTATAATCGTTCAACTTCACAAATTTAATAACTATTACTAATAGATCTAGCTGTTAATAGAGTTTCAATTAAATTAAAAAAAAAAAAAAGATTTTACTCAACCATTGAGTAAATACAATTGGTGTGTTTGAATAAGCATTAATGGCGTAAAATGATCGAACATCAAAACCATAGACACTAAAATATTGTTATTTTTATTGCCAAAACGGAAATATAATCTTTAAATTTAAAAGATTACCTGTCATAATGCCATGTCAACAATATCCATTCTGCTAATTGCCTCTGAGCACGCAAGACTAACCAATTCATATCCAAATCTGGTTCATTCACAAATTTTCAAATGATATGTAATTTATTTGTTTTGGTACCGTAAAACAATTATCTGTTATTATGATGGTTTTCACGGATCCGTTTATAGAAAATCGATTAATAACTCGGATTATAATTTGAGGTATAATTTAAAAAGCCGACACGACTTTCTGAATACATATTATAAGCATTGTTTCCGAGTCATGGATTTTTAAATGTATTTATGTATGTTTAAGTAAGTATATTGTATTAAAAATATCATTGTCTTGTAACCCATAACACAGGCTATATATGCTTAACTTGGGGCAAGATAATTTGTGTAAAAAGTGTGTCAATATTATTATTTTAGTTCATGTGATGAATGTTACAGAACTGATTTGACTGTATAAAGACTTCAGTCAAAATTTTAAAAAGCGGCCAAGTGCGAGTCGGTCTCGTCCATGAAGGGTTCCGTAGCAGCAAGTAACTTAATATAAAAGTTCTTGTAGTAAGTTGTAACGATTTATGACGTACTTATTAAAAATAAACCTATTTACTAGATCTCGTTCAATCCAATTTTCGGTGGAAGTTTGCATGGTTTTATCATTCTTTTAATTTAGAAGTTACAGGGGGGTGAGACACATATTTTACCACTTTGGAAGTATCTCTGGTACAAACTATTCTGTTTAGAAAAAAATTATATTGGAAACCTCAATATCATTTTTGAAGACCTGTCCATAGACTAGTTTGGGTTTGATGAAAAAAAATTTTGAGGTTCAGTTCTAAGTATGGGGAACCCACAAAATTTGTTGTTCTATTTTTGTGTGAAAATCATAATGCGGTTGATAGAATACATCTACTTATCGAATTTCAACAGTATAGTTTTAGTTTCGGAAAAAAGTGCCTGTGACATACGGACGGACAGACAGACAGACATGACGAATCTATAAGGGTTCCGTTTTTTGCCATTTGGCTACTGAACCCTACAAAGGCGAATATTTAATGAAGTACAATTTACTAGTTGTATTATTTGTTGCGAAAAATGTCTAAATATGAGAACACTAAATATGGAAATAAGCGCAATGTATGCAAATGAAAATGGAGAATTAGAGAAGGTAATGTATAAAAAAAGTTTTTTTTTTTTATTTCAGTTCTTTTATGTGTTATGTATGTAGACACACAAACGATACTCGAGAATGTGATATTTGTCTATTATATTTATTAATATATAAAAGAGAAAAATATTTAAAATAAAACAACTCAGTACTTAGTTAACTTAACCGAAAGTTAAATTGTACGCAGCTAATTGTCACCACCCGGATGCACCGATAACACGCTAATCGCAGAAATAGGACAAGGAAGGTGGAGCTTTGGACCTGTGGGCGCTTGCGCTTACATGAGGTGAGGTAACAAAACTTCATTTACTTCCTATGGAAATTTATTTAAAAGTTAAGTACCTAATTTTATTACATAATTAGTACAATAATCAACTACCGAGTAGTCTTCTTAAATATCTTTAAAACAAAAAGTGTGTGTGTCAGCTTACTCCTCAAGAACGATTGTCTTTGAACAGGAACTAAACAAAATCAAGTCCAATGGAGTCGGTTACTAACAGACATACAGCAGAAGCTAATAAAAGCGTATTAATTAAAAAATCAAATAAATCCTTAACGCTCAAAATATGTCAGGAAATGACCAAACACAACTCCTGTTAAAAGCGGAACTCAAAATTCCAATTTTTAAAAGGTCCATCAAGGAAGTTACATTTTAGCTCACCCTAATAGGTACATTCTACATAGGTAAGCTATCACGCAGTATACTGTTAAAGCTGACCACACACAAGTATATATACACACACACACACTACTGAAAAGTGAAAGGTGCGCGAAAAATGATGCGCACCAAAAACGCTGCTATCCCATTTGATGAGTAGGTTTTACTCTCCACCGGGCGCCTTATATGAAAATCGATTCTTAAAGAGTAAACTCCAATAAACTCCAAAAAAAGTGTACCTTTAAGTACCTTTAAAAAAAGCGCGTTCACTTTCCTTAAAGGCCGGCAACGCTCCTGTGATTCCTCTGGTGTTGCAAGAAATTGTGGGCGGCAGTGATCACTTAACACCAGATGACCCGTACAGGTACACTCGTTTGTCCTCCTTTTTCATAAAAAAATCTTTAGTATTTCTCCAGTGATACTGTATATGATGGCTTTGTAAATCAGATTTATGCTATTCTACCTTCTTGGAAAGTTCCTACTGCGTCATTTATTTCATACAAAAATGCGGGCGGAAAAGCTGTATAAAAATCCACTTTCAACGTGATATTCAATTGATTTTTATTATCTTTGGCTATTATTTTGTCGTAAAACAATGTGTCATTAGAATCTATAATATGATTTTACTTTGTAATTTGCATTTTATTTACTGAAATATAATAAAAATTATAATGTGTTTCTTTCTCGTAAGATAATAAATATTAAGTAAGACTACTTAATATTGTCGTAATGCAAAAAACGAGCATACGGGTCACCAGATGGTACCTAAGTGATCACCTCTACTCACACTCTCCTGGAACATCAGAGAAATCCTTAGAGCGTGGCTGACTTTTAGTTAGGTGGGCGTACTTTTTTGAAGTTAGTTAGGTGGAACTCCACAGTGCGAAATTTAAAGCACTCCACATTCCTAGATGCTGAGGACGAAAATTAGGTTTTTTGTATGTGGTGTGAAGGTGAAATTGGGAAGCAAGGATCAGGACATACAGCTCTCCAGAACACTCTCCATGATAAATACCAGTGGAAGGCTCCTTTGCACAGGAAGCCGGCTAGATTATGGGTACCACAACGGCGCCTATTTCTGCCGTGAAGCAGTAATGTCTAAATATTGGTTTTCGGTCTTAAAGGCGCCGTAGCTAGTGAAATTACTGGGCAGATGAGACTTAACATCTTATGTCTCAGGGCGACTAGCGCAATTGTAGTGCCGCTCAGAATTTTTGGGTTTTTCAAGAATCCTGAGCGGCACTGCACTGTAATGGGCAGGGCATATCAATTACTATCAGCTGAACGTCCTGGTCATCTCGTCCCTTATTAACATTTAAAAAAATACGACAGAAGACACCTGCCGAAGTAACTCTATACGCAGTTCCATATCAAGCGGTTCACACAGTTACTGAAGTTTGAAATGGAAGGTTTCCTTGTTATGTCCATTAGAAGAACACCTAACAAATCTTCTAATAGACATAGCAAAGAAACATTCCATGAAATAAAAAGTGGCTCTTTCGTAAATCCTACTACTGCACACCTGAATATCTAAGTGATCGGACAGCCTGGTAGACTAGATAATGATTATTTTATAGCAAAAGCAAAGACAATACTGTATATTTGATTTAAAAGAGTGCAAAAAATGCTGGAAGAATTTCTTGCGCCGCTTCTCCTCTCTCAGAGCGCCCATTTGTCTCCGAAGCGGTAGTAATATGTAGTATATTAGAAATGACATCAAAAAGAATTCTAAAGGAATCAATTTTGAGAAAATAAATGCCTTTATTTAATTACCAATGATAGAATCTTTGATGATTTTTACGTCTAGACATAGTCTTTTGCAGTTACACAACCTAAAAAAACAGGCCAGGTTTATTACTTATAGTATGCATGACAAACTACTTCTTACACTCGCGATTTGTATGACACTTTGTGTTAGTGTGCATGCATTGTCCAAAATAGAGGTAAGTTCTAAACTCTAAACGTTTTCACAATGATTTAAGAACTATTGTATAATTTCATTTATGTTAAGAACAAAGACATCATTTTTAACAAATCACCAAACATTATGAACAATGCAAACATATTTATTAGCTGCCTACAATTAATAGGCTAATTAATCAATGTTCCATTAAACGATTTAATCGGTGAAGTTTTTAAATAAATACATAGCTATTTGTTGTTCCCCCCACAATCGCCTCTGGCTGTTAAGCATTAATACGATGTGTATACCAATTAGTAAACAATTAAAGTATCGTCAATTCATGTGTGAACCGTTCTCATTAATGTGCGCCTACGTCGTACACCCACACTAGTTTATCGACTCACGCATACGATTCCTTTTACGCCCAGGGGAAGCACAGGGCAGCCTTATGTTTTTTCTCTATGAGTTTAGGAAGATCATTTATATAGATACGGAAGAGGAACGGTCCGAGAATAGACCCTTGTGGTACTCCCATACTGAGAGGAGTTCCAGGAGATCTCTTGCCATTCACGTCGACCTTCTGAATTGTATTGTTTAGATATGAAATCAAAAGATCGAGCGCAGTTCTTTTTATGCCATAGTTACATAGCTTCCTGACCAGCGTTGAATGTTGATCACTAGTAAACAATTAAGGCATGGTCAATTCATGTGTGAACCGTTCTCATTACGATGCGCCTACGTCTGTACACCTACACTAGCTTATCGAGTCACGCATACGTTTGATTTACTGGTAGTCCCTAATGAACATAGGCACATAAGCCAATTTGCTAGAACCTGTCATAACCAGTGGAAGGCTCCTTTTCACAGGATGGCGGTACCACAACTGTGCCTATTTCTGAGAAGAACGGGCGCTACAAACCCACCTCTCTTGAGACATAAGACGTTAAGTATAAGATTTGCCCAGTAATTTCACTAGCTACGGCGCCCTGCAGACTGAAACACAGTAATGTTTACACATTACTGCTTCACGGCAGAAAAAGGCACCGTTGTGTTTCCCATAATCTAGCCAGCATCCTGCTTTGCCAGTCGTCAAGGTATGTTCTAAGCTTGAAGATCTCTAAGTCATATGGGTTCGGGAAAACTGCAGCCGGTAACTGATTACAGAAAATGGCTGTGTGGGGTAAAAAGAACATGATGATAGCGGATTATGCAATATAACGTAAATTCTTAAGGTGCAATTCAGCTGCTGGTATTAACACGAAGAGCTTCTCTACGCACTCAATGCGATATACGCGCTAGAATAAAAAGTGCGTACACCTTCCTTAAAGGCTGGCAACGCTCCTTTTGGTGTTGCAAGAGAATTTGGGCGGCGATGATCACTTAACACCAGGTACCAGGACCCGTACGCTCGTTTATCCTCATTTTCCATAAAAATGAACAATATGGCAAAAGACCCCGCATCTCTATGCAAAGTCAAATAAATCCGATTGAATAATACTTCATTTTCGATGAATCCGCTCGGCGTTGTGTGATCAGTGAAGTACTGGCTCGCCTTACTCAGAGAACCAAGCTTGTATATTCAAAAACGTGATATAAAATATTTAGCACTAGATGGGCATTCGCTTATGTTGAAAATTGAAAACCATAGTCATATACATATCTCCGTATCAACTATATTTATTATTATTTTATTTATTTTATCATAGATGAAGGTGTGTTCCCCGGACATTATTAAAAGTAGAAAAATTATATATCATTTGCTGAAGTAGATCATTAGTTTTGATCCAACTCTTAGACGATTAATTAGCCCTTAGGTACTGCTTTAAGTAATATTTTTATGTGTATTATTGTGAATTATAAAACAAAAATTAACAAGACATGTTGCTCACTTACAGAAAATGCATGGAATACGTGAACTTTAGCGCTTGAGAAATATTTCTAAAAGCATTGGGTGTTTTTTTGTTTAGTTCCAAGGGTGCGACTGCTACATGAAACTCTACACCATAACCTTAAGCGTTAAGTCAAAAATTCAGCCATAGATGTATAAAAATCATATTTAAATGGAATGCTTCAGATCGTTAGTGGAAATGTAATCATCAACAAGGTTTCGGGTCAACCTTTAGGAATGGGTGCTGTGCAAGGTTCTGTTTTTGGTCTTTTGTTTCTTCGTATTTATATCCTCGGTATTTGTCTTACGCTTTTGTCTCGCAACATAAGTTTCTTTTAAGAATTTTATTATTGAAAGGGCTCGTTTTTGTGCATTTAATATATATGGTTATAAACGAAATTTTAATTTCTCTAATAGACCTGAAACTTATCTTCCGAAGCATTTGTTACCTAGGTTACCTTTTATTAAATACATAACAATATTGTTTTTTTTTATCTATCCGCTCTAAGTATTTTAAGAATTTTGCCGTGCTATCTCGTATTGGCGCTGGTAATTATATCCCTACAAATAAAATGTATATGTATTATGTTAATGTATTAGAAAAAAAAATACACAACAAAACCCGCAATGAACATTCATCAACAACAACAACATCAAACATTTATTTTAAAACATGGTTCTTCTTTGCATAGGATGCCCTAACAAGTGGGGATTTCTGGGCTAAAGAGACTTGGTCGAGTACAATTGCGATACCACTCAGAATTTTGCCTCGACACATTTTCTCATAAAAAAAAGAATACTACAACATTTGAAATTAAGGACCCATTCTTTGGTTGAAGCCGGTTGAAAATAAAGAAGATTGTAAACATAACAATAGAGCATAGACAGCAATGATAGAAATTAACTTCCGTGAATGCCCAAAGCGTAATCGCGCAAGTCGTGCCAATGTTTGTTTTATTCGATACAATCGACTTGGGAAGTCCTTTTATTGTATTGTGAACACATTGATATATGTGATTGCAGTGCTTATAATATTTATGCATCCGTATTGAATTATTTAAAGGATTTTAACTTTTAAGGACCAACATGGAGAAGAACAACTTACGACAGGAAAATGTGGAAAGATCTGGAGGAGGCCTATGTGGACAAGCGAGCAATGATTAACATAAGATATAGTATATATAAGGTTTAATATAATTATAATCATTTAATATATTAAGTTGTATCATAAGTTAAAAATGTACCTTTTTAGTTTACTTGCAATAAAGGCTTCATTCAAACTTTTTAGGATAACAAGTGTACTTCATTATAGTAGAATTGTATATATTAAGCCTCTGAAGCTTAATACGGAAAAAAAAAATGCTGGGAGAGTTTCTTCCGCCTCTTCTTCTCTCTCAGAGCGCCATTTGTTTCCGAAGTGTGTCTAGTATATTAGAAATGACATCAAACAGAATTCTAAGGGAATCAATTTTAAAAAAATAAAGAAACAATTAGTAAAACTATTTATACAAAAATTGTTCTGCACCAATTTTCTAATAATTTGTTATTTTGTTAACAGACGTTGTCTGTCATTCTTGTGTGTCATTCTGCACATAATAGATAAAATACTGTTTTTTATGAATTTGTCAATAATATTTCATAACATCATTAATTAGGTATTTCGTAAAATATGCTCCCTTTTGTAAAAATAAAATTGTTTCACAACAGAACTGTCACACCGTGCGTCAATAAATTTTCTCATAGAAAATATGTAGAAACAAATATTGGAAATAAAAATAATTATGCGTCCCAAATCGAAATAAAAACTATCCTTTCTCTAAACAAGTTGGACTAAACTGCACACCATGAAGTATTTTTACTAAAACCCGTACATTCGTTTAGGAGTTCACTGGAAACAAACATCAGGACACTGGATTTTTATTTATTAAGTTTGAGATGTTACCTACTGATAGGTTAAATAACATAATCGAGCATTAATTAATTAATATCAACACTTTTCTCTTAATATCTTTGCATGAACTATGATTACGTGAAAGAGCAGTACTGTCAATATTGTGCGCTCACTCACACTTCTGGGCTTTTTTGAGGGTTCCGTATTTATTTAGATAACTAAAATAAAACAAATGACATGAGCTTTTTCGTGTCATTCAAGGTTGATTCAGCTGCAATTTATAAAACATATTCGAATCATCCGTAACCATCGTAATAATTAGGTAAGTTATTTTTTTGACAGTAAGGGACGAGACGAGCAGAACGTTCAGCTGATGGTAATTGATACGCCCTGCCCATTACAATGCAGAATTCTGAGCGATTCTAGAAAAACCCAAAAATACTGAGCGGCACTACAATTGCGCTCGTCACCTTAAGACATAAGTTGTTAAGTCTAATTTGCCCAGTAATTTCACTAGCTACGGCGCCCTTCAGACCGAAACACAATAATTCTTACACATTACTGCTTCACGGCAGAAATAGGCGCCGTTGTGGTACCCATAATCTAGCCTAGCCTAGCTAATAATCAAACTTTTGTTGGAATATTTAGATGGTTTAATGGGTAATCATACATTAATGATTATACAGAAATTTATATCCGCGTAATATCGTGAGAAACAGGAACATAAGTATGACTTACTCGCTAACAATTTGGCTTTCTACACACAGTTTCCGTCCGCGACGTAATAAGATGTTATCTCAGATGCAGAATGATATGAAAGTATTACAAAACCAAATATTCGGTAGAATAGTTACGAATATCCAAAGAAATAAATTTACACGTGAAAGTATTTTGGCTTCAAGATAATGAGACGAATGTGAAATTTCGATTTTGGGAAGAGGATAATTGTAGGTTTTACCAATGATCACAGTTATACAAAGTTTGATAATCATTTTACATTTAATTCGTATATATTACATAGATTTAATCAGACTCAGAACTTACATTTTCGTTAAATGATTCAAAAGGCTTATGGTAACTAAAGTATGATATACTTTGGTCTTAATATAGTCTATTTATGTTTGGTATATTTTAATAATTTATTTTAGTTTTAGTTTAATAGTTATTGATACAGTGTGACTGCTTCAAATTTTCATATTAAATTTGGCGTCCAAAGACTCAATCATCAGAATCGCTGTATTCGATGCAAAATTTACATTAAGTCTCTAAACTGTATACTGTACTACTACTACTGTAACTATATGAAGCTCTGGTACATGTTGCTAGAATGGATACTTGATTTCAACCACTATAAAAGACACTACTATCAAGTATCAACCATATTAATGTTCTCCTCTCTCTCACTCGCGTCATATATAAGACAATCTCTTCTTCAACTATTATCTCCTGGTACCAAAACACTGTATAATTTTTTTTTTTTGTTTCAAATCACAACGATTCTAAAGAAGTATCACTTCAATAACAATAATATAATTTGAAGTGATGCTAGAAGATATAAGTTGACTTGGCCAAGAACGACTAGATATTTGTAGGTTTTCAAGGCTTAGTACCTTGGCGGACTGAAATTCATTTATTAACTTGTCTACATGCTGTAATTAAATATATGGTACTTACCAGCTGACCCGACAGAATTTATTCTGTACATAATAAATAAAATAGTTTTTTTATGATTTTGTCAATAAAATTTCATAACATCAAGAAATATTTCGTAAAATATACTTCATTTTGTTATATAATGAAATCGTTTCACAGCAGAACTGTCAAACCGTGCGTCAATAAATTCTCTCATAGAGAATATGTCCATACAAAATAAATATTGGAAATAAAAATAATTATGGGTCCCAAATTGAAATAATTATTATCCTCTCTTTCAAATTGGACTAAACTGCACTCTATTAAGTAATTAATTCCCATTAAAATCGGTTCATTAGTTTAGAAGTACACTGGAAACAAACATCAGAACACTGGAGCTTTGACCAACATGGATTTTTTTTAAATTGCTCGTGTTTTTTAATTGCTATAGGTTTGCGCTTGGGCATAGTCAGCTAACGTCG
>CATIXQ010000011.1:1624483-1842482 GCA_949711755.1 Leptidea juvernica
GAGAAAGAAAACATCATTTGAACGTATAAATCTTAAAAAAAATTAAACTATATATTAAAATGTTTCAATACAAAATTTTGACTGGAAAGATTAATCAGTTTCAATTGTTTTATTCGGCCACAGAGTAAACAATAAACACATTAATATCAATCGAAGTACTGGTATCGGTCGGTTCCGCGAGGTTATGTTGAAACTGGTTCCGCGCGTAACACGGCAGCGCGGCGGTCCGGTGTTAGTCATCGCCTGTCGTAATCTAGATCGGTCATATCACCGACAATACTGCGGTGTATCGTTGGCTTACTACTACAATCAACAGGTATGGTACTGATATTTTTATGTTTGCATCAATAATAATAATAATATTATTATAATATTTCTGAATACCAGTGGGAGGCTCCTTTGCACAGGATGCCGGTTAGATTATGAGTACCTCAACGGCGCCTATTTCTGCCGTGCCTTGCTTAACTAAACTTACTTAAAATAAGAATTACCATATTATGTCTCAAGGTGACTAGGTGACAAGAATTTATATTATGGTTTGAAAGTGAAAGTACAGGGTATATTATTTAAAAATAATTGACTCAATATGATACGGAAATGCATTGCCACGCAGAATTTTGGGTTTTCAAGAATCCGTATATCAATAGTATATTATAATGAACTAATTATCTACTTTTAAGCTTTCAGATAGCCGATGGGGCAGAAAAGTTCTCGAATGGCGACCAAGTACCGGAAGACGCAGTGTTAGTAGGAAAGATGTTGTCTATGTCGTCTTGAATGTCCCCCACAAGATGGACCGACGATTTGGTCAAAATCGCTGGAATACGTTGGATGAGAGCTGCACAGGACCAATCGTCGTGGAGTTCTTTGGGTGAGGCGTTTGTCCAGCAGTGGACGTCTTCAGGTTGATAATGATGAAACTTTCAAAATTGCACCCTCTAAGCAACTAAATATTTTTTATGAAACTTTTTTAGTTCAGTGTAAAAAAAATAATAAAATGGACTTTATTTTGCGGAAATACATAATGACCTATTTTGTAATGAGTTATCTTAACCTTTTAAGTGTTTGTGTGCCATTTGTCCGCTGCGATATATTTTGAAGACTTGCTTGTGACATCAATCTAGTTCCCGACTATACCGTGGATGCTTCCTGATTGCTGTTTTATCCGCTCTTCTGCGATAACGACAAGCCACGGATGCGAGTATTCCTCCTAAGGAAACTCTAGATTCAATACAGTTTAAGTATAAATTCCGAACGTCTCATTCGAAGAGTCTCGTTTCTTGGTTTTTATTTCTGGGTTGGTAAAGAAAAAAACAAATGAGTTTACAATTATTTATTGTTATAAATCTACAAGAAATACATATAAGTAAATAGTAACATTTGAAATATTATTTTTATACAGCTTAGCCTAGTTATATAAAATATGGCTGGTTGACAACTTCGTCAAATATTGGCACGTTGATTTATACGCCTAACTTAAAGGCCCTGACTCTGTCTGCTAAAGCATAGAAGCAACTACGTACAAAGAGCCCGGATCAAGAGAGTCATAAGCAAAAAAATATAGTAGAATTATGTGTAAGTACATACATTGCGCACGCGTTATGAACGCCGGTTGTACGATAGGTGCGTTCTGCGCATGCTCCCCCCGCGCTTTCCACCAATGAGACCCTGTTTACTATATCTGTGCATAGCGACATCGCTTGCGTACATAGCATATACTAATAAACATAACCATATTATAATACAGTTAGGCCGGGTTGCATTAACTAACTTTAGCACAAATAAACATTTTAAAATACCGGTTAAGCAAAAAATGGGTTGCACCATTTGACAATTTTTAGATGACGTCATAGCTTTTACTGTTAACCATAACATTTCAATCTTCGCTAAAGCTTTTGTTAATGTTAAATAGCGACCTGTCAATAGTTTCAAATAAATATTCGAAATTGATTTGATATTTCACTTTTTAACTTTAACTATGCCAAGGAATACGATGGTGCAACAAAATCCGCAGTCTGTGTTAAAGTCAGCGTTACTGCTGATGTTAAATTTGTCTTAAATCTTAACTATAACAGCTAATACGATGCAAGCCAGCCTTAAAGTTTATAAAAATTGTAAAGGTTAATCAAATAATTAGTCTGCAGTTTAGAAAGGATGTTTCATACAATATTAAAAAATATTTCATACACAACAAGTTTGCAATGTTAAAACTCTAACTATGTTACTATAAATATGTATATAAAAACATCTGTTCACTGATGTTTTACAAAGAAAAAAAATATGTTGTTAAAAATATGTAATACAACGTTATTTAGTGATATTATTAAAACACATGCTATATTTACGTACGTAATATTTTAATAAGAATACTGAGGATTGATTTAAAGACTGTTAAAAATAGGTGGTATGATGAATATATGATTGATAATTTATCTATAAAGAAATCCTGTTAATTAATTGTTACTTCATATTTAGGTAGATAAAACCGGGTCAAAACTAGCAGGCGAGCTTAATAGCAGCTTTATATAATATAATATAAACGATATTTATATATTTATTAAAAACAGCTCTGAACATATCTACTCTGTACTTCGTAAGCGGTACGAAGTATGGTAGCGTTAAATCATAATATTACTATATAAATGTTTTAAAAAAAAAAGTATCTTTACACTTAGCTCTAATTGCCGTGCAAGTATCATAAAAACTCATTATTTTATTGGATAAATTAACGTAATAACCCAAGTTAAAAAAAATCTGTGTCATTTAAACCATCAAAAACGTAAAGAATTAATTTTACGTTCATTGAACAAAATGCTAAATACTTAAATTCTGTAGGATTGTTATACTCAAGCAGTAAACTTTTCAACTACATTGTATTTTCTTGTAGCAATACATTTAGGAACAACATATATATTTCTGAAGCAAATTTGTTATCGGCTACCATCGTAAATATTTTAATATTCCTAACTCCTTCCCGCTCGCTTGATTAGGAACGTTATCCCCAATACCTTTTATAAGATTAAATTCTTAACTCCGTACGTTCTACGTATTAGAGGCTACAAATAACAAAATTAAATATAACATAAATATTATTTTACATAAACATATAGCTAAGCATTTAAGCCGTTCATACGCTACCGTCATTAATCCTAATAAATACTATTTACAAATCACCAAAATTCATTTTTTCACTGAATTACAAATCCACAGACGACAATATGATTTTTTTTTATTAAAAATTAAGTCGATCTTTAAAATATAATAATCAATTATGTGTATTTAATGATTTAGGAAGACTCGTTGTTATGTTAATGTTAAAACTTGATCTAGTCAACGTTAAAAGACAGCTTAAGTCACGGAATGTAAAACTGTTCCCCATAATTTTATCAATGGCGAATAATTTTAAAAGCCGCGTAGAGATGTCTGAAAATTAGTTTATGGTGATGTTTGAATACTGATTGATTCTAATGATAGTTTTGATGTCAGTGCACTTCTTTATTAACATCACCACCGCAAATATGAGGTCTCTTTCTTGTGATTGTAGTGAATTTCTCTGAAACAAAAACAAGAGATTAGAACATCAAAATTGTTTCATGAAAACAGTTAAAATTTTACATTTAATCTTTTTATGACATAAGGGACGAGATGAGCAAGACGTTCAGCTGATGGTAATTGTTACGTCCTGCCCCATTACGGTGCACTGCCACTCAGGATTCTTGAAAACCCAACAACTCTTGAGCGGCACTACAACTGCGCTCGTCACGTTGAGACATACGATGTTAAGCCTCATTTTCTCAGTAATTTCACTAGCTACGGCTGCCTTCAGACCGAAACACAATAATGTTTACACATTACTGCTTCATACAGAACGATGTGGTACCCATAATCTAGCCGGCATCCTGTGCAAAGGAGCCTTCCACTGGTGAAATTATGTTACAGCAAGCCTTCCTAAATTTCCGAGCGGGAATACAATTGCGCTAATACTGGGCAAATGAGACTTGACAACTTTTATCTCAAGGTGACTAACGCACCTGTAGTGCCGCTCAGAATTTTTGGGTTTTTCAATCATCTTGAGTGGCACTGCATTGTAATGGGCAGGGCGTTTAAATTACCATCAGCTGAAGGTCCTGCTCGTCGTCCCTGATTTTCATAAAAAAAATGATGTGGTGTCGTGGGACACCAGGTAGGAACGAAGTTCCTTCGGCTAATGTAGAATCGACACAAATTGCAAAAAAAATCGTTCTAATATTGCTATAATCGTTATCATATATTAATATAATAATATTGATAATATATACACTACTCGCTTGTGTATGCGACTGTCGCGCCTACGCACGTCTCATTTAACGGTGTTATTCCACGCACTTTTTTCCACGGATTTTTTCTTACGGTTTTACTATCACATTTTTTTCAGTTCGATCGCGCAGCAAAATCCCTATCCCCTCCAAGCCTGCCGTAAGGAACTTCGTTCCAAAAATATGAATTATTAGTTTAGTTAATAAGTTCAAAAAAGTGAGCATCTCATATTATAATAGCTTATTCGATTTCATGTTACGTCTAGAAAAATATAACTAGAGGAGGTATTCTGACAATATTCATATAATTATCCACGGACTAGTATAAAAAGAAGGACTCCGCGCCGTGATATTAGCAAGTGAAGCACCGTTATCCTAGTGTGTGTGCGGTTACGGGGTATACCAGTGACACAATTTTTTCTCCCTTAAATAATCATATATCCACAAATACTATAAATAATTGTTTTTACACTTTTTTACAACGCACGACGGCATTTTTAAAATATTTTATTGAGACTCAAACTGATCTGTCACAGACGATCACAATAATTATCATAGTGGCCGCCTATCGGCCTGTAGTAGTGTAAGTGTGTGCGCGGGGCTACGTATTTACACGTTAATCGGCTTGTTTTGGTGCTACACTGTTATGTAAGGTGACACGGAGTCCTTATTTTTTTACTAGTCCGTGATATTTATCATCCTTTCATGTTAAATAAGTTTCATATATTTTTATAGATTATTCGATTCGATGTGACGTCTAGAAAAAATTAACTCGAGGATATCTTTTGACTATATATCTATTATATTCATATGATAGATTATCATCATCTTTTGATTCAGACCGTCAAAAGAAATTTTCAACCTTTTACCAAAAAGTAAATGACAGGGTTGAATTCTCCGAGTATTTATATGATTTTCATTCTAACGTCAACAATTAACATTATTTGGCACGGCCAAGACTTTTCTCATAAAAATCTTTATTTTCAAGTACCTCACAGGAGTATGAATCTCATATAATATATTGTTTGAACCTTAGATTAGGGATTGGTATCCGCTGCGCTCCAACTAGATACAGAACTACCTAAGATTAATAGTTTTTTACTACGGTAACTATTAGATGCTTGTGTGCGTGGCATCTTGACACTCAATGACATTTTTCAAATGTTGTAACATACATGATATTTTACATTGAAATTAATATAATACAAAATACTTACTGATGATATGCGATTCCAGTGTCTTTCTTATTTTTTGTACTATTATTTTTACAAAGTTTCAACGCACCCCGACAATTTTGTTTCGATTATTAGCAAAGTTTAACTCATTTATTTAATTCAGATTCATAATTCAAGCATCGTTGAAATTATACTACTATTTGCACCAGTGTGTATTGTTTGTGTATCAACACATACGTTCTCAACATCACGTACAAATTAAAACCAAAAAAATACCTACACAAAAGTGTGGATAGTGGTGATGAAAATTTACATTATCATTAAGTGGGAGGCTACTTTGCACAGGATGCCGACCAGATTATGGGTACCACAACGAAGCCTATTTCTGCCGTGAAACAGTAATGAGTAAACATTATTGTGTTTCGGTCTGAAGGGCGCCGTAGCTAGTGGTGGTGGGATCACATATCATCAGTAAGTATTTTGTATTTTATTAATTTCAATGTAAAATAACACGAAACGTATGTTACAAAATTTGAAATATGCCATTGAGTGTCAAGATATCACGCACACAAGCAACTAATAGTTGCCGTAATAAAAATGCTATTGTTCTTAGGTAGTGCGGTATCTAGTTGGAGATTAATCCTTAATCTATGATCTGAATATTCTCTTCGAAGCGTTCAACTTTGATGGATTGAAAAGACCTTTTATACCACAATATAAATAGATTGCATTTAAATTGTTCATAGATTGTTGAAAATAAATTTCGATACTATAACTATTTTCAATCATGCGGTCTCTATAAGTTACATGTAATATATAAAATTCTCGTGTCATGGTGTTAAACTTTGAACTCCTCTGAAACGGCTTGATCATGAATTTTTGAGTGCATATTGGGTAGGTCTGAGAATCGGACAACATCTAGTATTCATCCCCCTAAATGTTAAGGATGGTCCACACGAACTTTTTTTTTTTTTGACATTTTTTTTTAATTTGTTTGATTATGAGTCAGCATTAAAAAATACATACAACTTCACCCATCTACGATCAACAGTTACTTTTGTATCGCGATTTTAATATCAGCAATACAACGTTTGCTGAGTCAGCTAGAATTATGTTAATTTCGCATATGGTGCATAAATCTGAAAGTAAATTTATTAGTATCATGAAGCTTACTCTATTCTGTAAGAGACCGCTGTAGTTGGATCGTGCTACCTCCTCACCTTCACCGCCACAAGCACTGACTACATCTACAACAATCGAGAAAAATATTTTTTAAAACATTATTAAATGTTAAAAATAATTTCGTTCTCTGCTGCATCCAAGTGTTATAGTGAAAACAATAAAAAGTGCAGAAAAGTTGTTAATTGTATTAGAAGACACAAACCAGTTAATTATTTAAGTCGAAACAACCGTTATTGTGTTAAAAAATAAACAGTTAAATCTTAAAATAAGATTTCGTTGATCTCTGAAACAAACTAAGGGAGTGTCCCACACCATCTTAATCTTCTAAACCACAACAAAGAAACATTTTAAACGGATTAGTCCTCAATACATCAAGAATATGTAAAGAAAGTTGGGGTAATTTTTTTACTTAAAATATTAACAATTAGCTTAAAATATTGAATACAAAATAACCAGATTTAAGAGTATCACAACAATGTCATTCTTTGATTTAACATTTCATTGAGTTATATGAATTTGAAGATAATTTACTAAAATATTATATAATAACAAAATACTAGTAAAATAGGGAAGTAAATATGATAATGTTATTATATCTGTGTAAGGGTCATCATATACAAAAAGATATCAGTGGGAGGCTCCTTTGCACAGGACAGATTATGGGTACCAAAATGGCACCTATTTCTATCGTGAAGCAATAATAATATGTAAACATTATTGTGTTTCTGTCTGAAGGGTGCCGTAGCTAGTGAAATTACAGGGCAAATAAGACTCGACATTTTATGTCTCAAGGTGACGAACGCAATTGTAGTGCCGCTTAGAAGTTTTGGGTTTTTTCAAGAATCCTGAGCGGCAATGCATTATAATGTGCAGGGCGTATCAAATGCAATCAAAAGCAGAACGTTTAGAAATATTATTTTAAAAAGATATCAATGTAACAGATAAATATAAGAAAAAGCGATACTGTTTATAATTAAGCTAGTTATATGACCACAAATCTAACAACGTAAAAATTCGTCATCATATTTTCTCCAAATGACTTCTTTAGAATAATAGTCTTTTTGACTGAATGGCAGCCTAGCTCTAAAGAAAAAGCGAATCAAACGATTGTATGAAACGTGCAGTCATTCATAGATTTACAAATGACAGATATAATCCTGTTAAAAACGGAGATAGGTGGAAACCGCTACGTTTTAATCAACTGTTCGCTTTCAAACTTAGCCGGATTATACTTCGTCGCCAAACGCCATCCTAACTAAACTAAATTTAAATTTTTACATAGGCAGTACCGCCTCATTACATAGTATTCACATCCTCATTGCGGAATTGCTATACTTGTGTGCAAATAAAAACTAACGAATTAAAAACAAATACCCAACAAACGTGGAGCAAAGACAATAGACTTGCTCTTTAAGCAACAGATCGCGATGGCTTTACGTAATCAGTGCAGAAATCGCTTACAATAGGAATCTCGACACGGCGAGTAAAGGGCGCGGGTGACAGCGTTTATACTTCCGCGCGATACAACATCGGGTTACTTCGTGAACACCCTGTATGTGCGACTGTGGGAATCTAATGGTTCACCGGTCTCTCAGGCTGCTACAAAATGTACTTACCTAGTGATAATAATAAAATAAATACTTTTTGCAACATATTTTCCTTGTATCTTACTCACACACAAAATATTCAAATCTGTGTATTTTTTATACATTTTACGGAATAAAAGAAGAATTTAAAGGAATATAATCTTGTTGATAAATTAAGTAAGTTTAATGTTATATTTTATACATGAAAAACTATGAGAAAACACCAATTATGTAAAAGTGGACAGCTTTTAGCAGCGCTCATATAAAAAAAAGAAATAAGAATAAAACATATTAAATATGAAATAATGAAAAAATAATTATGACAATAATAGACGAGACGAGCAGGACGTTCAGCTGATGGTAATTGATACGCCCTGCGCATTACAATGTAGTGCCGCTCAGAATTTTTGGGTTTTATCAAGAATTGCGCTTGCCACATACGATGTTAAGTCTCATTTGCCCAATAATTTCACTAGTTACGGCAGCCTTCACCAATAATATATATGCACCGAAACACAAATAATATATTAACCAGTCTTACGGAAATAAGTAATATTTGTAGTCAATGTTGTAATAAGAAAAAATGGAACATCCTGTATAAGCACTAGATTTCTAAAAGTCAACTAATTAACCGCATTTGCCACCTATGTCGAGAACGATTGTGTACCAACACCCATTGTGTCCTGAACCACTTCTAAATACCCAATTAACAGCATTTACAAGGAAATACATTTACGGCGAATATTATCGTATCGATTAAATTGAACTCGATTGTTTTTCTTATTAGATAATTAGTTACTAAATTAGTATGGTTTCCGAAATTCTAAATAGTTAATCGCTAATGTATCGATTTAATAACAGCGTTTGATATCATATCAAAATATATTTGTCGTAGATAAAGGATTGGTCTCCGCTGCGTTTCAACTAGATACCGCACTACCTAAGAACAATAGCTTTTTTATTACGGCAACTATTAGATGCTTGTGTGCGTGACATCTTGACACTCAATGGCATCTTTCATATTCATACACTTCGTATTAATTTTACATTGAAATTAATAAAATACAAAATACTTACTGATGATATGTCCTATGATATCCTAATGTCTTTCTTATTTACTGTAGTAATATTTTCACACTTTTACAACGCAACCTGGCATTTTAGTTTCAATCATTAGCAAAATTTAACAGAACATGTGGCACGTCAACGTCACATATTGTTCGAGACTGGCTCGAGTACGCACACTTGGGCGTAGTATTAGCTACCGCACTTGCGACTATGACTGCGGTATCGAGTTGGAGCGCAGCTGAGACCAATACTTAATCAAAGTTTTTGTCTGGTTTTTTAGAATTTTCGATAGAAGCTAATGTATATTTATTTAAAGAAAGAACCCATGTAAAGCTGTCATACTCCATAATCAGATTCAATATAATAGAAAATAGTGAGTTAAGATAATTTAGTGAACGTATAAATTATTATCGATAGTTCGATCCGTGAACTGTCGCAGTATCGAGACATCGATGACCCACTGCACTAACTTAGTGGACCATCGCTCGATAATTAAGGCAGGCCCTATGTTATCGATACGTCAGATTTATATTAGATAATTAATTACTCAATTATTCAAGAATTCTAAGTAGTTAATCACTAATGCATCGATTTAATAAATGCGTTTTAAATCATATCGATTTTTTTTTGTTTTTTATTATTTTCGACAGACTGAATTGTCATATTTATTTAAAAAAAACCCATGTAAAGCTATTGTGGTCCATAATCAGACTCAATATGAATAATATAACAGTAAATAGTGAGTAAAGATATACTCAATCTTATTTCAATTTTAGTTAGATAGTTCGATTCGTGAACTCTAGTAGTATCGAGACATCGATGACCCACTGCACTAACTTAGTGGACCATCGCTCGATAATTAAGGCAGGCCCTATGTTATCGATACGTCAGAGGCTAGGCTTAATTACGATATCTGCGGTACGTGCCATGTTTAATTAAGTTCCTATAAATGTCAATTTAAGTTCACACACTATTGGAAATATCACATTGTTATGCATATATAGCTTTGAAGCTATTGAATATTTAATTAATATTTTTTTTCATTCAGGTTTTTTACACATGGCTTAATTATTAATACTTAAAATTCTTTACATAAAAATTTAATTAATTACAAATATATAGGTATTATATTATATATATTGGGTCTGTAATGTCTTGCTGCTATACAAGCGATTAAAACAGGCCAGGTTTATTACTTTAGTGTGTTTGACAAGCTACGCCTTACGCACGCGATTTGTATGTAACTTTGTGTAAGTTTACGTGCATTTGTCAAAATAGAGGTTAACTGTCAACCTCAGTTTTAAAACTACAGCTTTCACAGTCTATCTAGACGTATTAATTATTGTATGACTTATCTGTTGTCAAGTTAAAACACAATTACAACCGTAACCAATAACCGATCGAAGAAAATTTATTGAATTAGGCGTTACTTTGCGGAAATCCATAATTATATAAATGATTTAAGTTTTATTTAGTGTTAATTCCGCCAATATTTGTTTTTAAAACAATTCGGACACGTGTTTCGCCTCTACACGAGGCATCCTCAGGACGTCTTGTCTCGCCAAAATCGCAGTCTCGTGCCAGATTTTGACACTATACTATATACAAATATTGGCGGAATTAACACTAAAGAAAACTTAAATCATTTGTATAATAACCGATCGGTTCATTTTAACTTCAAGCGAATAATAATTGAACTTCACTCTCAATATTAAAATAAAGTATTTCACGTTTAAAGCTAGTTATTTTCACGCCACGATCTCGTTTATGAAAATTGAATAATTGTTTGCTAAACGTTATAACTATTTCCGCGTAAACGTTCAGTGCAGGCCACTTGAGTTTATCAGTAGCGGTACTGATCCGCCGCCGGCGTTCACGTATGGGAAGTTCACACGACGCCTCGCTACCTTTGCCTGCGACTCTGTTCGACTTAACATCAAATCAATAAAATAAAAATATGGCAGCTGTAGAGAATGTGTGACAGAAGTGAAAATTTAAGTAGCCCTATTGAGGCGAGAAGATAGTACTTTGTACATTCTCCGCGCCTCTGGGCCCCACGGGCGTCAAGTGTCTCGACACCGAACGGCGCAAAAATTAATGACAATTAGTTATTAATTATTAGTTATTAAAAAATTTCATGTTTCAATATATTTTTAAAGTTTATTTTCAATAATATATGAATCAAACAGAAACACTATTTAAACAATGCACAATTTACACACATTGAACTTTTCATATCTTATACACAGCACTAATGTTGCACAATACGGCAGCTTTACCCCATCCAAAAAGTATTTAAGTATATAGATATATTTTTGAGATATATTTTTTTTTATTATTTATTTATCGCATACGCCAGTCAAGAGCATGTCGTTGACGCGAACCCATAAGATTTTCTCCTTACAAAAAGTGCCCAACACGGCTTAACACGTTTTCAATTCAAAAATCGGTTAAGAGAACGCATTAAATAGATTTTCAATAACACAATTTGCACACAAATAAGGATTTGAATTGAATGTATTCTGATTATAATATTTGTGTTTGGTCCATTTCGATTTGTAAATAAAATCCAAATTGTAAACGAAATCAATGCCACCGTTTACCAGATTCGAGATAGTATTAAAAGTAGGTATTTCTTTTACAGTACTTTTTTTATAACAAATACATCAGTGAAATTTTAATCAGTTTAGTTTATTGAGATTTTATGTATAAAAACAGAGACAATTTTTTTGGAAAACTTAAGTACCTAGAATGCGAATCGATAGTTTTTTTAAATATATTACGGTCGCGTCGTTTTACGATTTTTACACTATGAAATACCGAAATTTTGTTCACTTAAGGTGAGTATGCAAAAGCAGTTTCCAATCGTTATATGAATGAATGCATTTTAAGAAGTTAACCTAAATTAATTTATGTTTTTCAATTTAATTAAAAAAATCTCTTTTTATGTCAAACTTTATATGCAAGTCAGGATGAAGTACAAAAGTTAAAATAACATTCAAATAAATTTAGAAACATTAATCCCAACTATCTTTATCATTCAAATAATCTTTCACATTAGGCTTTAAATGTTAATTTGTTTTTTACGATACATTTAAAATAATTTTTGCTAATATTTTAATATCATTTGGGAGTTTATTATAAAAATATCCGGACGACCGAGCCTTGCTCGGATTTTTAAGAATGGACAAAACTTGAACGAAAAAAAACTGATAGGACATCTGGATTCCAACCCGCATCTTCTGTTTTCCGGATGTCCCATCTGAGCTATTATAGTCTTGTATATAGTGGCGAAATTTACCTTTCTATGTTATTGTAGCAGTTTCTCATTCAAACACGGATAATACTACATTTATTTAAATCTAGTAAGACCGATTTCTCGCCCGCGAAACTACCTGTTTACGAAATTTCATTAAAATCGTTGGATCCGTTTCCGAGATTCAGATTTTATATATACAAGAATTGCTCGTTTAACGATATAAGATGTAACACAATCCACTTTAAAAATTTAGCAATTTTGCGGAGCCTAGTAAATCCTATATGTTAAAGAACGTTAACCAGGGTAATACCCTGGTTACCGTTAACGTCTAAATACAACCACACGATCACAACCGCATCAGATAGGGTTACCCACTCGTGTAGGGTCAGGGTAAATTGCTGGAGGATGTGTGGTGAGGTGGGCTACCGCGTTCGCACAGTTTCGGAAGCATTAGGGGCTATTAAGAACCGTTAACAGCAGTCGCGTCACGAGCAATGCTCACGACTTCACTACTATCCACAATCTCGCCGTATGCTTCACATGGCCTTATTTCACGCATATTCAGTGCTTTGTCGTAAATTATCTTCTTTTTTTTTAAATAAGGGACGAGACGAGCAGGACGTTCAGCTGATGGTTATTAATACGCCCTGCCCATTACAATGCAGGGCCACTCAAGATTATTGAAAAACCCGAAAATTCTGAGCGGCACTACAACTGCGCTCGTCACCTTGAGACATAAGATGTCAAGTCTCATTTACCCAGTAATTTCACTAGCTACGGCGCCCTTCAGACCGAAACACAGTAATGCTTACACATTACTGCTTCACGGCAGAATAGGCGCCGTTATGGTACCCATAATCTAGCCGGCATCCGGTCCAAAGGAGCCTCCCACTGGTATCTGTCCTAATATCATATAGAGGTAAATTTATCAGGTTGTAAGGGTAATATTTGGATCTACTGAACCGATTTTGGAAATTCTGTTACCAATATAAAGCCACGTTATGTGTTATTGTCAAATGCTATTAAATAAATATTTAACCGAAAAATTGTCAGATTTTCAAAGTTAGTCAGATAAAAAAATACGGGTTACAACGTTGTGCATATTTAAATATTTTGGAATGTCCAAATGTTTTGCACGAGACTCAGAGTCTCGTGCCAGATTTCAGAACATGTCCTGAGGATGCCTCGTGTAGAGGCTTAACACGAGACAAATATTGGCGGAATTAACACTAAAGAAAACTCAAAACATTTGGATAAATACGGATTTCCGCAAAGTAACGCCTACTTCAATAAAACTTGTTTTGGAATGGTTAGGGAATAATTTCGCACGAATTGCTTTATTTATCAGTATAAAAGCACTATCATTTATAAACTAGGCTTCATGCAACATATGCTTCCCTAACAACAGTGCAAATTGGAACTCTGACTGCCATGGAGGCGATTGATTGGAGATGTAGGTTATATTTATAAATTATTAACTATAGAAACATTCTCTGAGACGTGTTATTAGAATGAACATAAATTAAAAGACAATATGGATACATCTGGGCTGGCTACTGTATATGTTTTTAAAGTGATAACCCTCACTTCTAGGATTAATACACAGATAAAATTTGAAAACAAAATTTTATGAACGATGCGGGATTCGAACCCACGACCTCCGGCGTTCCGTGTCGGTGCTCTAACCAACTGAGCTAACCGTTCGAGTACTGCCTCGTTATAAAATTCTGTTTGCTTTGTTCAACTCTCAGGTTGTGGCTTCATCTACAGGATCTACTTTACAGTTGATAACTTTAAAAACATAACATATTGTTTAGATTTACAAGAGTGACATCTCAAGTCAATTTCCTAATATGCAAATATTGGGGTTGAGCAGGTTATCAACTCACTTCTAGGATTAATACACAAATAAAATTTGAAAATAAAATTTTATGAACGATGCGGTACTCCAACCCACGACCTCTGGCGTTTTGAGCCAGCGCTCTGCCAACTGAGCTAACCGTTCGAGTGACGTATCGTCATAAAATCTTGTATGCTTTGTTCAAATCTCAGTTTGAGAACAACCTAATAACAACTAATTTGTCCAACAGGACTTTCTCTTATGATTCTGTCAAGTCGCTAATAATGTGTAATTTATGTGCCACATTGAGCTGGTGACATTCCAGCTTGAGATTAATTACCATACAATGCGCTGGTAGCAACAGTTTGACATGACCGCGACTCTAAGCGAATCCGTTGTCAACTGTCTAGATGCTCGTATCTCACTGAACGACTAGTAAAGTTGTCACCTTTTGTTAATTACGTACGGACTCCCTTAGGTAGTCTTCATAATATTTTTAGCTGTTTATGATTTTATTTTTGAAGTGAATTGAATGAGACTAGTGTGTTACGCTCGGTTATAACCACGGCCATATTTACCAGAGTAATTCCATTTTATTCATTTAAATGTAAAATAACACGAAGCGTATGTTACAAAATTTGAAAGATGCCACTCACACAAGCATCTAATAGTTGTCGTAATAAAATTGTTCCTAGATAGTGTGGTATCTAGTTGGAGTGCAGCGGAGACCAATCCTTAATCTAAGATTATATATTATATTTTAGTCATTATATTGTAAATTGTAATTAAATGTGAAATTAATTTATCTTTTTATATTGTTTTGGCATTTTGCCGTTTCAACTTCAATTTACTTGTATATAATTATGAACTAAATTGTTTGTATGCTTCGATAATTTATACATCTAGATAGACAGATAGATGACAGCTGTGAAAATGTCGAAAAAAATTGAGCTCGGAACTAACCTCTATTTTGAGCAATTCACGCACACTTACACAAAGAGTCATACAAATCGCGAGTGTAAGCTTGTCACGCACACTAAACTAATATTCCTGGCCTGTTTTTATAGTTTGAATAACAGCAAGAGACTCTATCTAGACATAAATTATCTAGTGAAATTTCTGGGCAAATGAGACTTGACATCTTATGACTCAAGGTGACGAGCGCAGTTGTAGTGCCGCTCAGAATTTTTGGGTTTTTCAATAATCTTGAGCGGCACAGCATTGTAACGGGTAGGGTGTATCAATTACCATCAGCTGAACGTCCAACTCGTCTCGTCCCTTCGTCCCTTATTTTCATTAAAAAAAAATCTCAGTTTGTATGTTTGTGTGCATGATGTGTTTACCTGTAATTGTCTGAAAACGATATTTCGACTAAGTGATATAATTTAACCTTAAATAAATAAATAGAATTAAAAGGAAGTCATTTTAGATTACTTGAGTTCAACGACCTCGCGTTACAGTAAGTTCCATTACAATTAAACATCATTTAAATGATTAATTTTATAACAGACCCATTAATATTTTAATAGCCCACTTACAAATAATCAAAAAGCAAATATTTCTTATAAACGAATATGTCCTTAATTGCCCTTATTCATAAACGAGGTTTAGTTATCTTAAGGTTGTACGGACGACAAATTTATGATTTAATTTTGATTTATAAGGTACGTCTTTTAATGACTTGTTACCAATGTTTCGATTAATTTCATTTGATGTGGGTTTATTAAAACAATAATTTTTTTTTTTTTTATATTGTTTTCTTTTTGTTGAAATTTTAGTAATAAAGTTCTGGTTGCTTACTCTTTCAATATACAACCCTAAATACAAAAAAAATAACAAAAAAAACAACTGACTTCAAAAACACTATTCCAAAACAATAGATATAATATCCACTAAAAAGTATGAAAATAATGGCGTATTTTTATACAATCTAACTAATAAATCTAATTCTAGTAACGGTCATTGTTATTTTTGGAATCGGTGTCCTTCCGCCGTGGCCCCGCTCACGCCTCTCGTCTTCTCACGTCGTGCGTGCGACTCAAGCACATCTCACCTATGCAAGTAGTTACAAAACTACCTTGGCTGACACCGACAATAAAAAAGATTTGGCCGAGTATCGTTTATTTGCTCCTAAGAATTGAAGAGTTCCGTTACTTTGTCATAGATCCCATAATCAGACCCTTAGCAAACTATCTTTTAAGTATATCCTCTCCAACAAAAAAGTGTCTTCGAAATCGGTAGGCGCGATATTCAGTTATTCGTAAATTTGTCGCACACATACTTATAGCAAATTTAAGACTTTTATGGTTTTCTCATGGGACATCCATGTTGTCAGATTTAGACTAAATTACAGTGGGAAGCACCAGCTTTCAAATAAAAAAAGAATTATCGAAATCGGTTAACCCAGTAGAAAGTTCAGAGGTAACAAACTTAAAAAAACCGACGAATTGAGAACCTCTCTTTCTTGAAGTCGGTTAAAAATCGATTCACAATTAGAGACGGAGTAATCGTGTAAAAGAGACAATTATGAATGTAGTTAATAATGGAGCTAGGTAAGTAGTGAATTAGTACATAAATTCCTTGGCGCGTTCGATGTATTGTTTTGTAACAGTAGTCGAAGGAACGGCATTCCACTTGGCTTGATCTCTGATGCACTAAACCCTAATATAAATGGAGACGGCAAGCCACGGCCTTGTGCACCGTATCATTGGTAACCGCTAACATGCCCGGGAAACTAGGCCAGTCTGTGTTACATAAAATATGTGATGATATAAACAATATGTTATGTTTTTAAAGTGATAACCCTCACTTCTAGGATTAATACACAAATAAAATTTGAAAAACAAAATTTAATGAATGATGCGGGATTCGAACCCACAACCTCCGGCGTTCCGTGCCGGTGCTCTAACCAATTGAGCTAACCGTTCGAGTACCGACTTGTTATAAAATTCTGTTTGCTTTGTTCAACTCTCAGGTTGTGGCTTCATCTACAGGATCTACTTAACAGTTGATAACTTTAAAAACATAACATATTTTTTAGATTTACAAGAGCGACATCTCAAGTCAATTTCCTAATATGCAAATATTGGGGTTGAGCAGGTGAAAATAAGGAACGTGATGAGCAGGGCATTACAGTGCAGTGCCGCTCAGGATTTTAAAAAACCCCAAAAATTCTGAGCAGCACTACAATTGCTCTCGTTACCTTGAGACATAAGATGTTGTGTCATTTGCCCAGTAATTTCACTAGCTATGGCGCCCTTCAAACACAATAATGCCTACAGTTTACACTTTACTGCTTCACGGCAGAAATACTCGCCGTTGTGGTACCCGTAATCCTGTGCAAATAGCCTCCCACTGGTGATATAAGTATAGGTACTCTAAGTTCGAAGGTCTTCAAGTGCTATCGTAAATGTGCTGGACAAGAAGCGAACAGTTGTCAAACAAACTTATGTACTTTTTTTCCAATGTCATGGAGGTATGTAATACGTATTACCGAAAGCAGTTTTTGATAAAAGCGTAAATAGTTAATTAATAAGACAGGCCTTATGGGCCCACCAACTAACGGTCTGCCTCTGGCGCTTGTGAAATTCACATTTGAAGTGTCCGTTAGTAAAATTTTACTAGTAAAACTTCCCGAGGTATATATTATGTGGTGACAGCTCTAGGTACATGTGCCTATTCTAGTGTTAAAAGAGACTTTTAGAGAGAGTTTGTTATTTTTTTAAATTCTCAATGTCACTTTACATATCCTCAAGAAAATTGTCAAAGTTTTATACAGTAGTTTTCAACAGAATTTAATTATTATATTAAATATTATTAGTCATTCCCACCCGCATAATTTTAATTTAAAACAATTGTTGTGATACTTTTAATATAACAGAAATTTATATCTAATATAAACAGTAAAAAATTCACTCACCTGTGCTGACGAAGGTTGTCCTGCCTTTTGAAACTCTTCCCGCAGACCTCGCAGCTGAAGGACAGCTCCGGACTCTTGTGGGTTCTCTCGTGTATCATCAGGTTGTAGGACTTAGTGAACCGACGTTGGCAATACTTGCAGACGAACTCGCATTTTGGGCGCAGTTTACGCCTGAAATCTCTGGTGTGATCTTCGTCGATTTGCATCACGGCGAACATTTTGTCTGTGCTATGGTGCTTGTAACGGGCGGGGCTTGGGCGCCTGTTGACAATGATAACTTATCAGTAACCAATGTCTGTGCAATTGTAAACCTTACACAACATTAATAGAAGATATACTCCACTGTCGCATGTATTTATAGCTTTAATACCTATTTGTTTAAACGCTACGCTTATACAAGTGTTATGAGGTCGTATGTTTTGTTTAATACGAGTAACATTCCATTTATGCGTCTAATTACGACATAAGTCAACACATTTGAAGGTAATTATCCTGTCTTGCTAGTTTTTTATACTAAAACATCAAAAAACAAAATGTTTATAAGTCGTAAATCTTCAAATGTATACGCACCTTAACGGCTATAGATCGTAATATAACCTATTAACACTTTCACTGAATGATAAACACTAAGAAAGCGTGATTTTAATCGAGCGATTGTACCCGGGTCGTATAAGTACAAGGAGTTAAGTAACTAGAAGGGACACTTTAGACGTGCGATGGTTAGCCGATGCGTTTGGCAACTGCGCTGGCGAGAGGGTGCTGAAACTACTGATAACGTTACGCGGAAGACGCATAGCCCCCACCACGTGATCAACTCAATGAACAGGTAGCGGGTCGGTAGGCTGATGGCTCATACAGGCGAAATGACGGACCGATCGATCGGCACGCGACTTTGCACTTAGTGAGCAAGACTTCTTAGAAACCCATTCATAACAAAATAGTACAGGCACCGACGATTCAAAGTAAATTGATGATTTATTAATGCTTATTATTTCTTTGATCAAAATCCGCCATTAAGTAACAGACACAAAAATCAATCGACAAATATTTTTTGTTACGCAATATTTATGATATTTAGTAGTACTAATTAAAAAAATACTAAATTATCTAGTACACATTTATTCTTGTGAATATCTTCTTGAATAAAAAAAAAGTGTGTGTGGACTTATGTATGCACGCAAGAAGTTATACTTCTTTGGCGTAACAAAGCAAAAATAACAATATTGTAAAAATCTTGCAAAGATGGCTTTGACAATTGATTATAAAATAACGAATACGGCTGTATGGGCTTGAACCCTGTGCCTGTCCTAATAATGGACGAAGAAACCAAAAAAAAACGAATATCGCAGAAAATTTTAGGAACTTCACCCTGTTACTTTTGTAATACAGTGATACGCGCGCATCTTAAAATTTCACTCTCATAATTTTTAGAAGTATAACTTCAAAAATGTTTAGGCAAGTCAAAACTACTACTACATATTATTGTTAGAGACAGTAAAAGTCACATAAAGAAAATAGCTGCTTGCAGACTAATAGTAGTGAACTATGAATAACATGAAAGGTACCAGGGAAACATGGTGATTTAAGAAAATTACAAAACGATAAGACAGTGATTACTTATGACAGTCACTGTGGGAAAACTGTGCAACGCTCGGGGCGCTACCGGGCGTGCTCACTGATCACGATACACACTTGTTTTGCTACAGATTATTAATAGTTATTAACATTGTATTTATATGACAGTCTCTCAAGGAAAAATTTAAAGAAATAAATATTATGACGGTTCATTGTCAGTACATTAATGAAAATCTAATACACGTTCACAAAAATCGTCACCTTTTTGCTGTTGATAGTGATTTTCATTATTATAACACTAAAAATAAGGGATTGCTTGTAACTTAGTCTAGTAAACTTCATAAGTAAATGTATACACTTTTATAATAAAGTCCCGGCCACTTTATTTCAGGCATTATATAGATAATGCCTGAAATAAATTTAAATGCTTTATTATAAAATGGCTCTGTCGCAAATCCTACAACACCACAACTGAGTATCTAAGTGATCGGACAGCCTGGGACTAGATTATGATTTATTTATAGCAATAGCAATAATAATACAATTTTGTATATTTAATTAAAAAGAGCGCAAAAAAAGAATGCTGGGAGGGTTTCTTGCGCCGTTGCTTCTCTCTCAGAGCGCCATTTGTTTCCGAAGCGGTAGTAGTATCTAGTATATTAGAAATGACATCAAAAAGAAATCGAAAGCAATCAATTTTGAGAAAATAAATGCCTTTTATGCCTTTATCCGATACTCTATCTAGTTATTTTTGTCTGTATAATTGTGTATTTAATTACCCTGGTGGTTACGATCATGATCCGCACTTATTTTGACACAGATTATTAATATGTTGTTATAAACATTGTATTTATATGCAATACTCTATCTAGTTATTTTTGTCTGTATATTTGTGTATTAAATTACCCTGGTGGTTACTGATACATGATAAGCACTTATTTTGACAAAGATTATTAATATGTAGTTATTAACATTGTATTTATAATATGCAATACTCTTTCTAGTTATTTCTGTCTGTGTTATTTAATTACCCTGGTGGTTACGATCATGATCCGCACTTATTTTGACACAGATTATTAATATGTAGTTATAAACATTGTATTTATATGAAATACTGTGTCTAGTTATTTTTGTCTGTATATTTGTGTAATTAATTATCCTGGTAATAGTTATTCTGATGTATTAAATTTGAACATTGTTAACTACAGTACTTAGATATATCGTAAAGACATAAAGATAAACAAATGCCTGACCAATTATATGCCATATCTTAAAATCATGTTTCACGCTTTGACGCCGCCTCACAATTAGTAAGCTGTTAAAGCTATAACCAACGTTTTAACAGACACATCGTTAAGCCATTGAAAGCATAACTATTAGATAGTAATGATAACTAAATAAATATTAAAATTCTACTTATTATATGACGACCCATATAGCCGAATGGATAGTGACCCTGACTACTAGAGGCTAAGCTAGAGGTCCCGGGTTCGAATCCCGGTAGGTGCAATCATTTATATGATGAATATGGATGTTTGTTTCCGAATCATGGATATTTGTATCTATTTATGTATGTTTAAGTAAGTATATTGTATTAAATATATCGTTGTCTTGTACCCATAGTACAGGCTATGCCTAGTATGGGGCAAGATAATTTGTGTAAAAGTGTGTCAATATTAATATTATTATTAAATATAGTTATTCTAATGTATTTATGAAGGTACCTAATGCATAAAAATAACGCCACTGATGTTAATTAAATTTGTAAACAAAATTTAAGAACGATGCAGGACTTGAACCCGCGACATCTCGCGTTTCGTCCGAGCGCTCTTCCACTGAGTCAAACGCTTGGCTATTAGGTGTTTGGTTAATTAATCCCAGAAGTTAGGGATATCCACTTTAAAAAAAAACAAATTTTTTATGGTTTCGAAACATAAAAAAAAACTATTCAAGAAGCAAAATAGCTGTTTCCGAAATAGCCATCATGCAGATTTGAATTTTTTTTTATTTAATAAATTATATGAGTTGCGGTCTTTTCGTATGTGTGATAGACTCGCAATTTACCCAGAGTTTTATTGTCAAAACAACAAAAGAAGATCGTATGTGTATTGGTACAATGTATTATTCCATTGATGATCGCGACGCGAATTATCCTCATGATGCAGGTAAGGATAAAAGGCAAAAGTTATATTGTATTTTCATTGGTCCTTCACATATATACAAATTATGAAACGTCCATTGTCTTGAAGGCTGTAAGAATCAAGATCAAAGACTTCGTACAGAGAAATAAATCAAATGAATATAGAGCGTATAAAAATAAGGAAGATTATTGAAATGATCTCAGAGAACAACAAAAATGAAAGTTTAGTATACGCAAATAAAATTTGGGCTTCATATGCCAGAATTAGCCTAGCACGGTGTCAGAAACCGGAAGCTGCTACAGAATGTCAAACGAAGTAAACTAGCATAATATCTGAGTCATGTCTTACAACAAGAGGGATACGACCTTTTACAACTTCTGATGATTAGCAAAATAGAAGCGTTTCGCAAAGGATCCAGGAATGGAGAACCATCAATAAAGTAAAAGAATTTTTTGAACGGTGAGAGGCCAATGGAGAGGGCTATGCTCGAAGTTTCCCTGTGAGATCGAATCAACAATGAGGAGATCCGTAGGAGAATCAAAGTTACCGACATAGTCCAACGATTGCGAAACTGAAGTAGCAGTGGGCAGGGCACATATTTCGACGGACAGATGGCCGTTGGGGCAATAAAGTCGTCGAATGGCGACCACGTACCGAAAGACGCAGTGTTGGTAGGCCTCCCACAAGGTGGACCGACGATCTAGTCAAGATCACCGGAATACTTTGGATGAGGGCAGCGCAGGACCGATTGTCATGGAAATCCTTGAGGTAGGCCTTTGTCCAGCAGTGGACGTCTTCCGGCTGATGATGATGAAAAGAATTGTTTGACATCACACAAAAAAGAATGGAATTTACTCAGCTAAAGCCTATCCTTTTATAGTGTATTGGAGCATGGTGCGAAAGAGGCCCCGCAGACACGCCATGTAAATTATATTCTCGCATGGGAACAAAAATCAGCAATCTTATTTTATCTAAGTTTCGACAGACAAAGCTTCCATGTACGGAGGATGTCTCCCGTGCGCCTTTAGATAATTATCTCGCAGTCACGATGTGCTCGTTTTAGTAGCAATATCATCTGTTATGGTATTAAAGATGCTTCGTGATTTATCTCGCGTTTTCTTTTCATCTAACGGTAAATCAAACTGAAGACTGGCTGGTATGTTGGCTTCTTGTTGGTTCAGATTTGAATTTCAAATATTTTTATTCCAAATAGGATGTGACATCACTTATTGAAAGCCAAAAACTACCACTTCCAAAAAGTATGCCTCAGGCCTGAGTACGGGCGAACAAACTCAGCGGGCTTCTTATTTTTTATAAAAATATGACATATACATTGTAAAATCGTACAATTAAACTTATTAATTAATAGCCTGAGGGCGGTCGCTTCATTCCCAATCTGTAGTATCATTATGAAACTCATTTATGTTATATTAACTTTCACCTCACAAACGTTTTTTAACAAATCTTTGAAATATGTAATACATTTTTTTTTTAATTTTCCTGGAATCTTGTCGTTAAAACATATACAACGCCCCACAAATGCTCCGATGTTTGAAGACATTTGTACTAAAAAAATAGAATCCAAAAAGAATGAATAAGTAATTGAGACAATCTAGAAGTGCCAGGTAACTGGTCACTCCCGCTCATAAAATTATTAACACAATAAAATCTTGATATAGCAAAGTTGATATGAAATTATTCGTTATACCCTTTTCATTTATATTTTTATGCATCAATTTTTGTCAATAAATATATTTTCTTTCTTTCTTTTCTTTCACCCTGTAAGTTTCATTATTACCTATTCGTTTAAGCAAGCTGAAAAACATTGCACATCTAGTAATATCGTTACTATATCATTGATAAGTTTAAATTCTTGGATTGGTTTACGAAATAATATATAATAAATATCCAAATATTATGGATTGACATTACCTAATTGAATAATTGTTCAAAAGATATTTTTTACAATAGTTATTCGTAATGTAGATGAACATTTTGTAGTAACTTTAAATTACATAGCTGTATTAAGATTTTTTAAACTAAGCTTTTCACTGTAATGCGCAGCCGGTTGAAATAAATTTCTGTTTTTAGCAATTTAGACACAGACGAAGGGGGTTAAGTAAATATGCACTACAGCCATAAATTTGTGATCGGTAGTTCATTTCCCGGTATGAATTTTTCAATAGAATTTTATTACCACCCGTGATGTATATGAATATAGGCACATCCACTCAGATGTGGAAAAGTATGCAAAATTCCAAACTCAAGTCAAACCCGAGTACGTACCACTAAATAGTTGATCAAAGCGAAGTCTAACAAAACCTAATAAGACAAATCCTCAAAGTTTCAAATTACATAATAATGACTTTACTCAATAACAATTTATTAGCCCGCAGCAAAAAAATATGAAATCCCGCACCGCAGTGAGTCATCGCCTTAATGCTTATGTCAAAATTAAAGTGATTCACGCGCTTTGAACTGTTGACCCGCTGACTTAGTGAGTTTACTCTGTGGTATGTTACTTCGGAAACATACTTCGCAATAAGCTGTTGACATGCTTAATAATTATACAACTATCACACATGTCTCCGGTGATTGACTTCCATTTGTCACGGTCCTACACGCTCTGTGATTTGACGATGAGCTTGTTAATAATATAAATATTTAGAAGTGCTTAGTATTGGTATGTAAATATAATATTATGTCTTTCATTATTATGTTTAAATCTGCATACGCTTTAAGTTTTTTTTTATGATAATAAGGGACGAGACGAGCAGGACGTTCAGCTGATAGTAATTGATCCCTGCCCATTACAATTCAGTGAGAGAGTTAAGTCATAATTTGCCCAGTAATTTTACTTGCTACGGCGCCCTTCAGACCGAAACATAGTAATGGTTACTCATTACTGCTTCACGGCAGAAATAGGTGCCGTTGTGGTACCCATAATCTAGCCGGCATCCTGTGCAAAGGAGCCTCCCACAGGTAATAATCTTATTATTATCTATTATTTATATACAATTCATAAAATGTACATATTATTTAAAAATAGATATAACATTTAAGTATCTTATACATATATATATTTTAATAACATCCAAAAACTTGTTATTTTCTTTTGCAGACTAACTGAAAACTCTTGTCGATGGTTCTTTAAAGTTAAGTGGATAGGTAGAATTGCCAGATTATATAAAAGCACCACTTACATTAAGAAGGATTTACTCGGGTGATTAAAGCATAATTTTTACCATCCGGTGAAAGACAAAAGCTATTTAAGAGCTTGAACGAGTCTACTTCTCAAACCCACAACTGTATTCTATCAATACAGACGATTTCATTTTTGTTTATGGAATAGGAGGACAAACGAGTGTACGGGTCATCTGGTGTTAAGTGAACCCCGCCACCAACAATCTAACAATCTTGCAACACGAGAGGGATCACAGGAGCGTTGCCGGCCTTTAAGGAAGTAATAATTTAGTGATAAAATATTATCAAATTTTCTTTCAAAATCTTGAATTCAACAGTTCTTTTTTCTCCAATCCTAATAGTTAATAAGTCAAACTTTTAATTGACCTCCAGTGGCTAACTATGTCATTTATTTTAGTTATTCGTTTATAGTATTGTTAAGGTGTTCAAAAATGACTTTCCAAATATATAAATTGTAAATTTTTATACATTTCATAACTTTATTATTATTTTACTAACATGTCAATAAAAATTTTGTTAAAAATAACACATTGCTGAAATGGAAGAGCGGAGACACCTGGTACTGGTATTATTTGCTTTAAAGGTGACTCCGGCCACTGGCTGCTTTTAACCTATGTTTTTAAGAGAAATAACTTATTATATTATATTCCATGTGATCACTTGCCGCACGCTCTCAGTAAATTGGCACTAACGTCCGTTCCCAATATACTATCAACAGATAGAGGTAAATTACTACCTTCTGTCAGTTATTTGCTGTCAATAATCTGATGCTGTCCCAATATACCCGATAAGTCATTCTTATCGCCTTATATTGACTTCCATCGGTGGTAAGCTAAACGTCGTCCCATTGACAGACAGCGAATACGGATAAGCTGAGTTACCGTCGATAAGTTTATTGGGACAGAAAAGTCAACGATATTAAGGATTTTTATCTCAAGTAAGAGATAGACTGAATATTGGGAACGGCCGTTAGACATTCGATATTTGCCGTGCGGCGATTTTCGTGCGGCATACGTCGTCTGTGTATGTGCCTCCTTATTATGGTTTGGTTTATAAACTCTCGAGCGATCATAATTAATTACACACATAGTGAAAGGGAATCTCTGTTGCGTTATGTGTCTATTACATAAAATTATGTTTTGCTTCGATAATTTCGCGATTGCCATTTCGTTGTTCACTGAAGAGTGAGTTCAAATTGGCTTAATGTGTTAATACCTGGAGTTCAGCTTAAATTATTTTTTCTTCGACTTTTTTCATAGACAAATTCCTGAATCTATTTTTCTGGCTTTGGTACCAAGCAATTGTTCTCTTAAGTACTTGAAACAGCATAAAGTGCGGATTATTGCATACTTGAGCATTTTTTATATCATTTAGATTATGACAGCTGTGAAAACGTCGACAAAAAAAAACTTTAGAACTAAGCTCTATTTTGAGCAATTCACGCACTCTAACACAAAGTGTCATACAAATCGCGAGTGTAAGACGTAGCTTGTCACGCACACTATAAAAAAAATATTCCTGGCCTGTTTTTATCGGTTGTCTAACAGCAAGAGACTGTATCTAGAAGTATATATTATCTAAGATTGCATACATAATTGCGTAGATGCTTGAATAATAAAATATTTATCGTATTTTTGCCAAAACACTCTTACAATAAAACCATCAATTAAAAAAATTACTTTCTGAATTGAATACAATGACTATGAACACCATACCAGCCAAATCTTGCAAATGCAGACTGGAAAAAGAATGAGAGACTCTTTGCTTGAAACTTACAATCCTTAGCAAGTACCAGGAAAAGTTGCAATAATTTTCTTCCAATAAATAAACAATAACACTCCAACAGCAACTAATGATGCACGCAAACTGGTACTTAACATATAATTACGCTAAATTCCACATATAAATAAAAATGCATTTAAATCTTGAAACGATTCTGCTATTGTATGCAACATAGTTAACGCTGTTAAGTATTAACGTTCCTTCAAACATAACTACTAAACGTTTTGCATTATAAATTAATATAATGATTTACGGACGAGAAAAAAATAAGGACTCCGTGGCACCTTACATAATAGTGAGGCACCAAAACAAGCCGGTAAACGTGTAAATACATAGCATACACTTACAATAATACAAGCCGATCGGCCGCCATTAGGAGATTTGCCATCGTCTGTGACAGATCAGAAAATGCCGTCGTGCGTTGTGAAAAAGTGTAAAAACAATAATATAAAAGTATTTGTGGATATATGATTATTTAAGAGAGAAAAAATTGTGTGTGTATACCCCGTAACCGCACACACACTAGCATAAAGGTGATACACTTGCTAATATCACGGCGCGGAGTCGTTCCTTTTTTTTACTAGTCCGTGGATTATTATAATTAGAAACTGGCAATATATTATATTACCTATAGCCTAAGGATATATTATATATTATAGTAAATTACTGTGGTTTTGAAGAAGATATGTGGATGGGTGATGGTCTTTCAAGTTATGGCTGAGGTTAAGGATAAAAAAGAAGACATATAGGCCCCATTGAAAGAATTCAGAAATACCAAATCAACACTTGGAAGACTTAAACGACGAGGTGTTGTTTCTTTTCATGATTTCCTGATTCGGGAGCTTCATGTCGGTTACCTACTGGTGGAACGGAACATCACATTAATTTCCTGATCACAACAGCCTAGCGAAACTCTCTAAAAAAGAAGTGATTCACTCGATTGTATGAAACGTGCAGTCATTGATAGATTGACAGATGACGGCTACAATCTTGTCAAAAAAACGGATAAAGCCGAAATCCACTACGTTTTTAGCAACTGTTCGCTTTCAAACCGGAATACAATTCGTTAATTCAAACTTATGTCAAATCTCACTGCACGTTTCATACTAAACTAAATTTCAATATTTACTTAGGCAGTCCCGCATGTTATTACGTAGTATTTACATTCTCTTTTGATCAACTATATGACATGTGAAAGCCCGAAAATCAAAAACAAGTCAGTCGTTTTTCAAAATTAATTCCTTGATAATTCTTTTTAGGGTGAATTAAAACTGTACCATCCTTTTGCGCATTAATAATTGGAAAATTGGTCTTTTAAAAAGAATACTATTAATATTATGCAGTACATAAGTATTTGCAAAAGAGAGACACAATTTAATACCAGATTTCTCGATCATTTAATCACAAACGTTCGCGTGACACCCATTTGTAAATTAGTCTTAAATACTGATTTATAGGATTCCGAAGTGTATGTATCCAATTGAAACTATTCCAATAAAATCAACGTGATCTTTCCAACATTTATGTTTATCATGCTACTTGACATTTATAACAATGAACTACACTCGTCTCTTTCTATCTCTACGATATTGATCTGCTAGAGGGGGATGGAATCCAACTGTTGGGCTGTTGTTAAATTTTTAGTAGAAGGTCAAGTATTGAGCTGAATCACGCTTTCAGCATTTCTTTATCCTATACTTTTAAACAAGAAATATTTGATTGTCTTTTGTGGGAGGCAGTGGGAGGCTCCTTTGCACAGCATGCTTGCTAGATTATGGGTACCACAACGGCGCCTATTTCTGCCGTGAAGCATTAATTTATAAGCATTATTGTGTTTCAGTCCGAAAGGCGCCGTAGCTAGTGAAATTACTGGGCAAATGAGACAACATATAATGTGTGAAGGTGACGAGCGCAATTGTAATGCTTAAAAATTGTGGGTTTTTCAAAAATCCTTAGCGGCACTGAATTGTAATGCGCAGGGCGTATCAATTACCATCAGCTGAACGTCTTGCTCGTCTCATCCCTTATTTTCATTTAAAAATCACTTCACAGCTCTAGCGATAAGTCTAGTCAAGACATGAAAAGTATTTATATTTTCAAAAATTTATTCCTTTCGAATACTTATTGATGTTAGTTGAAGCACTACCTTCGCTTAAGAAACAAATCGCAAGAGAGTAGAAAGGGTATTAAAATCTAATCTCATAGTCGGTTGCCGAAAGGGAATCAACAAATTTGAAATTTTGATTATTACTGTCACAATTTTTTTATGGAAAAGGAGGACAGCCGAGCTTGATGTTAAGTGATCACCTCACTCTCTTGCAACACCAGAGTGCTTTTTAATTAATATAATGACAAATAAAAAAAACTCATAGATTTATTCTTAACATACAAAAAAAAACTTATATGAAACATTGCCATTAACACATTTTTTATTTTGAAGTTTAAACAGCCGTCTTATAAATACGATGGTATTATAATAATAGGATTAATTCCTCGCCAAATATAAAAGTTATGAGAAAAAGATAATGAGTATATTATTTAAAGTTAAAGCACTAAGCTGGGACCAAAATATAATTATATACAAATGAGCGAGTCAGCAAAATAACGAACGGTTTGTCCCGCGAGTTCTCACAGGAACGGTATGCAGTTACCGTGAACAGAGAAACCTGTGCAGTCGGTCTACCCTTTAATTATAAAATATTATATTTTGTATAAAAAGCAAAAGAGATTTAACTGATCGAAGATTGAATGATATGATTACTACATGATAGATCAGGTAAGAAGGGTAAAAATAACATTACTATCCATATCATCCTATCCTATTTAAAGCTATAAGTAAAGAAAATAATTTAAGTTGTATTGTTATAGTTATCTTTTTCGATAAAAAATTATATTACTAATTAAAATAAAAAAAGTTTATATTATTAATATTTTTAATTAAATAGTAGACACATAAAAATGGCTAATAACTATTTTTTTTATTTTTATAACATAATCATGGTTAACTTAAATCAAGGAAACTTGATAGTATTATGACCAAATAACTAATGTTTGATTTCAGTTATAATAATACTCAAATATTTTAAACTTCAAAATAAATCTATTCGAAAAATTATTCCTCAGAGCTGAAAAGATAGTCTTAATCTTTTAAGATACATTTTATTTATACATGGTTATAATTAACGTTGTTGTTATTACAAAAGATTAATATTTACTTTTTTAATATAAATTCAAATTGGTACTACAAGAAGACAAAAACTAAATAAAAAATTGAAAATATTCATAATGTAAAATAATATGTAATGGCGACTCTATTCATGGCCCTGTCGTCTGATCAACGTATCTGTCTGATATATTGGCCACTCGGATACCCTCGGGCGACGCGCCCTCCCTGCACTCCTGCTTGTAATCTTCGGATTTAACACTTGGATATATGGAAGCATACTGTGTATGTACGAACAACGAAGGCATGTAATAAAACTATAAATTGTACAGCTTTAATTTGTTTGAGTAGTTTAAAAGCTTTAAAAGTCAATTGGAAAAACCTTCATTTCTCTAATCACTATGTAGTTTTACGTCAAAGTATCTGATCTTTTAAATAATCACTAAATAATTAGAAAGTCGTGATTTTATGCGTTAAAAAAGAAAAAGTTAAGAATGATTGAATGTGATATTGTAAGGTTTTTTGTATTGCTTCAGAAAACTTTAAAGTTTATGCAAAAATTGCACAGAATAAGTTTCTATAAAAAAAATTATGATTATAAGGGCCGAGACGAGCAGGACGTTCAGCTAGTAATATGCAGCAGATAGTAATTGCCCTGCCCATTACAATGCAGTGCCGCTCAGGACTCTCGAAAAAACCAAAAATTCTGAGCGGCACTACAATTGCGCTCGTCACCTTGAGACATACGATGTTAAGTCTCATTTTTCACTAGCTACGGCGCCCTTCATACCGAAACACAGTAATGTTAATAATATTCCCGAACTAAAATTATTCATTGTAAAATACTTTATTATAAAAATATAATCAGTGTGTAAAACTGATTTATAATTTGCAAACCCTTGGAAGTTTTTTTTTATTCCGATACCTTTAGTCGTATACCTAATCACTTAACAAAAAAAATATTTTTGGAATAATCTACAATCAATGGCTAAGCCAGGGTTTCGTTTTATGGATTCTCAATTGAATTGTGTGAGTATTTTTTATTAACAGTAGCTTGCCATTATATCTAAATACTCTAATATCTCTATACTTATATTTACAATGTACAGGCGGGAATCGTATCTGTTACTCCATAAGAGTTGCCCGTGCAACCACTGGGCTTGTCATAAGTAATAACTTGATTTTAATAAGTATTTTTATGAAACTTAAAATGCTTAGTTTAACAGTTGTAGGACGTATTTGTTAGTACCAAGCTACATAATTTTAATACTAATAATCACTATCTAGTCAAATATCGAACTAATAAAATCTTATGATCATTAAAAATAATGCTAACTATAAGTTTTAACTGTATAAAATTCTAACTACAATAAAATCAACCAGACGAAAATTTGTTTCAAAAAATGTATTTTTCCGAAACAATCATTCACATGCAACTCTCCTTATATGCTTCACAATAAGGTAGCAACATACATAAGAACTCACACTGACGTAAGTAGATTGCTACTGGCCTACGCCGCGGCCAATCAAAGCCGCGATCACTTTATACCGACCACTTTATTGAATTACGTTTATCACAATACCATTAAACACGTACCAATGTTACTGACGTTGAAAATTATCGCTTTTTCCAGCTGTCAAAATATTTAACATGTTGTTCGAAGTAAATCCATCGAACAGCATTATATTACGAATATTGCTTAGTAGATAAAACCATGTGTTGCCTTTAGTAAGGCATTACGCGGGTAACCATTGGGCCGGTCCTAGTTACCATTAACCATTACAGGACCGGCCCGAGTAACCATTATTATTTATTACCAATGCATAGTAGAGATGCAGTACCCGAGTAACCATCGATCGGTCCGGTCCTAGTTAACCAACTAACCATTTGTCTATAACCATTACAGGACTGGTCCGAGTAACCATTTTAACCAATTAATAGTAGAGATCCGCGTACTCACAAGTAGAACCAATAATTATAGTTAATATCCGGACGACCGAGCCTTGCTCGGATTTTTAAGAATGTACAAAACTTGAACAAAAAAAAAACTAATAGGACTTCTGGATTCGAACCGGGGTCTTCTGCTTTCCGGATGACCCAATGTCCCATCTGAGCTATAATAGTCTTGTATATAGTGGCGATATTTTCCTTTGTATTCTAATGTTATTGTAGCTATTTCTCATTCAAACATGGATAAAACCATTTTTTTTTAAATTGAAACCTAGCTAGATCGATTTATCACCCCCGAAATCCCCTGCATACTTAATTTTATGAAAATCGTTGGAGCCGTTTCCGAGATTCAGATTATATATATATATATATATATACAAGAATTGCTCGTTTTATTGTCGGTACATAAAGTGGTTTAGGCGTGATTGAGTCTCAAACCAAGACCATTTTTATTATTTAAATATAACTAGTGGACCCGACAGACGTTGTCCTGACACACGTCTTAAATTTGAAAAATCGGTCCAGCCGTTAGGAGGAGTTCACTAACATACACATGAGCAGGAGAATTATATTATATAGATGGAATTGAGAATCTAAACCAATCTCATTTTCACTGGAACACACAAAAAAATCCAATTGTGAATCTAAACCATTCTCAAATCCACCTGAAGACATACAGAAAGTTTAATTAAAATCTTTCTAGCCGTTAGGAGGAGTTCACTTACAACAGACGCACAAAAGATTTTTTTTTATGGAATAGGAGGACAAACGAGCGTACGGGTCACCTGTTGTTAAGTGATCACCGCCGCCCACAATCTCTTGCATTACCAGAGGAATCACAGGAGCGTTGCCGGCCTTTAAAGAAGGTGTACGCGCTTTTTTGAAGGTACCCATGCCGTATCGTCCCGGGAACACCGCACAAGGAAGTTCATTGCACAGCTTTGGAGTACGTGGAAGAAAGCTCCTTGAAAAACGCACTGTGGAAGACCGCCACACATCCAGATAGTGGGGATGATATCCTAACTATCAAAAGAAATATATATGTGTTATGATAGATATAGTTGGAATACTAACTATAAGAATGCCCAACAAGTAAAAGTGCAATAAAACACAACATGCAATCCAGACTATATAACTTTCACAGTCGTGATCCAGAACAAATCGTAATATAATTGCTGATCACGAAAAGGCCTGAAGTCTCAATCAAATAAGACTCAAAACAATAAATACTATGTTAGTTACTGTTGTGCATTCATTCATTTAATAGTTCATTTAGTTGTTTATCTATTGCGAGAGGTTTTAATTCAGTTCTCTGTTTTATTTACGAATAGTAACCTTTAAGGGTAAATGTATACACTTCTATAATAAAGTCCCAGCCAATGTTCAGGCATTATCTAGAAATAAATTTAAATGTTTCATAAAAAAAATGGCTCGGTCGTCAATCCTATTACTCCACTGCTGAATATCAAAATGATCTGACAGCCTGGGACTAGATTGTGATTATTTTATAGCGATAGAAATGACTGTACAATATTGTATATTTTTATTGAAAAGAGCGCAAAAAAAGAATGCTGGGAGAGTTTCTTGCGCCGCTTCTTCTCTCTCAGAGCGCCATTTGTTTCCGAAGCGGTAGTAGTATCTAGTAGTTATTAGAAATTGTAAAGGAATCAATTTTGAGAAAATAAATGCCTTTTATGCCTTTTAATAATGGTATGTAAATAAATAAATATGAATGAATACCTGTATAGCCGAGTGGTTAGCGATCCTACCTACTAAGCTAAAGTCCCGGGTTTGAATACCGGTGCAAGCATTTATATGATGAAAACGGATGTTTGTTTCCGAGTCATGGATGTTTTAATGTATTTATGTATGTTTAAGTAAGTATATTGTATTAAATATATCGTTGTCTTGTAACCCATAACACAGGCTGTATATGCTTAATTTGGCGCAAGATAATTTGTGTAAAAAGTGTGTCAATAATGTATTACAGAGATTATATAAATTTATAAGAATATATTTACATTGATTCAAGTCAAAAAATTAGCCCAGAGTGATAAAATTTGTAAAAGGCTACCTACGCGGATATTAAGCGCCTGCCGCTTTGGTCCACTTGGATGCTGTGTACTATGACGTCATAGACATAAACAATTATACGTTGAGAGGTTACGTGGAAGAGAGACTCTGAACTATGGCGTTGCTTTTTAAGCGTTTGAATTTAAACTTTATTGCACTATGTTTAAAACGTTTTTTATATAATATTTCGCTCTTATTTAAATGATATTATTATGAATAACACTAGTATATATCAAGTATAGCCTTAATATCAGATTTTTACGAAATAGAAGCTTGGATATCACATGATTCATATCATGATCTCTAGGAAACAAATTACTAGACAGCATTTGGGGACACGCTGTTTTACCAACTTCAAAAAGAGGAGATTATCATGTCGCGTTATTTCTGGTCTAAGTTGTGACAATGGAAACTATGAGTATTTAATTGAGGGAACTTTATATTTTTTTTTAATACCTATATTTTATACTGATATAACCGATGAAAACAGGCCAGGTTTATTAAGGCTGCGTAACAAGCTACGTCTTATACTCGCGATTTGTATGTCATTTTGATTGAATTGCATTGATCAAAATAGAGGTTAACAGTCAACCTAAATTTTTTTCGACATTGCATAGCTGCGTTTTACAGCTGTCACAGTAATATTTTATAAATATATTTTAAAAAAATAACATTAATTTGTTAGATCTAAAGAATTATTTTAGAAAGTGAAACTTGAATAGATAATTTTACCTCAAAACCTTATTGAAATTATTATATATTCGTAACTAAAGTCATATTTTTTATATATTATTTTTTTTTAAATATCAACTTCTAATATATTTCTGTACAATCATATGAAGTTGGTGCCAATTTAAATATAAAAATTACAACGATCATCTCACCGAACAATTACAGTGTTAATGTTCATTTAACCCTTTTTTCGTCTTATAAAATGCGAATACCCCAAATGAAATGAAGCTACTGTTCACCAATGAAACAGTAGGGGCGTGGTACGTACGTAACACGGCAGTCAAGGATTTGAATTTAAAAAAGGAATTTATACTTTTTAAACAGTTTGGGGGCGTGGGATTATCTTTGTGCCCGCAGGATGTTTCTCGTGGGACGCTGAGCATATGGAGTATACGACTATAGAGGTTTTATGTAAATATTAAACTATGTTTTATGTTATTTTATAAGTTATGTGTTTTATAAGAGATTTCCATCAATATACAGGATGTCCTAAAGTTATGGGACATGAAGGGAAAGTACCTTAAATATCGTAGATAGGGTATTTTAATGAAAGAAGACTTTGTGTTGAAAAGTTAGTAATTCTGCATTCAAAGATTTTCTAAAAATTACTTGCCTCAATGCTCTCAAGGGAATGATAATATCGCTCGCTACTTTTCGAACGTCGTCATCGGCAATAAATAACTTCCTTGAAATTTTACTCAAACCTTTTACGTTGTTCCTTTCTTTTAAATAATATGTTACTTAAGAAGAATTATTACTTACTGGCTATTCTTTCGATTGGCATCATAAAAGTAGGGGTGTTTTTTTTACATTTAAGTCGCTTCGATTCCCAGACGAGGCAAACAATTTTTAGAAAATCTTTAAATGCAGAATTAATGACTTTTAAAAATAGCATTAAGTCTTCTTTGAGTGAAATACCCTATCTTCCATATTTAAGGTACTTTCCCTTCATGTCCCATAACTTTGGGACGCCCTGTATAGACTCATCACGATATCTCTGGAACTTTATTCCTCCTGCAATATTGTAATTAATAATATATTAAATACAACCAATGTAAATATTATGATACCGCATAATTTTGTTAGATAACGTTAATTTATATATCATTAAATTATTTTTATACAGTGAGATAGGTACCTACAATTTTTTATTTTATTTAAGAACTTATACTACTTATTAAAATTTATTTAATTCTCGTTCAATGATTGTGGTTCAGTAGACAAATGAGTTACGAGATACTTATGGTAAGTACCATTGATACAAATGGTCTAGTTGACCAAAATATAGGGTGTCGAATTTCGGTGTCGGTTCGCGCGCATCGTAAAGATCTTATCGTCTGATTTAGATCTTATTTTTCCCTAACGCGCCAAAAGAAGTAGGTACAGCTTCAAAAAAGTTAAGTTAATCATCATTTAAAAATCCTCTAGATATATTTAATACAGCGGATGTGTAAATTACAAATTCTCAGACACAACAAATAAAAAATGGTATTATGCGATCATTTTAAACATTGAACGCAAGATTTAATAAAAACTTCAAAAGTAAAGTATACAAACATGGCCTAGATCTCCCAAAATCAAGTAAATCTCATTAGATCTCAAGTGTTTATCACTTTATCGCGATAACTAACATCAAATAGAAAAAATTATGAATTCCCAAACACATACTTGACCGCAAAGCAGCAAAAAAAGGCAGGTATATATCACCTGTGGCGCTTCTCAAACATTATTTGGTCGAAATAGCGCCGGTGTGAACTGGACTTGGTAAACAGTGGACAATGGTTACTCAATGGACGGAAATGAATGAACGTGCTAAGTACGTCCGTATAATAAACTGAATTATGTTTGACTAAATTGTTGCAGGTGTGGTCAATATTTTTAATGATAACTCATACGACAAGTTTTACAGCGTTTATATATAAAATAACTGTTTCCAAATTGATAAAAAACTGCATGATAACAAAGTAGAAAAGCATGAAAAGACTATCTAAAATGAAAGAAATTCTGACCCCTTCAGAACATACGCCGTTTAGGTCTTTGTTTTTAAAATATCAATATTAGGTTTTTTTTAAAGAAAATAAGGGAGGAGACAAGCAGGACGTTCATCTGATGGTAATTGATACGTGCCCATTACAATGCAGTGCCGATCAGGATTCTTCTTCTTCTTCCCAAAAATTCTGAGTGACACTACAATTGCGCTCGTCACCTTGAGACATAAGACGTTATGTCTCATTTGCTCAGTAATTTCACTAGCTACGACGCCCTTCAGACCTAAACACAGTAATGAACACAAAACCTAGTAGAAAAGCATGAAAAGGTTATCTAAAATTAAAGAAATTCTGAATACTAACGACTACCTTAGTACATACGCCGTTTAGGCCTTCGTTTTAAGAATATGAACAGTAAGTACTGCTACCTCCTCAGATAATTTGGACAAACGTAATCTTACGAGATTGTAAATTAAACAAATAATACAAGTCATGAAAAGAAGTGATCTTGGGATGACCTAAAATCAAATGAATTGGTAACCAAAGTAAATGAACAAGGAGCGAAAATTTTAGAAACAAGTATTCGATTTTCAACTTTGCTACTATGTACTTATAAAATAATGGGCTTTCCGAACCATTCAATTCCATCTTATAAGAACTGAAGATATAACAAAGGCTATTGTCGACTGTGCAACTACGAATTCTGAAGATCTTTCGTCACATCTCCCGGAATGAAGGATCGATTGAGTGGTTGATTGTGCAGGGCCAGGTGGAGAGGAAACGAATGAGAGGACGCTCACCCACGCGATGGATGGCTCTTATAATAATAATATAAAAAGCAGTGACCCAGAAACTGTGGTAAAGCGCTCCCGCCATGATACAAACCACCAAAAGTGGAGGAGCATCGCGAGGGAAGCAGTGCGACTCAAAACTAAAGAGACCAACGGCGCCTAATGTTACATCATCTTAGCGACCACGACCACCATGACAAGAGTGACCAATTGAGAAGAAGATAAAATAATCATGAAAACGAATTTAGTATTTTAGTGTAATGTAATTAGTAATGAAAAGCAATCAGCTACGATATAAAATAAAAAGCAATAATTGATTACATTGTAACTCTTCCGACTAAATCTGCTCAGGTGCAAATCCTTCCTAGGTAGTACATAACTAAACCTTCTTCAACAATAAACTGATAAAGTTATCAAACACTATAAAGATATATGAGTGTGTAGATATTATTAAATTATAGATAACTACCAATGGTGATAACATCGAAGCCTTAAGCTTGGATCTGTATGCCAATGCGAGGTTTTATTATTCGTAAATGTTATCGCTAAATAAAGTTATCAGGTATGTCGGCTGTTCAAAGGATAAGTCATTGAGTCCGATCCATTTGCAAACAAAGCCTTGCGATAAGCTATCGATAGAATGAGATTAACTTGTTACATGCATAAGCCTTAAGAGAATTGTACAATTGTTTATTGTGTAGGAAAATTGCGTAACTTCGAGTAATTAGCACATTTTTGCAATAGTAAAATGGTATTACAAACACTATATTTTTAGACTTACTTGTTAAATACTTATTTAAAATTTAGTGTAGTTTATTGACTTTTATTTTAGTTTCTAATTTTAAAATTATTTGTTACTAGAAAATATTAATAAACTAGGAATTGTCTCAAACCTATTCGTATCATCTCAATCTTGATAGTAATACCTACTTCTATGTAAATTTAAAAAAAGTCTTTTTGAGTAATCACACTTACTACCTCCTTATTCCTATAATGTATTTTTTTTACTAAAAGTACAAAAATATGACACAATTTGAAAACGTAGCTTTTTTGAAGAAATAATTCTTAAAATGAGTTTTTTTTTTATTGCCTGTATAATACATATTGGAATTAATAGTAACTTTTCTATTTAAATACTAAACGTAATAATCTTTATTAGACGTTTGCACTCGGTTTCGTTTATTGTTAACTTAAAGCATATTTAATTTCCCGAGGTAAAGTTTGTTGACCAAAGGTTTGGTCCACCTGTACGGTCCGGTACACAAACTATATTTGTTAATATTTAACACATCCCAGAAAAGGAATTCGTTTATCTATTGTCGCTGGTTAGATAAGCTAAGACGAAAACCTTTGTTTTATCTCGAACAAACAAAAGTTTCCTGTCATTTCTTTACATGGCGGCGTGTTCACAAATTACCTAATATGTTAACAGGACGCTATGTGAACTTTGGTAAATAAGTACCTAATTTGATATATAAGGAGGTATACAATATACCTCCTTACAAACGGTATATATAAGAAGTATACCGTATACTACCTAAATAAAAGAAAATTGCTAACAAAGTCCTTCTCTGGCAGGAGATCATTTGAAATAATATAGAACGTAGAATATATTTATAAATTATTTTAACAGCGATGTTTAGGCATTAGTGAATTTGCTAGAAACTCGATTAAGTTGAGTTAGTTAGACTTTTAATGGACGATTTATATGGTTATACAACATGATCCCAGCAAATGTACAAAACAAATGTGTTACGAAATTCAAAAGAATTGTAACAGAACGTTTTGAGTGGTAAAGGTGCAGCATGACTTTTTAATAATACCACAGATTGGGATTGGAGTGATAGTCCTCAGGCTATTAAATAATACATTTTATTGCATCAAAATTTTATTAAAAAAAAAGACCGCTGAGATTCTTGCGCTTTTTTTCCGATCTGAGGCATACTTTTTCGAATGGGTTCAAAAAGTGAGTTTAAAAATTAAATCATATTTTCAATAGGGCTAATGGGATGGAATGGAGAGAAGATTGGGCGCAAAAAACTCTACTAGCATTATTTTTTGCGCTCTTTTTAATAAAATATAGCATATTGTACTGTCATTGTTATTGCTATAAAATAATCATAATTTAGACCCAGGCTGTCGGATCACTTAGATATTCAGCTATGGAGTAGTAGGATTTACGACAGAGCCATTGTTTAATAAAACACTTAAATTTATTTATAGATAATGCCTGAACAGTGGCTGGGACATTATTATAAATGTACCCTTAAGGCTATTATGTATCTTATGAAGCCTACTAGAATTAGATACAAGCAATCCGTTATTTCTAGTGTTATAATAATGAAAATCACTATTCAGAGTATGGACGTATATTAAATTTTCATAAATGTACTGACAATGAACAGTCTTTAAAGAATATAAATGATAAAAATTTGCACAACGCCATTTTACAAAACGCTTTCGTCGTATCTACAAAAGTAACTCGTGCCTACAACAAAAACATATCACAGAACAAAGCATGCAACGTTTAATATTCAAGAATAATCAATTTCTTATCCCCATTCGATATTATAAATGGATACATGAGCGGTCGGCCGCGGCGTTATGACAAAAGCGATTCTGACAATAAATAATCATTGTCTTTTAATATTATTCCACCCTGAACAAGGCTATGAACATCCACCTATGTGTTAATACGTGCACCATGAGACAGTTCATGTTTTTTGTTCACTTCGGTGAATTAAAAGAAAGTGTTGTTTGCACCCCGTCGAGATTCTTCAGCATTCCAAATGTTTGGAATGATTGTCAACTATACTTTTTATCGCTCACACGATACGGTTCAGATTTTAATCTAGAATACGAAAGCTTTGTTTTAGAGTGCCTAAGTTATTTGATCGAGACTTTGAATCTTACAATTTTATGCATTTAGCTTCTTAAGTCTTAAAATTTAACATTTTGTTAAACTACTCTTGGATATTGCTAATCAAGATCCGTTTGTTACCACGGTAGTCTTTTTCATAATTAGGAGTGTCGAGACTTGCTTAAACAACATCAGCATATATAGCTGGATTCTAACTAAGTATCATATCTATTGTTAAGCTTTGTTTAAGAATAATCGAGAAAGTATTGTGTATACTACGTGCAATTAACTTTTACCTTAAGCCTAAGCTGAGCATAATCTCAGCTGACAAATGATTTTAAATACCAAATCAAAGATTGTTCAAATTTCTCTTAGACTTTACTCACGTAAAACTTAGCTGAGTGTAAGCTGAGCATAATTTTTGACTTAATTTTTATAGGCATTTGACAGTTGAAACTGTCTTTAAAATGATCTGAGCTTACGCTAATATAGCCCAATGCAAAGGTCAAGTTTGCGTTTTATCGCACTTAGCTAAGTTTCACGTAGGTAAAGTCTGAGCAGTCCATGTACGCTCGATAGATCTAAGGCTATATATCTATAGAGCGTACTTAGACTCTGCTCAGACTTTACTTACAAACACTTAGCTGAGTGTAAGCTTAGCATAATCTTTGACTTCGTTTTTATAGTCATTTGACAGCTGAAACTGTCTCAACTGTCTTTAAACTGAACTGATCTTAAGCTAAGACACACTCAGGTTAGTTTTACGTAAGTAAAATTTGACGAAAGTCTAAGTCCGGTTTATATATCTCAGGCTCAGGCTCATAAGCTAAGCCTACGGCATCCTTTAAATCATAACACAAATTCGCTAGCTCTTTTACACGACTGCTTTGGGCAAGAAAATAAGACGCCGCTTTGGTATTCATCTTGCCAGCACCTGCTAAGGAGCCTTTTTTATAAAATAAGGGATGAGACGAGCAGGACGTTCAGCTGATGGTAATTGATAAGCCCGACGCATTACAGTGCAGTGCCTCTCAGGATTCTTGAAAAACCCAAAAATTCTGAGTGGCACTACAATTCCGCTCGTCACCTTGAGACATTAGATGTTAAGTCTCATATCCCCAGTAATTTCACTAGCTACGGCGCCCTTCAGACAGTAATATTTACACATTACTGCTTCACGGCAGAAATAGGCGCCGTTATGGTACCCATAATCTAGCCGGCTTCCTGTCCAAAGGAGCCTCCCACTGGCAGCCTCTTAATAATATAACTAATGCTTATAATTAACACTAGTGTGTCTTAATTATCTGTATTTATAAATGTTAATAAAGTATGAATTACTAAGTGATTCCTTCAATTTGTTGACTATTGATTATCCCATGGGAACTCAAGGGGGTCGCTAATGATCCGTGAATCAAAAAAATTTGACCAACAAAAGTAATATTAAACGATTCTTGTACGTGAATAGTCTCTTAAAGGACAACCTTTTCGAGCCATTATTCTTTTATTGTTGAAATAAACCATAAATCGTTATAAAATGGACACTATTCGACATTGAATGGATTTGAAGTCGGATGCTTTTGTAAAAAAATGTTGTAGGAATTAATATTATGAGTTCTTGAGAGCGCCAAGAGGCGCTAAACCTTAATATAGTAGCAATGTTATTTTTGTACAACTATATCATTAATAGGTTATTGATTTTTTTTTATGTATTTCGTTTTTGTAGAATCTATTATTTTATTTAATGCTCTGTACTCAGATCATTTTTACCTCTAGATAGACTATGACAGCTGTGAAAACGTCGGAAAAAATAGAATTTAGAACTAATCTCGATTTTGAGAAATTCTCGCACACTAAAGTGTCATACAAATCGCGAGTATTAGACTCACACTAAACTAATATTCCTGGCCTGTTTTCATCGGTTATATTAGTATAAAAAAATAGACCATATTCAAAAAATATAGAGTTCTCTCAATTAAATTACTCATAGTTTCCGTTGTCATAACTTGGACCAAAAACAACGCGACATATATAATAATCTAATATTCCTGGCCTGTTTTTATGGGTTATCTAACAGCAAGATACGAATTATTAAGGCTCTATATTAAGTGAATTTTAAAATTTTGATAATTCTTTATCGACAGTATCTAGCATATCGTAAAAAACTGTCTGTAAAAATCTTGGTTAAACTATCTTCCTTCATCCAATGAATTTGTGATTGTTCAAAAGTGCCTATCTATAATAGCAAACAATTAAGATCTTAATAATTAATTAGATTACAGTTATGTGCATGTACAACTGGACAAAACTGGTCACCAATTGGTCTGGACCACGAGGCAAGATAGCCAGAAGATGAAAGAGCGATGGGTTGATGTGATCATAAAAATTGCTGGAGAAAACTGGACCCAGAAAGCAAAGTCAAGAACAATCTGGAAATTGTTGTAGGATGCCGGTATCAGGGGCCTTAACTATAGTAAATGAATATTATGTAAATTTTAGATAAGGAAATAAAGGAATTTATTATTATTATTATTATTATGTGCATGTTTTTTTTTTAAATTATTTTCATACTAATTGAGTAGTTAGCTAATAGGTACCTACTCGATTTTATTGATCTAAATTTCATTTATAATTTAGATAATAATTAACTCACATCATTTCAAAATAGAATTTTTAATTTATCACGTTAAATGATACATCAATATGTTTCATTAAAACCAATAAGAATTTGAACGAAACTAAAATTAAAACATATTCACAAGTGCACAAAAATAAAATCCATTCAATATCATCACTCAGAAATTATATGAAATGGAAAATTAATAAATATTTTAAGGATATTAGCAACAGTGTTCGTAACAATAAATTAATTGAACTTCAAAATGGTTTTCGAGATGTTATCGATGTTTATCTGTTAGTAATATTAAGTTAGGTCTTCTGAAATCAATAATAAAATAATGCAATTGTTAACTAGTAAAGTGTTAAGTACTTACTGTGATATGCGCTGGTTTTATAGCTGATTGATGGTTATTTTTACGTATAAATTAGTCGAGAGCGCGCCGTAGACTGTTCCAAGTGCGGTAAAAACAGTAATTTATTAGTGGCGACTTCTCGTGTTAGCACGGGCTTAACGAGTGTACGTCGAGACGGAAAAAACTAGCTTGCTTGGTACAGAGCTCGAGCAGCAGTGGCCTGAGGAAGAATAACCCCAGGAGTCGATGGGAGCTGCCACCGCTTCCGAACGGACCCCGCGACCCCGCGCCCCGCACAGCCCCGATACAGATCACGCATTCTACGAATACCTTTAACAACGGTGCTGTCGGACGCCTTGCATCTTTTTCACTCCTTCGTCGATGCGAGACCACAGCCGCGCAGGGCGAGGGGGGTAATGAATGTTTTACAGCCAAAATGCTTCCTTAGTTCAGCAAGAAGGTCACACGGGCTAAGAAACAGCGTGGAACTCAATCGCGGCAAGTTGCGCGTGCGCAACACCAGAAGCGCCCACATCGCCGCGCGTTTAACTGACGGAACTCGCGGATATATAGCCGTCCTTGTCGCACGCGGGCGCATTTACCTATCTCGTTCCTTCAAGGCGACGTGGAAAAATGTACCTATCTAGTTCTGTGTGCGACGCACCGCGTAGTGCGGTAGCAGTTGGTTTTTTTCGTTTTAATAAATTTGTATTTGTGCGTCTCGCTCGCACATAGCACCGCAGGCTTTTAGGAGTGAGACGGAAGATTGCCACCGGGTTACGCCTTCGCGTTCTCGTTATTATGTAGGTTGCCCGCGTGTTAGAAGCAGCTCCGTATAGAGTGCATGTATAAAATATAATAATGTAGTAAATGCTCTCTGTTTGCGGTGTAGCTGGTTATTTACGATCGCCCCCGGCTACTGTGATACGCGCCGCCCCCAAAGCCTTCTTACTTACACTCTGGATTACATAAACCGATGCGATATATAGCTAACCTACGGGATATATCAATCAGAATTTTGGACCATACAATTTTTAACATTACCTTTATAATACTTGTACAAAGAGAGTATTAATATTCACACTGTTTATTATTTATAGTGATTTAAATAAGTTTATTAAGTTACTTACGAGTGGTAGACTTAGTGGTTAGTTATTATTTATAAGTCACTTTCTGAATAGATAATGACAATTAGTACTGCTATTATTAATGTATACTTAATTATGAATATCCTTAAGTCTTTACATTTCTATATAAAGGAGAATTCTTTAATTTTTTGGTTAATTCTGGGTGCTGTAATTTTTAATTTAATACCTACCAACAGTAATTGCAATAAATAAATAAGTACCTACGTATCTTTAACAATTATGTGAATATAAATATAAATGATTAACAAAATTAATATTAACCGTTAATCTTGAAGACTGTCACTAGTAAAAAAACCTGTACAGTTATCTACAAAATCCACATCAACAAATAATTAATTTTAATAACGGAACTACACGCGACTAGGTGGGTACGTCATATCTGATTCCATTGGCGTATTGTTACAAACAATGTGTCAATTTTGAAAAAGGAATTCTCGAATACCATTCAAACGCCGTCACGCTTGTTCGAATCCAATCGATGCAAACGGCGACAATGGCCAAAAATATCAAAACATATTACGGATGACATTGTTTAACGAATTGGGCTTCATTATGTGAAACTACGGGAAGCTTATAGAGTTATTGTCACGCCATAGACAACGAAGTGTCACGCTAACGGCTAAACAATGCGTGACATAAACCGAATGTTTGCTCACAATGCGTTTAGACAATCGGCGTTTATGACGTTACAAAGACGTCAATCGATTAAGCTCTTTTGTTGACAGGATGAAAAACTCCGAGCTTCGACCACACTGCTCGACATGCGTTGCTAATTTTCTAATTTTGAAACCTCTAAAGATGGAGTTTCAACTTTTGAAATCCATTTAACGATATATTTTAACGGCCTCTTTTATTATTACAAAGAGATAAGTAAAATATTTTCGGCCTTACAAATATACTTTATAAAGTTATAACTAAGCATAAACAAAGAATGCATAATGTTTACAATATCGTTGACAACACTATGATAATTCTGAAGTTTGACCGAATGACAAGCTGCCTTGCAAATAAACGCGGGAAACGTTATACGTCCGAATTAACCAATCGTAAGCAAAATGTCTATTTGTAAACAATTTACATTTTCTTGGTTTATGATTAGTTATAACTTTATCCCAATTTTATTTGTAAGGCCGCAAGAATCAGTTGCCTCTAACACATAATATACAGTTATTAAAACATTGTACGAAAATTAATTATTTTCAGAGAGACATTATCATTTTTAACCAAGCGAAAAATAATTTTAAGCTCTTTGACTTTTGATTTGATGCAATGCTTAGTGTGATTATTTTGATAAGCGATATTAATCTGTGTATCATTCACATAAAGGTTATTTTTCATGTGTAATGCTGCCATCGTCGGACGAATTGTTCGTTGACAACAGAGACATCGATTCTATTCTTTTTTTGAATATCGATTGTAAAGAGCATTCTCATGACGCTGTGAGAACACGGCGGTACAGTCGCGGCTTAAATTCCTCAATCTATTCAAAGTAATCTTCTGTCTTTGTGTTCACAGTGTTAAACGCGGGACTGTCAAATTGTCTTTGTTATTTTTGAGCACGAATGTACACGCGGATCGGTAGACGTAGAGATTATCAGTTATACTTTCCCGTCGGAACGTATGAAAGACTAAAATAGAGTCAATTCCTTATTTGAACATAGCTGTTTACCGTTAATATCTTGTTAAGCTTTGATTTAAAGGATAAACTCGGTCGGACTAAAGCTTGTGCCCATTATTTTCATCTTAAAAACACACAACACATCAATAATACTTATATTAAAAAATATTAATTTTCATAAATTAAACCCAAAACAATCGTAATAATAAAGAAGTCGCTTAAAATTGAATTAAAATTTTGAACCAAACTTAAATTAGGTACTCGGATTCCGGTTTCGCGACTCTAAAACAATTCTCGAATATTCTAATCACATTCGAATCAAAACAACAAATACTTCAATGCAAATATTTCGGAATGATAAATGTTATTAATCTACAATCTGCCACCGAATTCTTCATTGAATTCTTAACATCTCGCTATGCGTATCGCATGCTGTAAATTACAAGTCATTTTAATCGTTTTAAAATGAAAATATCTGCATTAAATTATCCGTATCTTACATCTATAATACAAATTAAAATTCGCTTACCCATTTGGAATAGTTATAACCGTCAGGCCAGTGAAACCACACAATCGCCGAAGACTCAGAATCAACGAAAAAAATATTTTTAAATTAAAATTAGACCGTGCAATATCAGAGCCGCGACACAACTGCCTGTAAAGAAATCAGGAAAGTATAATAGCGAATTTTTTAGCTTTAAATAAGTATGTGAATTTGCAGACCGCAGATTCGAGCTGATACCGAAAAAGACATCGTGAGGTGACACTCCGCCGCCGAATAATTGTATTTTACAAACGAAACGTATAATAAATAATTCAATTTAGCGGAGCGCCGATTATATTACAGGCTTTATCCATTCCGTATGATGCAGGCGACAATAAAAATGCAAATGGCGGACGCGGTTGTAATTTACGATGATGAAATTTTTTAAATCGCCCGATATAGAGCGATCGAGTTGGTATTACGTGGTCGGTTTTTACTAGTCGTATCATTAATGGTGTGTGTCTTTGATTAGATTTAGACGTTGATCCACTTGACGCTTCTGAACTTAGCACGTTATTGACGATAAAAAACGAAAGAGTCCACTTACATCATTTTTGTATCAGCTTGCGTCATTTGTTTTTTGGCAATGTTACTTTTTTCGCTGTGTTTCTTTTTATATTGATATAAATAATTTCTCCTGACAGATTGTCTGATAGCAGCAAAGTTGAAGAACATCCCTTTTGTGGTATTAAAATAATATTGACAAAAAAAAACAATTATTCGATTTTTTTATTCGCGGCATTCACTACGGTCCCTCGCAATTTTTAATTCTTTTTAAAAATTCTTCAATTTTTTATAAAACTTTAAATATTGGCTGTATTGAATACCTACGAATTATCTATATTGAAGTAGATTGTCTGTTGTACCTAATGCATGCCTGTGATTTACCTACAATAGACAAATACATAATTAACTGATTATAATTAAAAATATTACGTACTCTTACGGAAATAAAAAACTCAGAAGATAGTATTGAGTTTCAGATAAAATTTTATATTCTATAATTACTAAAATATTCGACTAATAGTTATTGTAGATATATATTGGCAAAGCTGAGTGTTACAGCTAATACAGGCAGGGATGGTGTATCTAAAAAATATACTTAAGCAAAGAAAAACCTACCTATATCTTTATTACAAATTAATAGTAAGTTGTATTTGAAACTTGTCAAATTTAAATAAGGGCCTAAAACTTAAAATACAATAAATTACATATATTTATAGCACATGAGTAAATAAACAGTACAGAGACTAAGCTTCATAAGAGCGGACAAAACTGATAACTATTTTAGTAGGGTTGTTACAAAAAAGTTAAGAGTAGTTAAACAAAACAAAAAATTAATACTGGCTTTTTTATTGGGTCTTATCATCGATATTAAATAACCCTAGATAAAACATTTCATACAAAAGTTACAGTTAAAAGTGCCCGTTATACACACATTATACACATCTAATAATATATTATCACTTTTTATGTTAAAATATTCAAGCTTGCAATGAATAAAGCAATAAGTAACCCTGAGTTTGTCAACTGTTTGTGCGATCGTCAACCGCAGCAAGCGGCCAGTGGACACTCACACATGCCCGGGCATCATTGTAGTAGTGCAACCATTTCGCGTGGTTGTATGAAGCTTTGTCTCTGTACCTTTTTTTTTACTCATGTGTCTATAGGTAGGTACCTACTGTACTGTAAGAATGAGATAGAATGAGATCGTCGAAATTTGTATATTATGTATACTCTCTTCTTTATGGTCCTTCTAAGGTGGGTTATTTACTTGCTAAGTAACTGTAATAGAATTAACCAGATCACTATATACATAATACAATGGTTATGTCACCAACATCATAAATTTATCTTAATCTTGTTCTTCCTCATAGATAATGAGGCCAGATGTTTCTATTTCCAAACACCACGTCAGAGGCAGCATAAAAAATCAATTTGCAGGTTATTAAGTATATATTTATTATGCTGATATAATCGATTGTGTTCTTTGAAAATCGATAAATCTACAAAGTCGAGACAAATAAGTCATAACATTGGAAGTCCCAGTAAGCGCAAGGCCAGACAATTCTTTTTTTAATTTAGGTAGGTAGGTATCGATGCAAAATCGAGTTGCGAAATAAAATGTGACCGATCAACCAGTTTGCCGACTTGTCATGTATGATACTGAAAGCAAATTATTCCTATGGCATTGGTGTTTTTACCTGTCTACAAAGACAAGCTTTATTAGTTAAGTACCTATCTATTATTAAAATTATTACGTACGTAATATTTAGATTTAATAAACAAAAGAGAGAATTTGTATATTTTTTAAATATATCATAGGGGAATGTGAGGGGACACCGGATAGTTAAGACAAAGACGCCATAAATTAATATCTATATTATTTATTTATTATTTTAACATCATAAGTCTTTAAGTATATAGTTAACAATACTTTGATGTACAAAAAATTGACATCAATCTTAATGGATAGGAAATACAACAGACTTATAAAAAAATATATTTCCAATTTCACCCCATACCGTCAATGGGTCAAACCGGATAGGTCATTTGTATTAAAGGGGCGAATACAGATACCATCAATAATGTAAAATATTTAAATTATTCGCAATTCTTACTACTACTTGTATCAAGATTTACAGCTTAATAACGCTGTAACAATTGTACCTACACATATTTCGATAAAACTCTTAAAACTTATCTATAATAGGTATGATGGAGAGGACTAAAGGGAGGACTAAATATGGAAGAAATATCAGAATCCGTAAACTTTTAAAGATATTTTAATTGTTTATTACCAGTGGGAGACTATTTTGCACAGAATGCCGGCTAGATTATGGGTAGGTACCACAACGGCGCCGTGAAGCAGTAACGTGTAAGCATTATTGTGTGTCGATCAGAAGGGCGCCGTATCTAGGGAAATTACTGTGCAAATGGGACTTAACAGCGTATGTCTGAAGTAGACGAGCGCAATTGTAGTGCCGCTAAGAATCTTTGTATTTTTCAAGAATCCTGAGCGGCACTGCATTGTAATGGTCAGGGCGTATCATTTACCATCAGCTGAACGTCGTGCTCGTCTTGTTTGAAAAATGTCTGCAAAAAATTGCACTAGATGTTCCATTGTATTTTTTTTTTGTTAATTGCGGTGACTTAATGCGGATTACATTAAACTGCGTTTGACAAGGTTGAATAACGGCCGTTCCCAATAAACTATCTACAGATAGAGATAAATCACTACCTTCTACTGTCAGTAATTAGCTGTCAATAATCTGAAGCTGTCCCAATATACCCGATAAGTCATTCTTATCGCCTTATATTGGGACGCGTGAATTGCAATTTCGATACAAACTTCGCTGGTAAGCTATACGTCATCCCATTGACAGACAGTGTGTAGGGATAAGGTGAGTTACCGTCGATAAGTTTATTGGGACAGAAAAGTCAACAATAGTTACTATTTTTATCTCAAGTAAGAGATAGACTGAATATTGGGAACGGCCGTATGGCATCTTGTAATACATGTTAGAAGCTAACGCAGTTCATGGTAATCTGTTCAGATGGATATCCTCATATCTTGAAACTCGTAGAAAGTAAGTTTCTGCTGAGGGCTTTCTACAACAGCCAGTTAAAGTCACATCGAAAGTTCCCCAAGGATCATAACTGGGACCTGTATTTTTAATTATTTTATCGATAATAAATCTATAAATTATATTATAATTATTATACAATTTATAATAAATTTGTATAAATGAATCAGTATATACAAACATGCAAAATATTTAGGTTATTATTACTTCAAATATTATGGATTATATCGATAGAATGACTCTACTTTTCTCTAATTATCCTTTGTATATTATTTTGGGGAAGGTAATGCTGCGAATATCAATTTTGTTTATGTGCCGCAAGAAAGAGCTGTTCGAGCGATCATTTAATGTGTTTGCATTGACGGTAGATTCTATAATAATTTGATTAATGTTTGTAATGTCTCCTGTTAAGCTAATATTGGGAATGTCTCTTAACGTATTGAAGCTTGTATAAGCTGAAAACTTATACACTTAACCCCTTATTCATAATAGTCTGCTAACTTAAAGCATTGCTAATTCTCACTCTGTCTTCTTCTATTGACCTAAGTCAGAATGAGAAAAAACACTCCTAAGCGGCTGTTTAAAGTTAGCGGACCATTATGAATAAGGGGGTTACACAATAGGTAAATAAATAAATAGGAAAGTCTAATCTTGCAGGACTTGTATCATATAATTATGATGTAAAATGCTGAAGCTGTGTTTTTTACCACATCCTTTTACTTTTATATTTTATCTTGGCATCTGTTGCTCCCTGTCTCCTCCTTCTTAGTAGCATATTTATAGCGTTTATTTTAAGTAGTCAGGAGTTAGTTTACAACTTGCTTTATATATAAAACTAGCTGACCCGACAGACATTGTTCTGTATATAATAAATAAAATAATGTTTTCATATGAATTTGTCAATAATAATATCATAACATCAAAAATTACTTCGTTAAATATGCCACCCTGCTGTAGTAATGAAATTGTTCCACAGCAGAACTGTCAAACCGTGCGTCAATAAATTCTCGCATAGAAATTATGTATAGACACATCAAAGGAAAAACAAATTTATTGTTTTTATTTAATTCAGCAGCATTTTCCTATTTATTCACCTTTTAAACCTTCTCTGGACTTCCACAAATAATTCAAGACCTAAATTTGCCGAATCGGTCCAGCCGTTCTCAAGTTTTAGCGAGACTAACGAAAAGCAATTCATTTTTATATATAGAGAAAGAAGAAGACTAGCTGACCCAATAAATGTAAACAAATTAATAAAAAAAAAATAAGGCTATAAAAAATAGATTTTGGCCCATTCTCAAAATTTCATACAAATCGATTAAGAATTTACTTTCAAAATTTATAATTTTCAGTTCAGCACATTTCTAACAACACTTCTATTCTTTTCTTGTATAATAAGTAATTTAAAAACATAACACCCGACTAAAATAGCATCAGCAATTTGCTTCACAGTATGATGGAAATAAAACATTACATATTTGTGCATCGCTTTATATTAATATTCAGTAAAAAGGCTAAATAAAACACAAAATATCGACTCGTATTTTTAAAGCCACTTAGCCGACATATTTCAATGTAGGTATTGGTAATTTGATAGTTATAAATTGCTGTGATCTGATATAAATATTTATCCTTGTTTTGTTACAATAAAACCATAACTTTTCATATTATTTTATGCAAAATATGTCATATAATCTTATTAACTTGTAAGTTTGCATAACACTTGAAATTCATCCAAATGTTTTAAATTTTCCTTAGTGTTAATTCCGCCAATATTTGTCTTTAAACAATTCGACACGTGTTTCGCCACGAGGCATCTTCAGGATGCTAGAATTAACGAGAATTATCACTTAAGAAAACTTAAAACATTTGGATAACTATGGATTTTCGCAAAGTAACGCCTACTTCAATAAATTTGAAATTCAGCTTAAATTCATTATTAAAGGAAAATTGCAATCTTGTATTTCAAGCTCAGATATTTTTTTTATTCAAGATTGGATTTGGAAATAATTTATAGAATGGAGTCGCAATTCGGAAGGCAAATGACAGACTTGAGACAAAACATGCATAACAAGCTCAGCAGGTTTTTTTTAATTTTTTTAAGTATTCAATTTGTTGTAAAAATAACCTATTTCATGAATAGCCTGGTCTGCACCTTTTCTAAGAACCAAAATATAATATGAATGATGCGGGACTCGAACCCGCGACCTCTCGGGTTCCGTCCGAGCGCTCTTACTATCTGAGCCAATCGTTCGAGTGACGCATCGTTCGTAAGTCTTGGTATGTCTTATCCAATTCTCCTGGCTCCATCTACAGGATCTAATTTACATTTATTGATAAGCTGCACAACCCCAATAATTGAAAATATTAGGAAATTGTCTTAAAATGTTGCTCTTTCAAATCATTACCAAGATTTACGAACCACACGTCACTCGAACGGTTGGCTCAGTTGATAGGAGCGCTCGGACGGAACCCGAGAGATCGCGGGTTCGAGTCCCGCATCGTTCATTAATTTCGGTTACAAATTCAATTGTATTATTATCAGTCCCAGAAATTAGGGATATATCACTTTAACATAACAAATTGTTCCCAATGATGTTTGCCACACATTAAGGTTATAAAAGAACGAAAAGAGAAGAATTAGCATTGGAAATAGGAAAACTAATTGATCATTTACTTTCTCTAACTCAAAATAAGGTAACGACCAGGGACGTGCATATGATATACGCAATTAGGCAGTGCCTACCTAGTTATTAATCTAAATATATACAGCACTAGTGTTAAAGTCAAGTTAGTTTCATATCGTGTCGTTATTTTATTACCAAACTTCTATTGAACACCCACCCATAACATTTTCCTTGCGGTAGATACTAAACACATACGGTAAGCGATCATTGCTTAGTCAAAAGCTAAATTATGACTAGTTAGATTCACAGTGCCTATCTTGCTAGAAAACCAAAGCTGGTAACGACCCCTGGTAACGACAGGTATAATATAAGCTCTTCAGAAGGAATTTAAAATTATATTAAAAAATTATGCGCAAGAAAATCTAGAACTGAAATCAATTGGAACAAATAATAGATTGAAGAAAATTACGTAATCGCCCACCTTTCTTGTAGTCAAATAACACACCTACATAATGAAATTACTCATTGTGGGTTGAGCATTTATCAAGCTGTATACCTAAATATTTTACACAGAAATGTAAAACTTATCATCTATTGGCAGCATGAGATATCGCAACAGTCGCATGAACTGATAAGTCGAAGTGTACTGTTTCTGATATTTAATACATTGACGTAATAATAATATATTATTTTTTTTTCTTTTTCCAGATTTTGTAGGTAATTAAAATTCAAATTCAAATATTTTATTTTCATAAACATATCTAAATCTCAAACTTTAATTTTCATAATCATATCGCCCGGAAGACATCCACTGCTGGACAAAGGCATCCCCAAAGATCTCCACGATGATCGGTCCTGCGCTGTAATCAACCAACGTATTGCGGTCTTGACCAGATCGTCGGTCCATCTTGTGGGGAGCCAACCACCACTACGTCTTCCGGTACGTGGTCGCCATTCGAGGACTTTATTGCTTCACCGGCCATTTGTCCCTCGAGCTATGTTTGACATTACAATTAATAGCGCCCGAGACACCTTGAGACATAAGATGTTAAGTCTCATTTGCCCAGTAGGTAATTTCACTGCCTACCGCACGCTTTAGACCGAAACACAGCAATGCTTACACATAACTGCTTCACGGCAGAAATAAGCGCCGTTGTGGTACCCATAATCTAGCCCGCATCCTGTGCAATGGAGGCCCACTCGTAAACAATTATTAAGTAAGTATTAAGCAAAGTATTGACTTTGCACTTAGTTTACTTTTCTAACGGATGTACTTGAGTGTATCGGAAAATTATATTTACCTACCTTTACCACACAGGATGTCTTTATGTTGCCGACAAACAGAGCTAAAGAACACTCTCGTCAAACTTTCCTGGTAAGCTCCGGAAAAACGATAAGGCGACAATATTGCGGTTGCAGAAACTCTACATATTCTGTGACAAACTAATGTGAATTATATCTACCGGAGATAAACGTTAAAATTTAATTGTTGAGTAATTTTCATGATTCATTATAATATTAGAAGTTAAAACAATTTTCGAATAGAATTTGTTAATATATTCCAATACGAGTTAAAAAGCTATAAAATGTTCCACCTTCGCACGACACGCCACAAGTTAGGATATTATCCCCACCATCTGGATGTGTGGCGGTCCTCTACAGTGCGGTTTTCAAGGAGCTTTCTTCCTCGTACTACGAAGCTGTGGAATGAGCTTCCTTGTGCGGTGTTTCCGGGACGATACGACATGGGCACCTTCAAAAAAAGCGCGTACACCTTCATTAAAGGCCGGCAACGCTCTTGTGATTCCTCTGGTGTTGCAAGTGAATGTGGGCGGCGGTGATCACTTAACACCAGGTGACCCGTACGCTCGTTTGTCCTCCTATTCAAAAAAAAATATTATTTTAGATTTTTCAAAGATATTGCTATGTTGTTAATTTTTCATAAAAAAAAAGTATATTTTAAATTGTTCAAATATGTCCTAGATATACAAATTAGCAGAAAATTTACAATGAATGTTTAAATTAATTAAATATTGAGTCGAGTTACGAAGTCATACAGAGAAAAAGCAATGTCGTCTTAAAGTGATAGTGATTGGCAAAGAAATTATGTAGTGATTTTGTTTATAATTGTACCTATGTCAATTACTCTGGAAAATTTTTTCTCTGACTGATTATGCTTCTTTAGTCGACTTGACCAATTTTATACGAACCAGTGTAACATAGCCGAGCGTGACAGGTCAGTCTCATTCAATACCCATATAATAAAATGCTCTGTGCACATAATAGCGAGATGTTTAGATCATTAATACGTCTAGAAAGAGTCTCTTGCTGTAAGACAACCGATCAAAACAGGCCAGGAATATTAGTTTAGTGTTTGTGACAAGCTACGTCTTACACTCGCGATTTGTATGACACTTTGTGTTAGTGTGTGTGAATTGTTCAAAATAGAGGTTAGTTCTACAGTCTATTTTTTCGACCTTTTCGTAGTTGTCATAGTCTATCTACACGTACAAATGATTTAAGGCTAGATGCGATTATTTAGTGAAATTTAAATTATAGAGATTTTTCGTTTCTATGAAAATTCATATATTGATTTCAGCACCTTACAAACTATATTGTAAAATACTTTTTGGTTTCAAAGAGTGGTCTGTGAATGGAAGATACAATAAATAATATCAAAAATATAACGTCGATTCAAAAGCGCAAAAATTTATAAATTTTATTTAAACCTTACTCGCAAATTGAAAATTTTGTGACACATACATTATATTAAAATACAAAATCTATTGGCGGTACTATTTATTACACAGTTCTTAAGGCATGCCGGTCGCACATATAACTCATGTCGGCCTAAAATACGTCATTTCGAGAGAATAATTTAAGGCTGTGGCCGCAAGGGCCATAACGGAGATCTGACGTTCGGCGTCCACTAATACATGACGTGCCATTGCTTATTTATATTACTTGCTGTGACGACCGAACGCAAAGAGATTGTTCTCATTTTATATGCTATACTTGACAGCAATAAACAGTAACTATTACTATAAAATATATTGAAATTATATTGCGCGATCACCCAAAACATTACGCCTTCATACATGTAAAAATAAATATTTTAACAAAAATATCGATCATACACCGCCCATCACTAATTACTCCTATAAGGCCCGTAAGTGTGATAGAGATACTGCTCTCTGCGCTAAAAATTACAACGATTTAATCATAAATAGTGATGTATCTACATTAAGTGTAATGCTTATCGATAAACAGTACATAGAATGATATCAAATAATAATTAATGGTTTCTTAATAACACACAAGATATTGTAAGGACATATTCCTCTTACAACAATCACCTGAAAACGATATTCAATTTTATCTTTAGTATACATTTTAAAACGTTTGAGCATGTAATTTTTACGGAAATGAATAACCAGCCTGCTTGTCACCTGACGGTACCATCATAGCGTTCTACCCCAGCCAGAAATAGCTCTAACCTATCTGGCTCTTGAAAATAGGTTTGGCATATAGATAAACACCTAAGAATTATTCTCGAATGATGTCGAATAGTGCATATACAAAATACTAATAGAAGTAGTAAACATGTAAACACATTGCTTATGTAACAAAAAGTTATGTTATACTCGACCTTTACGTACGAGACATAAGGTCGAGAATCTATTACGTAGGTCGGCATCCATCGAGAACTATGATTTGCGAATATTCAACGTAACATTCGTATACATAATATCATCAATAAATAAATTGACAGAGTATTTTATGCTAAAAATAAGTATGACGCTTCAGAGCAAAGTCTTAATACAACTAACAAAACTCAACCTTATTTGTACAACATAATATTGATTATTTTACTGTAAATAAACATCTTGAATCACACAGAATTTCATATTTCAACAGATCCTACATTCTCAAAAGTACCTAAAGCTATCTCCATCGAGCTTCAACAAAAGATTAGTGGAAAGATTACATTGTCTCTTAGTCTTTCGTATAAAAGCACGCCGCCTATATAATAGGAGGGCAGCAATGCTTTGTAATGCCTTTACATGTATACCTCGAGCATTCATCTCACACCGCCGCGGCCGCTTGAAGAATGAATGTTCATACAATAGTTATAATTCCTACTCGAGATGAGACGAAAAACGAAAATGAATTACCTACCTATTATGTGCGTTTAAACTTATCTCTAGATATGTTAGTTAATCTGTTCTCAAAATCATAACTACATTCATATACAATGAATTGCCAGACATTGAAGAAATCATTTTGAAAGATGAAAACGTGAAAAATTATTCTACATTTACTATTATGAAGTTTTCTATAATAAGGTATATGTATTTGATTTAGAATAAAACTTTTTTGATAAACGTTAAGCTATATAAATAACGTTAAAATATTGAAAACAATTCTGGGAAATTCAAGTATTTGGGAAACAATGCCATTGATCAAAGCGAATTCGACGTAAAATTATGACAACAAACTAAATAAATTCTATCACATCGAGTAGTAGGCATCATTGTAACTAATTCTAGTAGGCTTTATAAGAATCATAATAACTATATGGGTAAATGTAGACACTTTTATAAAAGTGTCCCATCCACTGTTCAGTCATAATCTATAAATAAATTTAAATGTTTTATTAAAAAATGGCTCTGTTGTAAATCTTACTCCACAGCTGAAAATCTAATATTCGACAGCCTATCTATGTTATTTTGAAGCAATAAAAATTACAGTAGGTACAAAATTGTATTCTTTATTAAAGAGAGCGAAAAAATAAATGCTGGGAGAGTTTCTTGCGCCGCTTCATCTCTCTCAGAACGCCATTTGTTTCCGAAGCGGTAATAGTATTTGACATGACATCAAAAAGAATTCTAACGGAATATATTTTGTGAAAATAAATGCCTTTTATGCATTTTACTCATGATTATTTTATTCTATTAATTAGTTTAACTTTGTTCCTGGTGTTAACATTATGGTTATGACACCTTCTAGTATATTCACTTATTTGCTCATGTTCATTATATAACATAACATTATCAATAATATATTGAGACGCAACAGTTAAAATGTTGATTTATTTGATTTTTTTTTATTCTTTAGGACCCAGGTTGATAAAAAGCGCGAATTCTGCATGAGGTCATCGTCTGACGGCTTCTGTCAGTTTGCTCTATTAGGAAGTAATCTAACCTAGGGGGAAGAAACTACGTTGGAAATTTGAGATAAAACAGGTCATTAGGGCAAAATGGACCCATGTAGTGGACATCGGACATAGCAGACATAGGACCATTATGATAGAAATAAGCTGATAATAAAAAGAATATAGTTCATCATCACTTCCGACGATCTTAACACAAACGGGATAACAATTCTTTAACATTCTTATTCAACTGCATCATCATTCTTCTTTAACATTCTTCTTTAAAATTATTTTTCAACATTCTCCTTCTGCTTCTTCAGCATTATAATAATAATAATATTTATAATATAATATACTTTTTACACAAATTATCTTGCCCCAAGTTAAGCATGTATAGCCTGTGTTATATTTAATGATAATTTAATACAATTTACTTACTTAAACATACATAAATTCATATAAACATACATAAATACATTTAAACATCCATGACTCGGAAACAAACATCCATATTCATCATATCATGTTTACATAAACTTTTAAGCTATGATATGGACTGTCCTTCGCTTTTATCACAAATCGGTTTGCATGTGCCTGCCTTCAATTGTCGGCTTAGTACTTTTTCCCCAATGCACATTAAATTCCACCACAGTAATTATGGCTTAAACTCTCCTCTACAGCTAATGTTACAATTATATAATTGTATTTTTAATATAGATGAAAACACTGATATCTTCTTTTCAAACTTTCTTAATTTTAAAAAACAAATTTATATTGCTCTCCAAAATTTATAGATTTTAGATTTTAAAATATCACATGTATTTCTTATAGTAATGTTGTGCCTACCTATAATTTAAGTACATTTAAACTATTTTATTATATTTGTTTAATTCTTAGTGCATAAGTTAATAAATTGTATTTAGTTGGTAAGCCTTTATAAATAAATAAAAAATAAATAAAATAAATATAAATGCTTGCTACCAGGATTCGAACCCGGGACCTCTAGCTTAGTAGGTAGGATCGCTAACCACTCGGCTATACAGGTCGTCAAATTCAAGCATTCATCTTCAACATTCTTCCTCAGCCTCTTCAACATTATTTTTCAACGTTCTTCTTCAATATTCATCTTCAACATTCTACTTCAGCATTCCTCTTCAACATTCTTCTTTAACAGCCTTAATTGCGCTGGATGAAGTGATGGTGGGCTTCGCAGTAGCGGCCTTTTTCTGCCGTGAATCAGTAATGTGCAAATACTTCGGTTTGAAAGGCACAACAACATCATATGTCTCAGTGACGAGCGAAATTGCAATATTCTTAGAGTATTGGGTTACATCAATAATCCAGAGCGTGTCATTACCATCAGGTCGTTTTGTTCAAAAAAAAACTCTAAAATCCAAACGAGACCTTCCGTTCTAGGTGCTCATAATATCGTGAAACGTGAGGCATCCTGCAGAGTTCTTATAAATATTTCGCCTCTGTTCGTATCTTTATTTGCATAGGTACCCTGGTGTTTTATTAGCATAATGCATTTTAAATATGCGTCAAATATTTTCGTTGCCTACCAACATAGCTTGTGTTTATCTTTATTGAATACACTACTTATTATAAATATCGTATTTATTTGACACTTGTGCTCTCGACTCCGTTTGCGCGATAAAAACGGTTGGTATTATAATTGATATGTTAATAATCATGTTTGGGATCCTTGAAGCAAGATTTTTCATTGAAAATGTGCCATTGTAGTTTGGAGAAGTATTTTTCTTTTCGCGTTCGTTTTAGGGTTAGGTACATAAATAAAAAAATATTATCATTGCACTGGATTAGGAGTGAATTAGCTTCAATGGTAAATGGTCAACAGACAAAGAGACAGACACACGAGTGGTCCTTTAATACCCTGACATACGAATCCAAGTTAGGCTTACAAAATCTTATTGGTAACATCAAAACCAAAGTTCAGCTTGAGATATTGCATTATTAAGTAGTTAATTGGTAAAAGAAAAAGGTCTGTTTTGGTATTTCGCTTCTTATAATGTTAATAAAAAATTATAATACATAATATATAAAAAAAACATGTCAGCAGTTAGGATGGTGGGTTGGGTTCAATTGCCATCAGCTGAACGTCCTGCTCGTCTAGTCGCGTATATTCATAAAAAAAAAAATATTACGCCTAATTAGGGGCATCTTTACAACCTTTGCCATATAGACTCTCCTAATGGTGAAAATATAAGTTTTGACATTCATAAGTAAATAAACAAAAAAAAAATTAATAACCTAAATTAAAACTATCATTAAGCGTACCAAGAATACTGGCAGCATTTCCGCGTTGGATAGTTAGGCTGATCCGTTGACCGAAATAGCTGCCAGCGCTTGAGTTACCAGTAGCCCAAATTTTACACTTCCCCGTCAAAACTACCATTAAGTTTTAATTTAATGTAATTTACACATAATAGGTAGTATTGTTAATATAATTATAAGATTTGTTTTGTTTGAATAAATTTTACCTTAATGAATAGTGTTACTAATATGATTTGACGTCATTCATAATACGCGATAACATCGTACGATATTGTTCGATCTATACATATTCTTGATAATGTAATGTATGTACATAGGCACATAAGTGAATTTGCTAGAAACTGTCATAAACATAATGTTAACTTCAGGAACAGACATAAACTTATACTGCCTACTACTCGCCTTAGTCGAATAAGTAAGTCTTTTGTGGGGCGATGTATATGCTTTTACAACAACATCCCTGAAAATGTTCAAAACAAAAGTATTACGTTATTCAAAAGAATTGTTAAGAAACGTTTGTGTGGTAAAGGTTACTATAACATAAATTACTTTCGTAATGATACCACAGATTGGGAGTGGAGCGACCGCCCTCAGGCTATTAAATAATAAGTTTAATTGTACAATATTACTTTGGAAACATATTTTTATATAAAAAAAAAGTTCGCAGAGTTTGTTGCGCCCGTCTCATCTCACGTCTGCGGCATTCGTTTTGAAATGGGTGGTAGTTTTTGACTTTCAATAAGTCATGTCACATCCTATTTTGGATAAAAATATTTGAATTTGATTCGGCAATCGCAATTATTTTAATAAATTGGACATAAGATCGCAGCACCTACAGTAACTATCATTCCATCTCACCATACCAATCATTAATCGTCAAGTTAACAATGTCAGCCATAACCAATGATAGCTGATGATACCTGTAGAATTACAATTCTAACAACACTTATATAACTACGTAAAATATAACTCATCACTATAAAACCTCAGCCATCTTTATATAAACATAATTCGAAATACTAGATGCAAATCACGTCCATTACATAGATCGTTGAAGCTATTAAATCTAAAATCGCGGTTCAAGTTTCAGTGCCCACGTCGGTTTCAGACGGGCCCTGGGGCCCGGCGGCGTGGGAACTGGGCTCAGCTAACTGATCGGTATCATACCTAGTTACGTCGTGCTATAATTTGTGGCGCTCTAGTTCAATTTGCACTCCATTTGGTTCTTTTATCTCACTGGACACAGCAGCATTAGGGTCACTTGACGGTGTAATTTGCGTTAACGCCTTATTTTTTTTATGGAATAGGAGGACAAACGAGCGTAAGGGTCACCTGTTGTTAAGTATCACCGCCGCCCACATTATCTTGCAACACCAGAGGAATCACAAGAGTTTGCCTGCCTTTAAGTACACCTTGTACGCGTTTTTTTTGAAGGTACCCATGTCGTATCGTCCCGGAAACCGCACAAGGAAGCTCATTCCACAGCTTCGTAGTACGAGGAAGAAAGCTCCTTGAAAACCGCACTGTGGAGGACCGCCACATATCCAGATGGTGGGGATGATATCCTAATTTGTGGCGTGTCGTGCGAAGGTGGAATTCGGCGGCAGGAATCAGGTTAAATGTTAAATCCTTATGCATTTAGGCACATAAGAGTACTTGTTTTTTATAGTTCAGTACTCCCTCTAAAATCCTCACTATCCTTTTAAAATCGTCCTCCCACCTTCTAATCTTTCTACCTTTCCTTCGTTTCCCGTCTCTTGGATACCATTCTGTAACGGTTTTTGTCCATTTCTCTTTCTTTTCCCTCAGAATGTGTCCAGTCCATTTCCACTTTTACTTTTGACAGAGCTTGTGTGCGTTTTTGAATTTTGTCTGACTCTTAATGTTTTCTAACATAACTTTGTCTCGTCTCCGAACTCCAATTACGCTCCTTTCAATGGAGTTTTGTCACATGCTTTATAAGTAGTATGTAAGTTAAATGTAGTAAGGTCAATGATTAGTGAATAGATGCTTTTATTTTTATTATTATTATTACTCCCCCTCCTCACAATTGGCTTCGGTTATCAAAATAGTCTTTATTACACGCTCTGTAATAGTTTCGCCCTTATCTTTATATACATCAGAATCATTTAAACGTAATTCACTTGTGATTGGGAACTACTTCAGTACTGTTTTACATTTCAATATTTCCGTTACGTAATAGCATCACTTTAGATATAAATATTAAAAGGATCTTAACAACATAAAATATACCTATGTCCTTTTATGTCCACTGTATCTAATATTGTGCTTTTGTTAAAAAAGGATTAAGGAGCCTTAAGATCAAAACTATGGACCCGTCACCTTTATATCGAATATTTAGAACGTATTAGTTGATGACCTCTTCAAAAGCCTAGCGACAGTTCTAGATGAATTTATCTTCATCCTATTTAGAAGACATGCTTTGGGAGAGAGGAGAGATTCTAAAGCATTTTAGATTCACAGATGACATTGTAATATTCGCAGAGTTGTCACATAGGCTAAAGAGAACGCTAGACGAGAATATAAAGTGAAAATATAAGCCTTGCCTTAACCGAAGAAAAAATTACTGTTTTAACCAATCACGAGGAAGTAGAGATGGCTGTAAACAATAGGACAATATTATACCAAGAATAATAATATGTATAAATATATATTTGAGATAGATTGTAGCTACAACAAAAGTAATTGATAGAGAAGTTGACAGTCATAAAGAGAAATACATGGAACCACTGAAGAAATTTATGAAGAAGAAATATTTTAGTATCCAACTTACAGGAAAGCTGTTCACCTTATGAATCTAGCCAGTCCTGACTTATACATGGACCAACGAGCCATGAATAGTAGCACCCTACACGAGAGAAGAAGCGAGAGAATCAGAAGTATATTTGAATACAAGCTTTACAACCAACTTCTTCTACCAAAGAGATTTCTGTTTAATAACCTAATAAATTATTGAATGCGGAGATTAAAAAGATAAGATTAAGGGAGATTTACAGACACAGAAATAGGTCAAAGAAAATAGTAAAATTAAATCAATAACATGTAACATACAGAGGTGACTGAAAAGCCTCGGTATTAATAAGTTGGGTACTATAGAAGTAAGTAGGTACTCATAAAAGCTCTACTTTTCCAAAGATGGTTTTCAAGGTTTGATTTAATAAATTTTGAATTCTTTCAACTTATTTACTAAATATATAAGTGAAATGATTTGATTCTATTTTTTTGTAGAATTAATTCAATTAGGTTTAATTGGACCGCACGCAATTAGTAAAAAGATATGGTAGCGCGTTGATGTCTTACGTATCAACAGTACTTTCCAACCCCGTGAAGGCGACTAACCAGCTCGATACAATAGAAAAATATGCCTTTAAGCCAAACATACACTCTCGTTTAATTAATTGGTGTCTCATGGGATATATTAAAACCGCTTTTAGAAATTCTATGCTTTTGGAATAAAAAAATATGTGTTTGGTGTAAAACTTGAACTAGAATGAATATGCGCATATCCTAGGAATTTTAATACCGATTTTCTTTACTATTATCATTATCTATTGAGTTTCTGAGTTGAGTTTCTTGTATGTTCTTCTCGCGAGCTCTCCTTTTTCCAAACATATTCTAAGATAGATTCAGTAATTTAAATGAAATATTTACAGTGAATATTCAAAAGCGCTTTGTTTAAGCCTTATTGAATAAATTATATTTAACTTTATGTATGGAGTAAAACCAAAATTACTTTAATTAAATTTTTCGGCTGCATACTACTTCCCAACTCAAGGTATGATGATAAATAATTATGCTGTTTGTTTTCAAGTATTTAAATACGTGAAGTTGACATGATTATAAGACGATACGTAACTCGAACGGTTAGCTCAGTTGGAAGAGCACTCACACAGAACGCGAGAGGTCGTTTGTTCGCGACCCGCATAGTTCAACTTTTGTTTTCAAAATTTTATTTGTGTATTAATCCTAGAAGTGAGGGGTATCACTTTAAAAACACAACAAATTGCTTTGACAATGATTACTCATTTCAATATTGACTCAATTCTTAAGAAATCGAATACATTCATTGTTTCTAATTATCACCACATCTTTATTAAGCCGAGCGAAACTGAAAACATTGTCGTTGAAATATGAACCTTATTTGTTCGGGGAGTTTAACTAAAAAGTCGTATCAATCGATGTTTATATGCATTTGTTACGGTCACGCAGACGAGCGGATGTAAAAAAAGTCGACAACTTGTTGTGGGGTCTAATTAAGATATGTTAAAGATATCTTTCACTCTTGAATCTATTTTGAAATAACGATGATGGACTTACAAAAAGCTACTTATAAGTTTATATAACACTTAGGACGAATAAACGACGGACGAAAAAACAAGAAAGATTTGTAAATTCAAATTCAAATATTTTTATTCAAAACTGGCTGACCCGACAGACGTATTTCTGTATATAATAAATAAAATAATGTTTTTTTTATGAATTCTAATTTGTGACAAATCTTAAGATTTATCAATCTACATAAAAATAATCTGATAGATAGTTAACAACTGTAGTAAATCTATCAACTATAGTTAGCTAAAATTAAATTTATTTTTTTACCTCCTGAGAAAGTTAGAAAGATATAAAAATTCTAATTAGTTATTCATTTAGGACTATTCTTTTAAATTGATTTCTGATTGACGGGGGACACATCAAAGGAAAAAGAAAATTGTTGTGTTTTTTTTTTAATTCCGAGCATTTTCATACTTATTCACCTTTAAACCTTCTCTGGGCTTCGACAAATAATTCAAGACCAAAATTAGCCAAATCAATTCAGCCGGTCCCGAGTTTTAGCGAGACTAACGAACAGCAATTCATTTTTATATATATAGATAGGACGTGACCTCACTTATTGAAAGTCAAAAACTACCATCCATTCCAAAATGAATGCCTCAGACCTGAGAAGAACGGGCGCAACAAACTCAGCGGGCTTTTTTTTTCATCGAAATAATATGCTTACAAAGTAATATTGTACAATTAAACTTATTATTATTAAATAAAGCCTGAGGGCGGTCACTCCATTCCCAAACTGTGGTATCATTTAGAAAGTCATTTATGTTATAGTAACCTTTACCACGCAAACGTTTTTTAACAATGCTTTTGAATAACGTAATACTTTTGGTTTCAACATTTTCTGGGATCTTGTTGTAAAAGCATATACACCGCCCCACAAAAGACTTACTAACTCGACTTAGCCGAGTAGTAGGAATTATTAAGATTAGGATGTATGTAGGATTCTTAAGATTCAAAATCAAAGTCAAAATCAAAGTCAAAGATGACGAACGCATTGAAGTGCCGCTCAGAATTTTTGGGTTTTGCAAGGCGTATCAATTACCATTTTTTTTTGCACCCAGACAATTAGAAAGGGCTACCCTCCGGGATATCGATAGGAATGGGGTGGTGAATGCTCATGCATACCAACGCAGCTTAAGTCTGCGTTGGTTATGTGGGACTTACGTAAAAACCTAGGTGCCTACCCACTAAACACCAACTGCAGTTAGCTTTGGGCAGTGTGCCCTCTAAGCCTTCATCGGAGGCGACCATCTCTTGGGGAAAAGAAATTTGAATCTGTATTCTATTTAATATGAATTCCATTAATAAATTAATAAAATTCCATATAAAAAGGCTTTTATGATCCTATAAAAACCTCTTTCTACCCAAAAATTCTGAGTGGCACTACAATTGTGCTTGTCTTCTCATTTGCCCAGCAATTTCACTAGCTACGGCGCTCTTCTGACCGAAACACAATAATGTTTACAGAATACTTAAATCTAGCCGGCATCCTGTGTAAAGGAGCCTCCCACTGTTAATATGTATTTTTATATTTAAAATCTAAATGTTTAATATTTTAAAATGGATGTCCGATGAAGTAAATACACATAAATAATCAGGTTTTCTTTAATTGAATGTGTCGAAGACGGTGTGAAGCGTGGGCAGTTGTTACAAATTATTGACCATTGTTAAAGTTGGGCGGGCATGATATTTTTGCCGCCGCAAAATTTAAAGAAATTTAAAAAAACATTACGTCATTGTAACTTAAGTAGCTCATTTAAATACCTACCTCACATAAATTAAAAGCTAATGTCATAATATGCTACATGACGAGCAAGGTAAGGCTAAACATTGATTCTTAAATTAATACCTCAAATCGTTGATTTTTTTATGTATATTATATTTCATTTCAATTCTTATACATTCGTTTTTTTTTGTTAGGAAGCTCATTGTTGCTCAGCGGGCAATGGAGAGGGCTATGCTCGGAGTTTCCCTGGCAGATCGAATCAGAAATGAGGAGATCCGTAGGAGAAAAAAACAAAGTCACGGACATAGCCCAAATTATTGCGATACTGAAGTGGCAGTGGGCAGGGCACTTAGCTCGATGGACAGATGGCCGTTGGGGCAGTAAAGTCCTCAAATGACGATCACGTACCGAAAGAAGCAGTGTTGGTAGGCGCCCCACAAGATGGACCGACGATCTGGTCAAGATCGACGGAGTAGGTTAGATGAGGGCAGCGCAGGACATGATCGTCATGGCATGATCTTTGGGGGAGGCCTTTATCCAGCAGTGGACGTCTTCCGGCTGAAATGATGATGATATTCGTTTTTTTTTGTCATGTATGTTATGTTTTTTTTAAATGTAATGTAGTAAAATTATAAATGGCATCATACAACAGTTCTGAAGGCGAAGTAATGAATTTTATGCAGAATTAAAGATTTGCGCCACATACTATGGAGTTTTGAACTATATGCTTCTCTTGTGCATTAAATATAACCATTAGAATGATAGCACTCATATAAATAATTTGTTTTTAATGCAAGACCATGCTATTTTTTGTATAAAAATAAGGGACGAGATGAACAGGACGTTCAGCTGATGGTAATTGATAGGCCCTGCCCATTACAATGCAGTGCCGCTCAGGATTCTTGAAAAACCCAACAATTCTGAGCGGCATTACAATTACGCTCGTCACCTTGAGACATTAGACGTTTTTGATAAATTTACATTTCCTAAAACTGACGGATATTTAGTGTTCTGCCTTCTGCCTTTGAATTGAGGCAGCGCATCTCTCATGGTGAGAATCACGAAGAGTACTCTAGCCCCGAGCCTCCAAAGCAGTTGTGAGGCCTACAATCGCCTATGCCTCCATTGTGTGGTGGAACAAAACCAGTCAGAAAACAACTGCAGACAGGCTAAACAACCTGCAGAGACTTGCCAGCATGCTGGTAACCGGAGTCATGACGTCCACTCCAGGTGCGGCCTTTGAGGCTATGCTTAACCTACCGTCTCTTCCACTGTTTATACAGCAAGAGGCGAAGACCAGCATGCTGAGGGCAATCGCCCAGAGGGGGTCATGTAACTGGATGTCGCAAGCACTTAGGACTCTAGAAGACTCAGTTTTGCTAGACTATATACTAGGCATGATACTCGATCAAATGACTCCACAATTAACAACTGTGAAAAATTATATTGTTGTACTACCTTCTAGGGACGACTGGATGAACAACAAAGTCTCGTGGAAGGACGGGAGCCTCTTATGGTTCACCGATGGATCCAAAATGGAAAATGAAGTTGGCTGTGGAGTCTATGGAGAACGCCCAAGGTTTAAATCCAACATAAATCTGGGGAGATTTGCCTCCATATTTCAACCTGAGGTATACGCCATTTTAGAATGCACGGAAACCAATATACAAAAAGGCTACTTCAACCAAAACATATACATTCACTCTGACAGTCAGGCAGCACTGTTGGCTTTAGACGCAGACTTGATTGCGTCAAAATTAGTCAAAAATCGCACTGACTGCCTAAACACATTAGGCCTAAAAACAGAGGTCCCAGGGCATGCCGGAATCATAGGCAATGAAATGGCCGAAGAGCTTGCAACAGCTGCAGCTAAAGCAGTCCAATACATTCCGGAACCTATTTGTGGACTGCCTAACAGCGCCATTCGTAACACCCTCATATCAACTAGAAGCACTCAAACGCTGGAGCAATTCAACAGGTTTAAACCATTCCAAAGCACTGATAAAGGCTTTCAAAAAAAAGAAATGCGAATGAAGCCCTATCATTGAGCAGGAAAAACCTATGCATACTCACCAGGTTGCTGACTGGGCACTGTCGCCTAAATAAGCACCTCTGTGTGGTCGGAATAAAAAACGAAAGATCTTGCAGATTTTGCCTTAAGGCCGATGAAACGCCTCTTCATCTCCTCTGCAATTGCGGCCCACTAATGCATAAGCGTAACACCATCCTTGGCGATTATACCCTACTCCCAGATGCTGTTTGCAATACTCGCGTCAAGAAGATACTGCGGTTCATAAACACGGCAGGGCTTGACGACGAGCTATAAGTATGAGTGGCGAACACAATAGTTCAATTCTGGACCCAAACAGGACTAGGCATATAGCCACTGACCTCCAGTTTAATATATAAATTGTTACAAACTTTAATACCAGGGTTAGCATCCGGACTTCCATTCCCTGTGTGGTATTTAAGGAACTTTCTTCTCCGTGCTACAATACTTTAGAACGAGCTGCCATAGGTTATATTTGAGGTTCAATTGGATCTCAAAAATCACAATATGGCAAGGTCCTATAGAGGCAGGCCTATGACAAGATGGAAGGACGAACTAAAGAAAATAGCCGGACTTTCTGGATACAAAAAGCTCAGGATAGAGACTGTTCACACACTCAGGGGTTCCTGTACAATAGTAAAAATTTATCTACTAACAAAATCAAACAAATAATAATACTAAGTGTTTATTTATTTTCTATTAAAAATAAAATAGAACTATTACTAACCTTTATAATAAAACTAACTGAGTAACAGATACTGTTTAATTTTTTTATGATAATACGAGACGAGCAGGGCGTTTAGCTGATGGTAATTGATACGCCCTGCCCATTATAATGCAGTGCCCCTCAGGATTCTTGAAAAGTCCCAAAATTCTGAGAGGCACTACAGTTGCACTCGTCACCTCTCAAGGTAGTGTCTCAACTTATGTCTCAACATAAGATATTAAGTCTCATTTGCCCAGTATTTTCACTATCTACGGCGCCCTTCAGACCGAAGCACAGTAATGCTTACACATTACTGCTTCACGGCAGACATAGGCGCCGTTGTGGTACCCATAATCTAGCCGATATCCTGTGCAGGAGCCTCCCACTGGTAAAAATAATTATTTTAATTAATTTTAATTATTTTAATCGGGATTACTTCATCTAGTGCTGTTTAGTCTAACTTGAGAGATAGGATAGTATTTATTTCGATTTGGGAGCCATAATTATTTTTATTTCCAATATTTGTATTGTATGGACATATTTTCTATTAGAGAACTTATGAACGCACGGTTTGACAGTTCTGCTGTGAAGCAATTTCATTATAACAACAGGTAGCATATTTTACGAAATAATCCATGATGTTATAAAATCTTTTTGACAAATTCATAAAAAACAGTATTTTATTTATTCTGTCGGGTCAGCTAGTAACATATAATAAACTAACTTGACTTTACTAGAGTTCTTTCGTACGTATTGGGTAGGTAGGTAGTTCCGACCTTATAACACTCAAAATATAGTTGAAGCATATAAATTATAAATGATTTATAATATTATCTCCAAACAGCTTATTAAGTATTCAATGCTGTCATTTAACTATTGACTGTGTCCGCAATATCGCATTTACATTTTAACCGAAGCATGCCGCCGAAAGAAACCTCAACTGATTGCTAAAAAATGTCTAAACATTCGAAAATCAACCAAGCAACCCACGCAAGAGAAAAGAAAAATCAATCTTATGTCATAAAGAATAAAGGCGTTTCGCTATCTAGTGATATCTCCATAAGACGCTATAGTTTCTCTATATAGTTGCACGGGGCCGAGATCGGCGCGCGCGCATTCAGTTCTGACCACTACTGTGCATTTCCCACGGGTTTCGTGTGCTGTCCCCCTCACTCGATATAACTGTCTCGTTCCCTCTTGATGAACTACCGCTTTCGTTAAACGAAGCACACCCACACACGGTGTTGGTATTCAGATGGTTCCGACTTTCTGTACCCAAGCATAGATTACTTCGTCTGCTTTGTAGAAGAAATTCTGTTACCGAATACTTTAGTTAGTTTGATCTTTAAATAGGGAAGACTAGGATACGTCATACGTCTGATAGCCATCATAACAAACCTTCCTGATCTTGTTGTAAATGAATTTCGTTAAGTAATTTAACGTAGTCTTAAAGCTATAAAATAAATTTATTTTTTATGACAGCCATGAACCGATGAATTTGTAATCAATTTACTGTAAGTAGGTGATCACCCCGTCTATTATAATAATTATGAGGCGACTTTGAAGTTGATTTTAACTTCTAACACCGTGAAGACTCACAAGTCGTTCCTGAAACATTTTATGTTGGATCCGTCCGTCCCTCTGTCAGCTAGCTGTATTTCATAAACCACATCAGTCAGACAACTGAAATTAAGACCGAGTGTGTATTTCTGCTATAACTTATAAATTATACAAAAAAAAACAGAAAAGTATTTTCAAAGTGCATACTGTTTAGTTTATTCAGTAGGTACATTCGTACAGAATCCCACCAGTGGAAGGCTCCTTTGCGCAGGATGTCGGCTAGATTATGGGTATCACAACGGCGCCTATTTCTGCCGTGAAGCAGTAATGTGTTAACATTATTGTGTTTCAGTCTGACGGGCGCCGTAGCTAGTGAAATTACTATGATTAGGGCAAATGAAATTTAACATCGTATGTCTCAAGGTGACGAGCGTAATTGTAGTGCCACTCAGAATTTTTGGGTTTCTCAAAAATCCTGAGCGGCACTGCATTGCAATAGGCAGGGCGTATCAGTTACCATCGGCTAAACACCCAGCTAATCTCGTCCCTTATTGTCATAGAAAAATCCTCCGTGTACCAGTCTGACTCGAACTTGACTTGTTTTTCGGGCAAGATGGGCTCGTGTATCAAACAATAGTCCCTTGGCTTCACTTTTACTACATCTACAAGAAATGCTGATGCCCCACAAGCCAGGGCCAACCCTTCTGGATTCCATTGAGACCGAGGGAATACTAGGTAAATCTAGCTAAATCCTGGTCTTCGATGGAAGTCAATATCGATATCGTCTCATTTTTTTATGGAACAGGAGGACAAATTAAAGATAAACAATTGCTATTTTGCAAAGTCGGAACACCAGAGCACATACTGTCATCTTCTTAGAAACGAGGAAGCGCTTTTTTAGGGACAACTTTCGTATCAACCTGGACACAACGCGTAAGAAAATGTATTCTACAGTTGAATTTAGGTGGAAGAAAGTGTAATTAAAACCACAAAATTTACTTTTTTTGTGTCTTACTCGTGTAACGGCCGTTTTCAATAACGTATCTCTAGTTGCGGATACATTGCTCTCACCGTTTAATGACAAGAGCTTATCTATCCATAGTTATAGTCTAGTATAGTTATTGAAATTAGTAATCGTAAAAAAATAGATTTATCTATCTCTAGTAAGTTAAACTTAGGATAGATAGGTTATTGAAAACGGCCGTAAGTCATTTAGTATTTGACGTTTGAGTATTTTTGTTGCATCAATTTGTATATATTGTATTTGAAATGATTAGTAAATTGCATTAAAAATAAGAACTTGTAATACCAAATCTGTTTTGAAAAGAGCAACCTAAGAGTTTCTTGTTCGTTCTTCTCTAAGGAAACAGGAAAAGGTCATTCTCACAATGGCAATGTCCTACTTATCTCACGTGGTGCGTATACGATATTTTTCCCACCTGGATGAACAGTTAAATTTTAGTCCCTGGTACGAGGGACAAAAGGCATATTTTATTTACATAAAAAAGGCGTATTTCCGGGAGAGAATCGGCCACTTTTGTGCCTCTTACCAGGGACTAAAAGACAGCTTTTCATTGAGGTGGGAAAAAAATATTTTTCATTGATTGAATATGAGAAACTTACTGCATTATGACTTGGTAGACAAATTTATAACATGAAATCACATTCATTACGCCAATAGGTACATACTTACTGTTCCCAGTTATAACATTTTACCCTTTACCTTTTTTACGATTTGTTTCCATATCATTCTGTAACTGTTGAACTTTTCTATGAGAAAACTTGATGAGATGAAGAAACAAGCACCATGTTCACCTGACAGTAAGTGCTACATTGCATTGCAGCGCTGCTTAGGATTCTCGAATAATCCAATATCAAAGCGGCACTGCGATTGCTTTCATAACTTTGAGACATTTATCATCATTTCAGCAAGAAGATATTGCTGGACAAAGGCCTCCCCAAAGATCGCCATAATGATCGGTCCTGCGCTGCCCTCATCCAACCTATTTGAGACATTACACAATAAGAATCATTAGCCCCGTAATTTCTGTATTAAGTGTCCTTTCAACCGGTGTAATAGCAGTGCCTGCACGAAGCTGTCTAACAGCAGAAAAAGGCTATTCACATACCTTCACATGTCATTTTCGACGAAAAACCGCATCGTGGATTTGACTCGTTGTCTTTTCTGCTGTAAAATCCACTTGGAGATAGATTTAATAGCTTTGTTAACATAATCATCTATATTCCCGCCCATTCAAGTTTTTATTGGTAGAAACTCATGATTCTTTCTTTGTGTATCAGTACATCTTTAACACCACCAAGTATCAACTCAAAATCAATGTAGTAATCTGAAAAAAATATTGAAACACGAATTCCGCGACGGACAAAAGAGTGTTCAGTTACCAAGGTTATAAATACCGGAAAATACGATAGAATCTATAGAGTGCTAAGTAATCACCACCGCCCGCATTTTCCTACAACATCAGAGGAATCACAGGTGCGTTGCCAGCTGTTATAAAAGTGTACGTGCTTATTTGAAAGTACGCGTATCGGACTGGAGCACAGCACAAGGAAGATCATTTCATAGTTTGGTTGCACGTGGAAGAAAGTTTTATGAAAACCGAGTGGGAGGCTCCTTTGTAAACGTTGCCGGCTATATTATGGGTAACACAACGGCGCCTATTTCTGCCGAGAAGCAGTAATGTGTAAACATTATTGTGTTTCGGTCTGAAGGGCGCCGGAACTAGTGAAATTATTGGGCAAATGAGACTTAACATCTTATGTCTAAACGTGACAGGGCATATCAATTACCATCAACTGAACGTCCTGCTCGTCTTGTCCCTCCCTAATTTAAAAAAAAACCGAACTGTGAAGGAACACTAGATATTATCATAGACGAAATAAAATAGATTATAAATTAACTTTTGTTTAAAATTATTTTGTCAGTCAATCATCAATCCGTTAATAACATGAAGTTATTTTAAAATATGTTTACGTCTCCGAATCCCGATGCCTCAGGACATAGGTATACAAAATTCCTATCACATTCCTAATTAGGGCAAAAATTCTGTGCAACGGAATGATTAGCTGGAATTCGTATTAGCGATCACCTAATTGGAGCTATTTTTGCGTCAATCTCGCGATCGAATGTGCCGCTTACAGCGTTTAAGTATTATTAAATGTTTTCGATAGATTTAAACTTAAATAGGTGTATTATTATCTGAGAGTGTACTTTGTTAAACGGTTTTTTAAGGAGAAATCTTTATATTCAGGTTTATACTATAAGCCAAAAATAACAATCCCGCTTGCCAATTCGATGAATATAACACCTGATTGTCAAAGATAATACCGCCACTTCGGTAAACTCGAGCCTCATTGCCACTCTTTTTAATCTATATTTACATTATATTTTGGTAAATTATTATTATTATTATTATCATTATTATCTAGTGTTTTAAATTTGAATAGCATATAAAAAAAATTAACTGGGCAAGTCGGTCGCGGGAGACCTCGTAGAACATTCGTCGATCAAATTGGGGACGTTTTGAGAAAAGGAGAGGTCCGAAGCACCCGCAACCGGCGAGCATGTATGAAAAGAGTAATGAATGTAGAGGAAGCGCGTGAGGTCTGTAAGGATAGAAGCAAATGGCATTCTATTGTCTCTGCCTACCCCGACGGGAACAAGGCGTGAGTATGTATAAAAATGTATGAGTGTGTGTGTATAAAAAAACTTCTGATTATTTTTTCAAATTTGTATTTTTTTATTAGAAAATTTGAACTTTGTCACATAAGAATGTAACACAATATCATAGGTACAATATGAATGATCATATGACCACCACGACTGGCTCGGCAGTTATACTATTCATTTATTATATCCTACCCTATTCGTTCAACCCAATTTTTCAGTACATTTTCGATTGTTTTGGTTTGAATCTCTTCAATGGCAACTTCGATTTCACTAGTCAACGCTTTAATTGTCTCTGGATGGTTTGCGTAATATTTATCGTTAATGGTTCCCAACAGAAAATAATCCAAAGGGCTCAAATCACAGCTCCGAGCTCCTATTCAAAATAGTACTATATAATATCACTTATTGGAAGTAAAAAACTACCCATTCGAAGTAAAGTAAGTTTTTAATATTTCCCAATTTCGTTAAAGCATATACTACCTAGTCTTGCCATAAATACTGAAACGAAGAAAAAGAAAATTTCTATTGCAAATAACATTTATTATTTTTACAGTGTGTGACGTCTTGTCCCGATCTTACTCCGTTGGATTATGATTTATGGTCAGTTTTAGAGAATACGGCTGGCTCTATACGCCATCATAATTTGTAGTCCCTAAAACAACCCGTACAATTTTCAGTGCAGAATATTCCCATGGAAAGAGTGCGTGCTTCTATTGATAACTGGCTTCAACGTTTAAAGGACTGTATTGCAGGTAATGGAGACCAATTGGTGTAAGGTTTTTACATTTAAAATAGTTTTATGTGGATAAGGTAAACTAACACACTGTAAAAGTAATAAATGTTATTTGCAATAGATTTTTTTTCTCTGTTTCAGTATTTATGGCAAGACTACAAATATATTTAGTCCTTAATACTATTAGTTTGCTTGTCTTACGGCATAGGCCTCCTCAGGATTTTTGCGTGTTGTCCAAAGCTGTTCTTTTGAACGTTGGTCCAGCCACTTTTTTAAAGTCGTCTAAGTGGAATAGTTAAAGGATGGATAAAAAAAAAGTAACCAGCAATTCTTTACCTATTGTTTTAGCATTTAATATCACTACATTCAGCAAAAAGAAACCCATTTTTATGACCTGATATATATAGTCTCGAATGACCTTCTATCAGAGAGAGATGACACCCCAGTATCAGCTCCAATCATTTGACGGCGTGCAGCGTAGAGCTTCTCATTGGCAGGGATCCAATGCTCTGTGAACAACTAGATCACTTGGTGGAGATGTCGCTTCATTGTGGCTTCCACAACATTTATAACGGGAAGTGTTCCGAAGGGCTGTTTGATATGTTTCCTACCGCTCATTTGTCTTCCTCTTCCATAAGAAAGCATTGTGAAGCGATTACATCTGCCCCTATTCTGGTCAACCACGACCACTCTGTCAAGAGGGTATCGACCGAGATGAATATTAGGTAAGTTTGTAAATCCACATCCATCCACCCTCTTAACCTCCTTTACGTATAACTTGAACGATGAACCATCTCACGTCAGATCGAGCACGAACAGATTACCCGATCATCAAACAGGTAATCTGTTCGTGGCCAGTGTATTCTTTACAAGAAGTAAAGATTATGGGCCTTGGATATTTACAGGCTGACGCCATAAGGTACATTCACTATTCACATTTTTTCATATCTCAGCAGGTGGCACAATTAATAGCCAACCGCCCATGAACATTGGCAATACTAGGGGTTAAGATGTGCGCCGGTCTTTGAAGTGGCAGAAGGCATGGTCTTATCTTGATATTTCTTTAGCCGTATGATTTTGGGAATACTGCAGCCGACAAATCATCTCAGCTCCACAAATTGGCTGGGTGAGAACTTCGGCGTGACGTGATTGCCGCTGGTGAACGGCTTCTGGTATTGCCCTGAAGAATTTCGTCGTACACTCCCCATCATAACATTTTTTGGCATAAGATGCAAAGAGACCCATATCTGAATACGAATTTCTTCTCATCACAATACTTAATAATCAAGCTGATTGGAGATAAGTTAGTACAGGGGAGCAGTGACAGTTAAGGGAGTGTTCTCAAATCGAAGAGACAAACCTGTCTTCTAAGGGTTGAACAGGACTAAATTAAGCCGCACCCTACTAAGATATTGCATTCCCGTTCGATTTATATTGTTCTCTGTTAATATTTAAAGAAAATACTTTAACATTAAAACGCTTGTACCTAATTGTAATTTTATATTTACATGAGAATTTTGCATAAAAGTTTTATGTATTAACTTTTATGTATAAAAGTTACATTTTTATTATTATTATTTTATTTAATCCGACATTTTCTGACCTAAGCAGAGCACGTAGATATTCAGGGGGAAAATAATATTATAAAATGAAAACTAATGTAAAAATAGTTATAATATTGATTGATGAATTGATGATAAGTTATCACCTTAATGGATTACGACGACGTCCGATCTGATGTTGATTATTTTGAGTTGGAGCACTGCAACGGGGAAATTATACAAATTGTGGGAAATTGCACAAAATTGAGATAAATTCATGAGTCGTTTATAACGTGCACAATTTTGATGTTATGTAACATATTCTCAGAATCACTGAACAAAACTAACCGAAATCAGTCGTTTTGTCAGGACAGCCTTTTAAATCAATTATGTCCAAAATCGCAGCTTTATTGTCAAAGCCGTGATATTACAATTTCACTAGTGATATTAGTTATAGTAAAATGGTAGATTGTCAATCGACTTCATATCTTACAATTTAACGGTCAGGTTTTAGTGACATTGTAATGTCACGGGTACACTATAGTGATATTGTAAGGCAATTATTAAATATTTAAAGTATTTTGACAATTTTACTGGTCGTTAGTTTATGAGGCAGTCTCTGATTGGTCTGATTCTTGTGATGTCGAATGAAATCGATTGACAATCTACTGTTTAATTATAACTAAATGAAATGATACTATCACAACTTTGACAATACCTATACCTACGACCACTGACCTGTATAAAAACCACTGGACAGGCTGTTCCTTAATATTTACAGCAATTTTTGTGCCTATTTGAAGCTCCACTCGCGAGCGTCCAGAGAACTTATTTTGACGTATAATACAAATAGCTGCGAGAGAAGCTTTCAGTACTCTCAAGTATTATTGCATTTTTAATTAATTTCGGTCGTTTTCCGTGTTATTTATACTTCAGCAATCAACGTAATAGGATACACAATTATTTTTTTTTTGTAAGCAGTTTTCCTATCGATGTTTGTTTAGAAAGGTTGTCATCACTAGTTTTAGTGCCAACAGCGCCAAAATGACGAATATCAAACAGGCACAAAAGCACTTTGACAGCCGCCAGTCTAATGCTAAACAGTAGAGACTAGAGGTCAGTGCCTACGACATATACAAACCTGTGATACAGACGATATTGTAGAAACCCGTACGGATTCGGAAAAGCAGTTAGTGTAACTGTGCCAAGAGCAACGTTCCGGCAAGCGTTCCCTGGGCGAATTTTCGACAAATTATACAATAAAAAAATAAGTAGCCCTAAATCAAATAAATGGTTTAGGCGTAAAAGAACCTCAAACAACGACATATATATATGATGAAAATGATCTATAACATATATCTGTGGCCTGGTGCTAAAAGGGCCAAAGTACGTTTTTGTATGAAACGAGATTGTAATGCCAGTTTATTGTAAAAGTGTGATATATTTTTGTGCTAAAAGGGCGTTAATGTATTAACAATCTTTCAAAAGTTCCTATGTAACAAGGCCAATGTAGTGTGCACTTTCATATAGTTAAGTAAAAAAAAAATTATAAAAGTCAAAGTTAACATTTTTTTTTTATGGAATAGGAGGACAAACGAGCGTACGGGTCACCTGGTGTTAAGTGATCACCGCCGCCCACATTCTCTTGCAACACCAGAGGAATCACAAGAGCGTTGCCGGCCTTTAAGGAAGGTGTACGCGCTTTTTTTGAAGGTACCCATGTCGTATCGTCCCGGAAACACCGCACAAGGAAGCTCATTCCACAGCTTTGTAGTACGAGGGAGAAAGCTCCTTGAAAACCGCAATGTGGAGGACCGCCACACATCCAGATGGTGGGGAAGAAATCCTAACTTGTGGCGTGTCGTGCGAAGGTGGAATTCGGAGGCAGGAATCAGATTAAACAGCTCTTCGGAACACTCCCCGTGATAAATGCGGTAGAAGACACATAATGAAGCGACGTCTCTACGCAACGCCAAGAGATCCAGCCGTTCACAGAGCACTGAGTCCCCGACAATTCGAGCTGCTCTACGTTGCACGCGGTCAAATGGATCGAGCAGATACTGGGGTGCGCCAGACCAGAGATGACAGCAATACTCCATGTGTGGCCGGACCTGCGCTTTGTAGAGCGCTAGAATGTGGGCCGGCTTGAAGTATTGCCGTGCTCTATTGATGACGCCCAGCTTCTTCGAAGCCAATTTGGCTTTGCCCTCCAGATGGCCACGGAATTGGCAATCGCTCGAGATTTCGAGGCCCAGTATTCCGATACTAGGCGCGGCTTTCGCGGTTCTGTGCCCACCCCGGAATACGATGGGCAGCCCGAGCGAGGGTGCTCGGGGAGGGATTCTCCGGCTCTGGTAGAGCCGGTACCCTCTTGGGGTAATATCTTTTTATGGACCGCTCTCATATTTTGTTGGGGGGGGAAGGGATGGCCACCGGTCCTCGACACAAACCCATGCGAAACATAGCGGCACTAGGCCGCTACTTCACGCCCTACATTAGCCCTTTTAGTGATATACTCGTAATTTTAGTTTGCTGCTTTATTTATATATTAAAGCAAAACAGACCAATGTATACATTGATCCATTTTGCACAAAATCATTAATATTTTACTATAATATCCAAATGTTACTAAGGACGAAATATGACAGGTCCACAATCGGAAGATACTGCACCAGTAACACCTCTCATGTCCCTAAATCAGAGACCTATTAAACTCCCTGCACCAAGTCTGTCAGAGAGAGACCTGCAATTTCTGGAGTACCTCCAACCATCCAGCCGTCCATTTTATGAGTCTTTGGAGACTGGCCCCGAAATGAAGGATATTATGTCATGTTCTGATGAAGAAATTTAAAAATATTGTAATCGCTCCATAATAAAATCTTAGAAAAACAACATTGGCCTTTTTAATTTTATACATAATTGGAAACTAACATTATAATTATTATCAGTGCTAAAAGGGCTTAAGTGGTTAATATTTTCCAAAATATAATTTTTTTCTTAAATTAGAATTTAATTCATAAATCTGCTTAAAAAATAAAAACATTAATCAAATAAAACTAAAACATTTTTGCCATACTACAATATAACACCTAAATAATAACTTTGAATGGTGACTGATTGTTATAACTCTCATTACTGAAACTAATGATAATTGATGTTGGCCCTATTAGCACCAGGCCACAGATATATATCTATACTAATATTATAAAGCTGCAGTGTTTGTTTGTTTGTTTGAACGCGCTAATCTCTGGTACTACTGGTCCGATTTGAATGATTCTTTCAGTGTTGGGTAGTCCATTTATCTAGGAAGGCTATAGGCTATGTTTTTTTTTTCAAAATTAGGGATCCGTAATAAAATTGCTATTTTGTAACACAAGGTGTAAAATCGAAAACCTATTTTTGCGTGCGCTGCAAAAACTATTGACAATAGAACAAAATGATGTACAGGCTATAATATAGGCAATATTTTATTACTTATAAAACTATCGCGTGAATTATACTTTATATGGCAAAACAACGTATGCCGGGTCAGCTAGTATATATATATATATATATAGATACAGGATATGTTACGTGAATAATCGGTATTTCCGAATGATTTCGTGTTGTAGATTACAATCAGTACTATCCGACACGATAGCTTGAATTTCAATCCGTCGAGTCACCGACTAACGCCCATGGGAGTGGTCGAAAGTGAAATGAAACTACAAGATGTTGCAAACTACATTTTTATTACGAAAAATTAAAAAAATACTCTGAGAAATGATTCATAAACGAACCTTAACATACTATATCACTTCGATAATTTCTACATCTAGATAGAGCCTTTAGCTTTTAGGCAAGGCATAACAACAAGCCAGGCTTTTTTTGTTTTAGTTTGCGAATGCTGAAAATAGAGGCTAACTGTTCACCTCTATTTTTTTCGACGTGTTCACATCCGTCCCAGACATTCTATCTAGACGTATTAATTATCTAAGCTATAACAAATGAACGCTCCAATAAATAGCGATAGACAAAAAATTACCTCAATTATGTCACAGAATTCACAGTCAAAGTTGAAAAAAGCATACACAAACGGACGACGAGGCGTTTTTAAAAGGCCACAGTCGACTATTTGTTTGATTTTGCAAAATAATATTTTACAAGACAGATAAGCCAATATTGGGTATTAACATTAAGCAGTCTCGTGCCAGATTTTGGCGAGACAACACGTCCTGAGGATGCCTCGTGTAGAGGCGAAACACGTGTCGAATTGTTTAAAGACAAATATTGGCGGAATTAACACTAAAGAAAGCTCAAATCATTTGTATAATTATGGATTTCCGCAAAGTAACGCCTACTTCAATAAATTTTATTAACATATTGATATGATCCGTTAAAGTACACTAATATATTATTACAAATTTTATATTTTATTGATTCAAATTGACATATTTGTATTCAAAATTGAATTTAAAATCACTTAATGAACGTCAAAAAACTGCCACCCATTCGAAAAAGTATGCCTCAGACCTGAGAAGAACGGGCGCAAGAAACTCAGCGGGATTCTTTCATAAAAATATCGTTATTCAATATGTTATACATTATTATGAAAAGTATTTTTCGCCCCTAACTATAAAACTGTGGTAAAGAAATTCTAAGGAAGGCCTTGCTATAGTATAATTTTACCAGTGGGAGGTTTCTTAGCACTGGATGAAAGCTAGATTACGGCGCCTATTTCTGCCGTGAAGCAGTTATAAGTAAGCATTATTGTGTTTCGGTCTGAAGGGCAAAATTACTTGGCAAATGAGACTTAACATCTTATATCTCAAGGTAACGAGCGCAATTGTCGTGCCGCTCACAGTTTTTGGGTTTTTGAAGAATCCTGAGCGGGACTGCATTGTAATGGGCAGGGCGTATCAATTACCATCACATGAACGTCCTGCTCGTCTCGTCCCTTATTGTCATAAAATAAACATAAATATGTGTCTTAAATTAATTAATTTTGGTTTTAATATAATTAAATAGACTACGAATAGTCTCATATCACATCTTTCATATAACTAAAGGAATTATTTATATAATACTAGCTGACCCAGCAAACGTTGTATTGCCGATATTAAAATCGCGATACAAAAGTAACTGTTGATCGTAGATGGGTGAAAATTTGAAGTTGTATGTATTTTTTAATGCTGACTCATAATCAAACAAATTTAAACGAAAATGTCGAAAAAATTAAAAAAAAAAAACGTGTGGACCACCCTTAACATTTAGGAGGATGAAAAATAGATGTTGTCCGATTCTGAGACCTACCCAATATGCACTCAAAATTTCATGAGAATCGGTGAAGCCGTTTCGGAGGAGTTCAATGTTTAACACCATAACACGAGAATTTTATATATTAGATATATGACATGCTCAGATTTATACAAGGGCATGAAAAGGGTTGCTATATATTGTTTCTTCAATATGGAACGTGAACTTTTTTCAACTTTGCAACCAATGACTTGTAAATCTTAGTCCTAATGCCTAATAAACAACACTTTCAAAATTTCTTAACACATATAAGCTGTTGGTATACAAAAAAACTTACAAGTAATTTTAAAAGTATTCCAAATGGTATCAAATTTAACTCGTATTCTTCTTAAACAACATACCCTAAGTCTTACTTAATGAGGTTATTTTTGACTTTAATAAAAATTTGATTTAACGATTTATTTTCTGTTTAATATAATACAATGAATCTTCAACAAATTCGGCCTATTACTTCGCAGACCACATGGCGTGAGGTACTTACTTAAATTTTTGTATGAAAAAATCAAGTACCGACGTCGACAAATACAAAAATAGTAATAGGTTTTGCAATCAACCTTTAGTTATATCAAATGTTTATAAATCAAAATCTTTTTACTGAAAAGGAGATATCACAAACACACACTCTTACAATTATGAGATTAACACCAGCTTAGCGAAACTCTATAAAAAAAAGCGATTCACTCGATTGTATCAAACGTGCAGTCATTCATAGATTGACAGATGACGGCTATAGTCTTGTTAAAAACGAAGACAGCCGAAATCCACTACTTTATAAGCAACTGTTCGGTTTCAAACTTAGCCGGATTATAATTCATCGCCAATCGCCATACAGTTATGTCAAATGGCTGCACGTTTCATACTAAATTTAAATTTTTACTTAGGCAGTCACGCCTCTTAATATGTAGTATTTACATTATCTTTGATTAATACTGTTTATATTTCTATAACTTAAATAGTACATAAGTGTTTCAATCTCTTAAAACACTTTAGTAAAAAAAAATGTATAATCAAAAGAATAACTATCTTATACAATTCTATAGTCAATGAAATAACTGGTCAAGAGTGAGTCGTATTAGTATAAAAACTTTTTTAACCAGTGGAAGGCTTCTTAGCCAGATAGGCGGGTGCAAGCATTATGGTGTTTCGGTTAGAAAAAACTAGTGAAATTACTGGGCTAATGAGCCTTATCATGTTTTGGGTTCAATCAATAATAATGTGCGGCTCTGCATCACGGCCATTTTGCTTGTATTTTATAATTTTTGAAGTAATACTTCTTTAGACGCGTTATGAAAATATGATGAGAGTGAAATTTTAAGATGCGAGCGCATCATTATAACACAAAAGCAACAGGGTGAAGTTGGTTCCTAAAATTTTCTGACGTTTGCGATATTCGTTTTTTTTTTTATTCATCCATTATTAGTATAGGCAAAGGGTTCAAGCCCGTACAGCTGTATACGTTATTTAATAATTAATTGTCAAACACATCGTTGCAAGATTTTTTACAATATTGTTCTTTCTACAAACGTAGAATAGCACGAGGAATAAATAATTTTAAGGGTTTTTGCTTTGTAAGCTATATATCAGCTTGGTTATAGAGTCTCTGAAAGAAAAATTTAAAGAAATAAATATTATGACTGTTTATTGTCAGTACATTTATGAAAATTTAATATATGTTCACAAAAATCGTCACGTTTTTGCTCTTAATAGTGATTTTCATTATTATAACACTAGAAATAAGGGATTGCTTGTAACTAATTCTAGTAGGCTTCATAAGATACATAATAGCTTTAAGGGTAAATGTATACACTTCTACAATAAAGTCCCAGCCACTGTTCAGGCATTATCTATAAATAAATTTAAATGTTTTATAAAAAAATGGCTCTGTCGTAAATCCTATTACTCCACTGCTGAATATCTAAGTGATCGGACAGCCTGGGACTAGATTGTGATTATTTTATAGCGACTGTACAATATTGTATATTTTTATTGAAAAGAGCGCATAAAAAAAGAATGCTGGGAGAGTATCTTGCGCCGCTTCTTCTCTCTCAGAGCGCCATTTGTTTCCGAAGCGGTAGTAGTATCTAGTAGTATAAGAAATGACATCAAAAAGAATTCTAAAGGAATCAATTTTGAGAAAATAAATGCCTTTTATGCCTTTTAAGGCCAAAGAAGTATAACTTCTTGCGTGCATACATAAGTACACACACTCTTTTGATAATGCAGCAATAATAATACAGGGTCAAAATTTCTGCTGCTGCAAGCTGCCTAGCTATAACGGTTTATGATAGTCAGCTAATAGACAAATGAAAGTAAATAAACTCGAAATGACGCCCCGGTCGAATTGTCAGTAGGCTTCGGAGCCTTCCATATTAAATGAGTTATTGTCATTATTTTATATTCCTACTCACTTCGTCAGAGAATTTTCGTCATTGCTTCTGCGAAATCAAGCACGTGTCGCGTTAATGTGTAAGGCGACATTACGACGTGCAGCAAAAATAAATTTAAACACTGCCAAGAGTATTTTTAATGTTTTATAATCAAGAAAGAAGTTAATGATAATAAAAAAAAATAACGCATATTCAGTAATATATTGCTATACGCAGTAGTATAATGATATCTCAATGATTTGAACGTTCCTTTACAAGTAAATATATTATTAATGTATTTAGAAGAAGAATATTTTTTTCTGTAATACCTATAGACATATAGCAAAAAACTTTACAGCCAAACTTCAAAAAAATATATCACATTTAATCTCACATTCTTTATGACAGTGTATCAATATTAAATTTTTAGATAATTCCGTGCCTTTGCGATATGTAGCTTATGTTAAAAATAATTATATTGAATTCTTAAGAAATAATTTTGAGCACAAAATATAATGCTAAGTTTATTTATTTTATATTTAAAGCTATTTCATACTTTATAACCTTATTACTATCTGGTGGGTAAGATTGACATATTTTACTATAATAACTATGTACCTACAGTAGAGTACCCTAGTAAAATGTTACAATAACTTGTAAAAAAAACACACGGCTAATTTTAACGAAACAAATTCAATGTACATAATATGTATATATTTTGTATATACAAAACACAGGGGACGAAAACGATTACATACTAAATGTAATGAGATGAAATTGATGTGAAGCAATAGATTGAGACTTGTCAGTCCCTCGCTGAAAATTTGTGTTGACTAACTGAGAGGCGAGTTATTAGTTTTAGTAAAAATAAGGTTATTTTACAATCTTTAACAGTTTTTTTTTTATATAAGAGGGGGCAAACGGGCAAAAGGCTAAAGGGATGGGAGGCAACGGCCTATGGACATCCGCAACAACAGGGCTCTTGAAGAGATGCGTTGCCGGCCTTTAAGGTGGGAAGTATCCTCTTTTCTTGAAGGTCCCTTAGTCATATCGGTTCGGGAAAACCGCAGCCGGTAATTGATTCCACAAAGTGGCTGTGCGAGGCAAGAAATTTCTTGCAAAACACGCGATTGTGGAATGATTTGTTTGCTACTTTGCACGTAATGCCCGGTGGTGGAATTCGGTCGCTGGAATCAACCCGAACAGCTCCTCTGAGCACTCCCCGTGATAAATGCGGTAGAAGATGCAGAGAAAACCCACATCTCTACGCAACGGAAGTTGTTGTTGCTAAAGTGCAAAAGATTCTCTTTAAACACTAATTTCTATTATATTTAGTGAAAAATGACTTCATCATACGATAGGTTTGCCAAGTGTAAATTTTTAAATCACATTCGCGTTACCGTCAATACCGTCTGTGTTCAATAATCTTTTTATAGAGTTGTCAAACAATGACGTTTGTTTGTCCGTGAAAACGAAAGATGAATGTGAATCACGATAACTTGAACCAGATTGAGAATCGAACTAAGTTTCGATATTATAAGATTATTTAAGATAAAAAAATATGGCAATTCTTTTACATCATACACATCACAACTTTTATATTTTGGCCCACAGATTTCCATCTCCATTAAGTAAAATTTAGCGATTGATAAATCATACATTGTATGACTTATATATGTTACCATAAAACGGGTGTAAAGAAACACTAGATTAGTTAGAAACGAGCTGAATGACGATTTAAGATGTAATTAGTATGATTAAGTAAAGGATAATGTTTAACTGAAGGTTAAACTAGTGCAATATTTAATATTTTCATCATATTTTATGTGAGTAATTTTATTAATATTTCCTTCTTGCAACATGTATTCTAGTAATATTTTTGAATAATAAGTTTTTTATCCTAACTATATACAGTATGGAACTAACTTCTATTAAATAAATGGAGGTACATACTTGTTAGCATATTTGCTGACGATATACCAAAAATTAACAAAATCCGTGCATTGGTTTTGTCAAAAAGTAGACTTTTCATTTTGCACAAATTTATGCGTACTCTGTAGTATTAGTTAACTGGGTCAATGGTTCAATGAACTTGAATATTTCAATAGTGTCATAAGACGGTCTTGCTGCCAGTGGCGGTTTTCTTTGGCAGCATACACGTGACGGCAGTGTCTCTTTGAAGGTCGGGGGCGGCGCGATTCAAAGCAAGCTCGAAATTCGTACGGGGTAGTGTAAAGATATCTTCTATCGATTAGCTTTCTTTAAAGGGAGTTGTAATCGATAGATAATAAGTTATTTAAGTTTATTTTAAAATTGTTCTGCAATGATTGTTGTAAAAATACACTACACCCTAAGTATTTAAAACTAAACAGCTTCGTGATTTTGTTTTTATAAATTATAAAGGAGTTGAGAGATAATTATTGTGAATAGGGAAGAACTTAACAATAACGATTTATTACTTGTTTGACATGTTACGTAATTCGAAAGCAACCTATAAAAAATCGTACCAACTTACCTATTTGCTGCTCAAGAAATCACTCAGAAAACAGTGATTTTGTAAGTTGGACTTACGAAAATAATTTCTTTTTTACAAAATTTACCCATTCATTAATTTATTAATAATTGTTATAGTTTTTAGGCTAGTTTATCTTGTTGGTGTATGTGTAGGAAAGTATCGATAAAATAGAATTGTAGGGTAGGTATGCCTTACATCTTACGTAATACAAAGCAATCTAATTGTTAAAAATCGTACCAACTTGCCCGTTTGATACTCAGGATTTTTTATAGAGAAATGAGCATTGCTAGACCTTTAGAAATTTGTACATACTTTTTTTGACATTTGTCCACGATTCACCGCACAAGGGCGTTCATTCCACAGCCTGCTAGGTTGTACGTGGGAGAAAGTTCTTTGAAAACTAATAAAAAAGTTTATCTAATAAATAATTTGTTAAAATTATTAAGATATTCGAAAAACACAAAAAAAGTAGCCATGTTTAGGTATTTGGTAATGGTTGCTAAATAAGTATAAAAAAGTATCGATAAACTATAATTGTGAGGAATTCCCTATTAAGGAATTATTTTTTCGTTATTTTAAGTGAGCACTGAGCACCACTTTAGTTTATCGCGAGTCTTCTGGGCAAATAGGCTAATTTGTATTTCGCAGTGATTTCATACTTTTTGCGCGATTGCCTCAAACGATTGACTATGAAAAATTAATTGAAGTTCTAGCTAACTAGCGTAGTAAGTAAAAAGTAATTGTATTTGATAATTTAAATTTTAGCTAATAAAATTAATAAATGCAATTAGTGAAATAGACACTTATTAACTAGGTACTTGACTTTGTGTATGTGTAAATAGTGTTTTTAAGTTAGTTATTATTATTACTGTGAATTTGACATTTATTTTTTGGGACAACATTGTACGGTGATGTAACTTGTGTATTCATCAAGAATGTGGTGGACATTTAGAAAATTTGTAAATTTACGTTTCCATTATTATTCTAATGCACAATATTCAATTAAAAGTTCAGTTCAGATAGGTATCCCGAAATAAAAAAGTGTCCGTATAAATGTACATAGTGAATTTAAATTACGTCGCAAATTATCAAACGAATCAAAGGTAAACCCGACAACTTGCCGCCTTCGCACATCGTTCCTGTGTCAAGGTAAGTTGTCTATATAGACTGCTAAATTTTACTACATTTATTTGAATATTTATTTTATTTGAAAATTTCACTTTTTCAATTTAAAGTTTTTAATTATATAATTAATTTTGCGATAGTTCTGTGGACTAGTATTACTTATATTTTTATTTATTTCATAGGTATGCAGACCATACTGTATATAGTAGATATCCCCAGAAAAATGTGCAAAAAAATAGCACGAGCTTCTTAAGAAAAGAATTTGTTATAGAAGACATTCGTTATGAATAGCTTAAAGTAAACATAGAAGACAATCGTTATGAATAGCTTTTAGTAAACATAGTAGACATTCGTTATGAATAGCTTTTAGTAAACATAGAAGACATTCGTTATGAATAGCTTTTAGTAAACATGGAAGACAATCCTTATGAATAGCTTTAAGTAAACATAGAAGACATTCGTTAGCAAACTCGTTAGTAAACAATATCCTCGAATGCTTTTGCAACACCTTTCACAGTTGTAAACGGCATACGAAACCAATTCAGAAATAATATTTATTAATTAAACATTCCTACAGACTCGTTGTTAAACTACAACACACATTCACCAATGATAACTATTAGTAAAACTCAGAATTACTTAAACTATTTAGACTAAATGTCAGTCTTAATCTTGGTTACAGACAAAGCGATTTCGCTTACACAAATTAAATGCGTTTACGGATACAGAGATTACATGGCATAATTAATTATAGAATGTATCAAATAACCGTCGAAATTGTTTGAACAAAACCAAAATGTTCATATATGTCGCAGTTATAATGTCAAAGCCGTGATATAAGAATTTCACTAGTGATATTACCATAAAACAGTAGATTGTCCATCGACTTCATTCCTTACAAATTTAAAGGTCTGGTTTTAGTGAAATTGTAATGTCACGGGTACACTATAGTGATATTGTAATAAATCTAGGTATGTCACGAATCAAGTTAGCAGTGTGAGCCGTCGAGCGTATACTCTGTCTTATTAATAAACGCAGTGTAAAGTTACTCCAAATTTAAAATTACTTCTGCCTGTCATGTAATTCTGTAGTGACGAAGGTAAGATAAAGATATACGGCCTTACAAATAAACGTGGTATAAAGTTATACCTGAGAATAAACCAAGAATACTCAAAATGTTTACAAATATACTGACAATAGTATTTTACCGACTATATCGCCACATGAGTAAATAAAACGGTACAGAGATTAAGCTTCATACACCCACGCGAATCGGTTGCACTTCAACAATCATTCTTATTATTATCACTCACACATGCCCCGGATCAGATCCGGGGCATGTGTGAGTGTCCACTGGCCGCTGGTTCTTGTTGCGTACGCGGCGAAACTGGTTTGGTATTGTTTTATAAATTGCAAGCCAAAAAGTTTTAAATTTGGAATATCTTAACTTCGCCTTTATTAATAATACAGAAAACGTGTAATCGGTCACAATTGTCTTTGATTAATCGTGTCAAGGTAATATCTATATAACTAAATACCGGTGGGGGCCTCATAGGTAACATAGAGTCACCATTTTCTGTCGCCTAACAGTAATGTGCTTGTTCTGTTTTGGAGTAAAGGGTGCCGTAGCTAAGGAAATAACTGCGCTACTAGACGTGGCATCTCATGTCAACAAACTACTTAACTTTATAATAACATTACAAACTAAGTAAAGGGCCTGCACTTAATAGATCCGCTTATACACAGGGTTATGTATAAGCAGTACTATTGAACAGATTTATTAAAACAAAATCGTAAATATCTCTAAATAAGATTGAATTGATATGCATCTTATAGATTATTGGAACACAGTTTTAGAAGAAGAATCTATTTCTCAGATTCACCAATTCTGTTCTCGAATTTTTTGTGGAAGAGCACATGCACTTTACTTCAAGCGGCGGAACTTACAGTAAACTGATTTTAAAAACTACAAAACCGTTAAATAATATAAACTTACATCGCACATGTAATGCAAAACAAGCATAAATGTATTAATTTACTTTTACTTCGTACTAGTAGAACTAACTATAATAAGTAATGCGGTGTTAAAGGTAATGCTCGGTTTTATTCTATTCTTCCTACTGTGACTTCTGTGAAAAATTTACGCCACAATTTAGTTAAAGAAGGCCACCAAGCGTTGAATAGTTATGCGTTGTGTAATCATCATCATCATATCAGCCGAAAGACGTCCGTTGTTGGTCAAATTCCTCCCCGAAAGATCTCCATGACGATCGGTCCTGCGCTGTGCTCATCCAACTTATTCCGGCTATCATGAACAGATCATCGGTCCTTTGACTTGCAGTATTGGACCTTGCGGGGTCCAATATATGCGTCATCCGGTACTTGTTCGTATTTCGAGGACTTTACTGCCCGTCTAACTATCCTATGTATGTGTGTTGTGTGTGTGTTGTTGTAAATTTAACGGTAATTATTAATGCTTAGATTAAACATGTCATTGTTAGCCACTGCAAAACCGGATATTAGCAATCGAATGATAAATGACTATAGTCATACTTTCCATGAATCTCCATGGAGTATATAAATATTTTTTTAAACATACTGTAAAACGTAAGGATGTAAAAATTCTTTACAATCTAAACCGAAATATAGTAAAAAGTGTGTGTTCTACTGTCAGCCTGGGCTTATCAAAACTCCATTAGTACATAATATGATTGTTTTGCATTGGATGTGCGACATCGTCACCACTTTTATGAAATCTCTGGTACTAGCCTAAATTACAAGAAGAACAACTTATCAGCTAATATCTCTGACGCCGGCTGCTTAACATTCTGTCCAATGAGGTAAGCTAGTTTGTGCGCGTACTGGCACGGAGCGGGCACTCGTACTGTGCCGGGCCAGTTGTAGTACAGGTGACATAGCTTGTATGTGAGTCGCTGACACTGGTCAGGTGTCAGGCCACTGCTATCGTGGACTACAACGTAGTGAGTGGGAGTCACAGTACCTTGGTTCACTTTTTGGGAAACTATTAAGAAGTCGTACCTGAAAAGGAAATTAAATTATTTGGAATACTTTGAGACATTAGTAACTTTATAAATAAATTAAGTTTCAGCGATAAACACATCATCACCACCGGATTAGATCGTCAGTGACCTTCTCTCCATCCAACCTTGTAGGCGGTCCGAGGTTCGAGCCTCCTTCCGAGACGCCCCGCGTCTGAGTCCTACATTTTCAGCCTCCAAGGCCCCCGACCGGCTTCGCTGAAAAAGCCTTTAGGGCTATCAGCACCACCCTGTCCACAAATCCGCAGTATGAAACGGGACGTTATCGCGAACCCACTTCACTCACCTTGATGAAGGAATGGTCCGATACTAGTCGGTTACCTACACTGATCAACCGTGATTATAGCAGTATTTAATAACTCCAAGCTGAAGCCGTCAAAGAATAGTTTACTAGTGTTTTATTCATAGTCAGGATTTAAAAAAAATTGTTTTCATATAGACAGATGAATAAAACCAAATTTATACTCACCAATCCCTCCTTGTAATAGCATGATCAACCACGGTTCCAGGGTTTGGGTTGTCGAATCCATTACCAGTTTTCGAGAATATTCTAGTGTTTATTCTCTTCTGCACAACAACATAGGTTAGCGTCGGCTTATAGTCAGTGTCGCCGAGGCTCTTAAAGCATATCTGCAGTTGGGGCACCTCATAATCTCTGAGTAACTTCAGTTGGCCATCACCCACGCCATCTCTGGAAAGTAATTTATTTCAGTTTTAAAAAACAAAACTAAGCACCCTCCATTAACTTTTGTAGGTTTACATGACTATTTTCGATATACAATTTCTAATTAATGTCTGCACAAAAATACAAGATCATTACTATTTACTCACAACAGGCATTTTCTCTTAATAAAATGAACATTCTTATTTCTAGTGAAATATTCCAAAAATTACATACTAACGGATCTTCGGATAATCGTAACTAGAATCAGATTAGTTAATTAGATTGTATTATAAAATACGCAATTATTTTTATACTTTTTAGTGCATATTATATATATTGGTTGTTGTTTTCTTGTTATCGGTTGATTTTTGTTAATATTTTTTTTATTTTTTGTTTTTTAGTGAATTTGAACACTAACTAACAATTTGTCTAAATATGTGTAGATGTACTAAATTTTTCAATGCAGCAATGAACGTAAGCGCTTTGCAATTTGATTACAGACAGTTAGATTTTCTGCCACAGATCGCACCGTTACTGTAAGTCGTTAAGTAGTCCCAATGATCATCATATCCGACTACGACAATTATTTGACCATAACTATGTTCTTAAATATTCGGATAGCATAAAAAAGATTCGGCCGAGTATCGTTAATTTGCTCCTAATAATTAGAGTTCCGTTACTTTGTCATGGATTCCGTAATCAGACCCTAACCTATCTTTGAAGTATATCCTTTACAATAAAAAAAAAAATCATCGTAATCGGTTGGCGCGATATTGAGTTATTCGTAAATTTATCATCCTCTTTGGTATACGTACGTATAGCAAATTTAAGACTTTTATGGTTTTCTCATGCCGTTGTCAGCCATTGTCAGATCTGAACCAAATACAATGGAGCCACACGGCGCACCAGCTTTCAAATAAAAAAGAATTATCAAAATCGGTTCACCTAGTCGAAAGTTTTGAGGTAAAAAACATAAAAAAAAATATCGGCGAATCGAGAACCTCCTCCTTTTTTGAAGTCGGTTAAAAATATTTATTATACCAATTTAATTAATTTAAAAAATATTTAGAACCCATGATGTATTTTTTATTTATTACTGAACTTATTTTAAGCTCACTGAAGTTGAGCAGCTATGATCCAAAGGCTGTTTGTCATCCAAATAATCGGAGTTTCTTTTTTTTTATTTTATGGAAAAGGAGGACAAACGGATGTTAAGTGATCACCGCCGCCCACATTCTCTTGCAACACCAGAGGAATCACAGGAGTGTTGCCAGCCTTTACGAAAGTGAACGCGCTTTTTTTTTAATTTACTTCAAATCAGTTAATAATTTTTTGGCTTTATTTTCAGTATAAATTTCCGTTTTTACATTTATTTATTTACAAACATATAAATTATAATAAATATATTTAAATTTATTTTACCATCATTTTAACAAACTTTATGTCTCACTAAAAGCCCTCCTTTTGAGAGAGTTGCAATATCGCAAATAACAGCTCTAGTAAAATACAAATAAACGTTTTAGCTTCAACGATTTTCACGTTTTTTTTAATATTTGGCCATGCATTATTATTAGTCTAATCTTACCTGTACATAATTATTCTATCCGGAAGTCGTCCATTGACTCGGAGATAGTGTTTAAGCGCGTCCACCAAACAAGCCTTGAGGCTGTCAATGATCTCTTGGCCTTTTTCTTGGAAAACAGCCTTAGAATACCAAGTAGTTATTGATTGATTGTATGAGGCAACGAAAGCTGAAAGAGATATCATTGTGCTAAGCCTTAACAAGTGAATTTAAATAATATGTGAAACCACTTAATATTACTTTGCTTGTAATTACTGACCCGCGTTAATAATGCTGTGGTAGTGTGAAGTTCTTCTATGAAATATTATTTGGTTATAGTTAATTCAAAATTAAATTAACCATAGTTACCGACGTAGTCCAAATGATTGCGAGACTGAAGTAGCACTGGGCAGGGCACATAGTTCGGCGGACAGATGGCGATTGGGGCAGTAAAGTCCTCGAATAGCAACCACGTACCGGAAGTCGCCGTGTTGGTAGGCCCCCCCACAAGATGGACCGACGATCTGGTCAAGATCTCCGGAACGTTGGATGAGGGCAGCGCAAGACTGATCGTTGTGGAAATCTTTTTGGCCAGTAGTGGACGTCTTCCGGCTGATGATGATGATGATAGTTGATCAGAGTTCAGCTTAAAATGACCTAACGCTTATAATGGCCTATTTTTAGGAGAATTTTGCTTAGTTACAATGATTGACCATAACATTTTTTTTTAAGTGATATCTCTCACTTCTGGGATTAATTATACAAATTAAGTTTGTCACCAAAGAACGATGCGGGACTCGAATCCGCGACCTATCCGGTTCCGTCCGAGCGCTCTGACCAACTGAGCTCGAACGGTTGGCTCAGGCATCATATATTCATAAATTTTGGTCAGAAATTTAATTTATCATGCAAATTAGAGTTTTTTATTTTTTTTCCACCATCACTAGATACTAGGTTTTTCCTACTCTTCCCATTCTGTCTATGGCTTTGCTATGATTAAATCATTAAATGGATATCTGTAATTAATCTTCGAAATTTGCGGGTAGGATGAAACTTACAGCATACGCTTCGCAGACGCCGCGAGGGGTCGTGGTAGCAATCAATACCAATTACCATTGCTGTCTTGAATGGTATACTAATACCCCACAGAGTTCCACCAAGCTTGCAGTTAATTTGCAGGAGGATTTTCTGTGTTATAGACCTCAACTTCTGTTGGTTCATTATCGTCCGAGCGTTTATCACCTGCAACCATAATAGGATTATAAAAAATATTCACGTTCTTTGGACGTCACAAACGAAAAATATTACCGAATAGATTTTATTGCGGTATGTGCCACTTGACGAAGTGCTTTGTGAGACAACTTTTAATATACTACATTTAGTATTTTCTTTGATTAATGCGAGTGTTACACATTTAAATAAAACACTTTAAAAGGATTAAAACGCAGTCCCAGTCCCCCCTAAACGAGATCTGGAAAGGTCTTGTTAATTAAACATCGGGTTAATTAAAATAAAAATGTAACTTTTACGCAAACATCTAATGTAAAACCGTTACAATTACACGCGTTTTAATCCTTTAAAAGTGTTTTATTTAAATACTACAGTTAATAAAGTAAAAGCTCAAACAAACATTTGCAATATGAAAAACGGAAATTCGTTAGATAGATTAGTATTCTGATGCCATGTTTTCGGAAGAACAACACAACTTTTCCACCTGTAAGTTGGTTATAATACACTTCCAATCGCTTGAAAACTTCTTTAGCGGCGTTGAGCACTTTTCTTGGGACAGGTATAAAGTGTTCTTACTCGTGTAAGAAATTGACTATTTGACGTTTGAGTGTCTGTTGCATCATTTTACATTTTACATATTATATTGTAATTTGAAATGATTTGTAAATCGATGTACTTAAATGTAAATCTTGATATAAAAGAGTGGCAATGAGTTTCTTGTTACTTCTTCTCATTAGCTCAACCCTTTACGAAGTAGCGGTTCAATAAGAAAAATATTTTTTTTTGACATTCATAAGTGTCATTTCCGTGACCTTCGTGAATAAACTGATTTTGATTTGATTTGATTTGTTAAACTCCCATCAGAACATCATTATAAACATAGCATGTCAATATATCTAAGCGCATGAATACGCGAGCGTATAAATCTCGTATAAAGAAATAAGGTTGGGACCTTGCTAACACCATTATTTTAAAATGACAAACAAAATAGAAGTTATTCAGTTACTGAACACATTATTATTCATGGTTGTTGGATTTTAATATGTACACCATACACCATCTTAGTGACGTCACGTCTAGGCAAGACGTGACGTCACTAAGATGGTGTGTAATCCCTAGTCATCGCACGGACACTTCTATGTACCTGTGAGGGTATTGGATTCTCCGCACAGCATATCTTCTTAATAGACGAGTAACGGTCGTCAGTCTTCGTAGAGCAAATCACTACGACGAGCTGCAGTTGCGAGTGTATAATCTTCTTTAGCGTCACCGCGCACGTGTCAATGCGATCGTTGGGCAAACGAACTAGAGTTGGTTGACTAATTGTGATGCCCATCGGGTTCCCACATCGTCTTATTGTTTCTATAAAGTTCTGTAACAAGGATTGATATTTTTTAAACTTCTTTACCAGTGGGTGGCTCCTTTGCACAGCTAACCGGCTAGATTATGGGTACCACAACGGCGCCTATTTCTACCGTGAAGCAGTAATGTGTAAACATTACTGTGTTTCGTTGTGAAGAGCGCCGTAAAATTATTGGGCAAATGAGAATTAACATCTTATATATCAACAATTGTAGTGCCGCTCAGAATCTATGGGTTTTTTCAAGAATCCTGAGCGGCACTGCATTGTAAAAGGTAGGGCGTATCAATGACCATCAGCTGAACTTCCTGCTCATCTCGTCCGTTACTTTCATAAAAAAAAAGTTGAGCACTATTTTGTGGATATAGAATGAGACTTTGCTGTCATGCTCGGCTATGTAACACTCGTTCTAGCAGAGCCGTCCAGAGTCAGCTAACGGAGCGCAATCAGACAAAATAATCTATTATACTAAATTAAAACTACCTAATTTTTTATGGACAGGGACCAAAAAAGCGTTAGGCCCGGTATCCCCCCAAGCGTCGAGGAGAGGAGACGAGAGGAGATAAGCCGCGATGCTGTCAGGTTATTTCCACCATACCGGGGAGGAGATGTGAGCTGTGCTTATAACAACGCTTTCGAGTTTGCGAAGCGCGGAGAGAATCCAGCGGGGAAAAAAATCTATTAAAAAATGAGATATCTCCTCTCCGCTTGATCCATTTCCACCTAAGCTAAGCGGAGAGATGTGGAAATAACGAAATCTGATTGGTTATCAAAATAAATCTCTTCTCCTCTCCGCTTTGGTAGATACCGAGCTAAGTGTCACCTGATGTTAAGTCATCGCCGACACTCTCTTGCGATAGAAGGAATCTCAGAAGTTGAGCCGGCCTTTCAGAAAGGAGTACGCGCTTTTCTATAAGTACCTTACCTTACATTTATATTCTCTCTAAATATAGACCAGAGAGAGCTTTTATATAGGTCTAGTATACCTGCAGATGTAAAATTGTTTTTCATAAGCTAGTGCAATTTTAACATTCTGTTGACATACAGAAAAATGATTTTATTGGTTCAATAGCTCTCTTATATTTTTCATTTTGATACATATTTACAAAATTTTAGCTTTTTCCATCGTCTGAATATTTATTACGGAACCGATATAAAAATTATTGAATCTAATTGACACTGGGCGCGGCATCTTACTCGTTTGACTCATTGCCTTTTGACACATTGACTCATTTGAATTTTGACACATTGTCTCATTTGACTCATTGACTTTTGACACATTGTCTCATTTGACTCATTGACTTTTGACACATTGTCTCATTTGACTCATTGACTTTTGACACATTGTCTCATTTGACTCATTGACTTTTGACACATTGTCTCATTTGACTCATTGACTTTTGATACATTGACTCATTTGACACCAATACTTACCATTGTGCACTGCTTATCTCTGTCTGTGTACACCACTGCCCAGGACAGTAAATCGACAGCGTGTATTACTGCGTTCTTGCAAGCTTCAAAGCTCCAATCCGCGTTAGGCTTGCCTGGCACTTTAACGTTATTTCCAAACAACACAGGCTCGGGAGCCAAGCCTCTTGCCATTATGTTAATTGTCTCCGGCGCTATGCTGAGTCCCCAGTTCTTTAAGCGATTTCGGGCTGTTTCGTTCTTCATAACGTTGTCAATGTACTGCGAATTTAATTTACTATTATTGAAACTAATTTATACATACATTAATTAATCTTGCCGTTAGGAAACAGCCCTGTCTTATTAATAAACTCAGTGTAAAGTTACTCGTAAGTTTAAAATTAATTTTCCCTGTCACGTAATTCTGTAGTGACAAAGGTAAGATAAAGAAAAAAGGTTTAAATTTGGAATAACGTTTATTAATAACACAGTGCATCTATAAGGCGCAGTGTGATGTGATTTATCTCGTATCGCTATGGTTTAGACCATAGGTTCTCAACGTGGGCGATAACGCCCTCTTCTGGGCGTTTGAGACTTTGGGGGGGGGGCACTAGAAGACTCAGAGAAAATTAGGGGGCATTGAGATGGCGCAGATGGGGCGTGGGTACATTAAAAAATACAGTCTAAAGAGACAAAAAAATACACGAAAATACTCTAGAAAAAAACATATTCTCAAAGTGGGCGGTGAGCAAAATAAGGTTGAGAAACTATGGTTTAGACTTTAGAGCATATTCTATTGCATATCGACTTTGTGTTCAGTATTCTCGAATGTTTGGCTACATACATCGCGATATTCGAATCTAAATATTATTATTTCAAATAGGATTAGAAATCTCATATTGAACGTAAAAAAACTACCAGCCATTCAGCTCATCCACCCAGAAACTCAACAGGCTTGTTTTCTATTTTTTAATAAAATGTCACAGGCCTGGAGAATGTAGTAGATACAATCAAGAACTCCGATTATGCAAGGAAAAAAATTCTCTAAACATTGCCAAACTACAACATCACAGTGGGAGGCTCCTTTGCATGCAGGATGCCGGCTAGATTATGGGTACCACAACGGCGCCTATTTCTGCCGTGAAGCAGTAATGTGTAAACATTATTGTGTTTCCATCTGAAAGGTGCCGTAGCTAGTGAAATTACTAAGCACATGAGACTTAACATCGTATGTCTCAAGGTGACGAGCGCAATTGTAGTGCCAATCAAAATTTTTGGGGCTTTTAAAGAATCCTGAGCGAATTTTAAAGAATACTGCATTGTAATAGGCAGGGCGTATAAATTACCATCAGCTGAACGTCCAGCTCGTCTCGTCCCTTATTTTTATAATAACAAAAAAACACAACGAATATAGTCATCACTAAGGCGTGGGTCCGAGCACATGTAGGGAGCACAATATATCTACAGATTTAAAGTGCTCATCATACTCATAATGGAATGGATGAATCATTTTACCATGAAGTGGAGAGTTTCACACAGCAAGCATATTTCATACCTTTTTGAAAGCAGCATGACGTTGGTTTGGTGTTATCCTGGTGTACGTAGCCACCTCTTTCATGAGTCTAAAGTTGCTTCTCTGATCATCACTGAGGCCTGTCAACTGACACAGCTCCGGAACCAGACATATCATGTATTCCACTGGTTTCTCCGAACCGGAGACTCGTTTTGTTTCTCTAAAAAATTCATAGTTACATTACAGGCAACATTCTAAGGCATCATGCATGGACATGACGCCGGCTAGCTTATTGGTATCACAACGTTACCTATTTCTGCGTGAAGCAGTAATGTGTAAGCATTACTGCGTTTTGATCTAAAGGGCGCCGTAGCTAGTGAAATTACTGGGCAAACGAGCTTAACATCTTATGTCTCAAGGTGACGACCGCGATTGTAGTGCCGTTCAGAATTTTTGCGTCTTTCAAGAATCCTGAGCGGCCACTACATTGTAATGGGAGGGGCATCAGTTGCTCGTCTTGCCCCTTATTGTCACATAAAAAATAAAATTTGTAGATAATACATGTAATTGCATACAATGTAAATCTATCGGTATACTTGGCACTTTAAGTAATTATTGGCGGGTCAACAGGTTCAAAAACTTAACTTGTTAATTATTGATAAAAGCTACTAAAGAACACCCACTCGGAGACATATTTCCAACGTTGAACTAAAATTATATATAACTGATAGATAGTGGCGGAACTTTTTATTGGCAATTTCGTCCACTTTAGTATCTTTTCATAATTTTTATTTAATTCCTTAAATATTGATACACAAATAAAATTTGAAAAACAAAATTTTATGAACGATGCGGGATTCGAACCCACGACCTCCGGCGTTCCGTGCCGGTGCTCTAACCAACTGAGCTAACCGTTCGAGTACTGCCTCGTTATAAAATTCTGTTTGCTTTGTTCAACTCTCAGGTTGTGGCTTCATCTACAGGATCTACTTTACAGTTGATAACCTGCTCAACTCCAATATTTGCATATTAGGAAATTGACATGAGATGTCGCTCCTTCATATTTAAACAATTAATTAATTATTCATTTGACATAAAAGCGCAAAAACTTATATTTTAGTAAAAGGACTTGGCTGTTAATTGAACCGCTTAAGCTAGTTGTTTAAGAGTTGAACGCAATATTCAAAAGAACCAACAATAAATTTATTTTTGAAGTTATACTTCTTTGCGTCATTCGTTATTTATTATAAGGACAGGCAAAGGGTTCAAGCACATACAGCCGTATTCATTATTTAATAAATAATTATCAAAGAGATCTTTGAAAGATTTTTACAAAATTGTTCTTTCTTGAGGAATAAATCATTTTAATGATTTTTGCTTCGTTAGGCCAGAGAAGTATAACTTCTTGCGTGCATACATATGTACACACACACACTTTTTTTTAATCTAGACAGGAATGACAGAGTCCTGTCCTCCTTAGCTTATTACGAGTCTTACTTTGATATCAACATAGGCTGGTCCCAATCCATTATGTCAATACCATAATTTTTCTTATAGTAGTCAATGTAAGAGATTTTTACTGTTTCTCCGTCCACTTTTTTTTCAAATGTCGATTTTGGTGTCATTGTTAAGTCTATGTGGTCAATCCTGAAAGTAGCAGAAATACTAATTAGATTACCGTAAAATTCATCATGACATCGAGTTTTAAAGGCTGTTGCTCGAAGTTATTAGAAATACTATTCCGATATATGGTGAAAGCAACGTAAAAATTTATTTATTATACTAGTAACTAGTGTAATACATACAGACAGCTTAAATGGCGTTGGACGGGACATATGTTACGAGACAGTAAAGAAAAATGAACTAAGTTTATAACAGAGTGAAATAGAGGCAGAAAAAGTAAAAGATGGGAAGATGACCTCAAGACAGTGGCTGGTCCGATATGGACCCGTTAAGCAAGAGACAGGAATACGTGGAAATCTTTAGAGGAGGCCTTTGTCGATAGACAAGCTGTCCTACAAAAACATCCAGTTGCCGATAGTTCAAATAATAGAATGAATTAAATCAATTAAGGGTTTAGTAAGTAGGCATGTATATACTAATTGTAAGGAAAAGCAGCAATAAAGGCTATTTTATTTTATAACTAGTGTATTATAAAAAAAAATGTTTTATTAATGACTAAAGCACAACCCTGGGTTTGAACGGAGCCATTTTCCTCCACTCGGAGAACTCCTTACAGAAGACCTAGATAGAAGCATTTTTATGCCGCACGTCGCTGACATGAGTGTATTTTTCTACGAGCTTGATGACAAATTTTGGTGACTTCTTTACAATGTAAATACAAGTCGACCAATTCCGAAAAATACTTTAGTTCGGCAATAAAAGAAGCTGAATCCTGAATAACAGAATTTATACTAAATTAAAAAAAATACTTGTGTGATCATGGAGTCCGCTACGACGTCACGCCTATTCAAATTTTTATTTTTAAAATGGGATAAGAAGTCACTCATTGAACGTCATAAACTACCACCCATTCGAAAATTTATGCCTCAGACCTGAAAAGAACCAGCGCAAATTCGCAAGACACTCAACGGGCTTCTTCTTAAAAAATTTCGTCTCAATATAACTCCGTACAATAAATTTTATTATTAAATAGCCCGAGGGTGTTATACATAGTAAATAATTCGCACAACAAGTACACATAATTACATAGCAATAACTCAAATGTGACAAAAATAGTAAACCAAGATAACGAAATATAAACCAAAAATAATAATATATAATAAATAGAAATAAAAAAATAAATAATTGAGGGAAAAGTTTGGTGAAATAAATATTATGACATTACACTGCCAGTACATATACGAGAACCTCCTATACGCTCATAAACATATTAGCCAATTTAAAAAGAATAGTGATGTACACAGTGTCAATACTCGAAACAAACATAAACTCGCAATTCCATCTACTAGGCTCCATAAAATTGCTAAATTTTTTAAAGTGGATTGTGTAATATTTTATAATCAACTCCCAAATGAAATTAAAATAATACCTATTAAAAAATTTAAGTGTATCGTTAAAAAATAAATTAACATCTAAGGCCTATTATAATGTGAAAGATGAAGATAGTTGGAATTAATGTTCTAAATTTTGTTAATGAATATTGCTATACTCATTTGAATGCTATTGTAACTTTTGTACTTCATCCTGACTTGCACTAAATAACTTATAAAGTTTTACAGTGAATAAAGATTTTTTTGACTTTGACTTTGAATATATATTGCCAAACTACTAAGACGACTATATCGTAACTAAGATGGCAGCCCATCCCTATATAAATTTGCGGGTATTACAACTTACCGAAACAGCCGTTTATTATAATTAGTCATCACAGAACAACCTAGAAGTTTTTCTGTTACAATACGACCCCAATTAGCGCCAGCACTTGCAAAGTGCTCCTTTATAAATGACAACACAGTCTCTGTGCGGAGAACTCTATGTGTCGAGTCCAACGTTAACATCAAACCACCCTCATATTCATCCACAGCTGTGACATATCTGTAATCAAATGACAGTTTAAAATATCTTAATACATATAAATTACGTGACACGTTGTTTGTCCGCGATGGACTCCTAAACTAATGAACGGATTTTAATGGGGATTACTTCATCGAGTGCAGTTTAGTCCAACTTGAGAGATAGTATAGTTTTAATTTCGATTTGGGACCCATAATTATTTTTAATTCCATTATTTGTGTTGTATGGACATATTTTCTATGAGAGAATTTATTGACGCACGGTTTGACAGTTCTGCTGTGAAACAATTTCATTATAACAACAGGGAGCAATGATGTTCTACACGCCATTGACAGGGATCATAATTTACAAATTATTCTTGGTGTTATAAAGTATTATTGACAAATACAGAAAAAAACAGTATTTTTTTAATATGCACAGAACGTCTGTCCGGTCAACTAGTATATATATATGATAGTAGTCCTTAGCAATCTATTACCCCAGTTGGATTGCAGTAGCATTTTAGGTAAAGGATTTGAATTTTTAAATATTATTTTTATATACTATTCATCATAAATCTGTTACAACTGTTTGGACAGTTTGTCTGCAGGATCGAGTCTCTTATAATACATTTTAGCTACATGAACATTGATTTTATAAGAGTGTAATCAACAAACACAGATAATAATAAAGTAAAATTTAATATAAAAATTTAATGTGTAATAAGCGAGAGAAATATATAAAATGGTAAATATATAATATAAATAAAATACTACATATTTGCCAGAATTGCTCTCTTAAATATATTAATAGTTTAAATAAGTTAAGTTTCGGTCTGAAGGGCGCCGTAGCTAGTGAAATTACTGTGTAAATGAGACTTAACATCTTATGTCTCAAGGTGACGAGCGCAATTGTAGTGCCGCTCAGAAGTTTTTGGTTTTTCGAGTATCTTGACTGGCACTGCATTGTAATGGGCAGGGCGTATCAATTACCATCAGCTGAACGTCCTGCTCGTCAAATAGAAAATAGAAAAATGACATCATACCCAGGCCAAACCTCCAGTTTATACTGCGGTATCTGTACAGCTCCTTGTTGACTGAAGTGCTGACGTCCGAATCTCACTAACTCCAAGTCTCGCATTATGTTCATGAACAGCACATTGTATATATGGATCATCTCACTTAGACGGCGCGTACGACGAAATATTATCTATAATGATTATCACACAGTTATATTATTCTTACTTTATATTCATTACATTTATTTAAAAACTAGCTGACCCAGCAAACGTTGTATTGCCTATATTAAAATGGCGATACAAAGGTAACTGTTGATCGTAGATGGGTGAAAATTTGAAGTTGTATGTATTTTTAATGGTGACTCATAATCAAAAAAAATAGATGTTGTCCGATTCTCAGACCTATCCGATATGATGAAAATTTCATGAGAATCGGTCAAGCCGTTTCGGAGGAGTTCAATGTTTAACACCATGACACGAGAATTTTATATATTAGATTTAAGATGTATAATTAATCCCAGACGTGAGGGTTGTCACTTTAAAAATAAAAATTGTTTAGATTTGAAAGACCGACATCTCAAGTCAATTTCCTAATATGCTATTATTGGGGTAGAGCAGGTAGTCAACTTTAAAGTAGATCCTGTAGATGGAGCCACAACTTGAGAGTTGAACAATACATACCAAGATTTAAGATCCATACGACACTCGAACGGTTGGCTCAGTTGGTAAGAGGGCTTGAACAGAACCCGAAAAGCGCGGTTTCGAGTCCCGAATCGTTCATAAATTTTGGTAAAAAAAAAGACGTGTGGCTCGGGGACTGCTGCGGTAAAGCTATTGCATTGCATAGCATTTTTTATCAACTTATACAATTATAATTATTTATTTATTTTATTTATGCAGTATTTTCCTTTGTTTTTTTTTTCTTTGATATTAATTCAAGTTACACTTTTTGAGCGTGGTGACCGATGAGAAAACATTTTTTTTTAAATAAATAAGAAGTTAATATTGTTCGAAATATTTTTATTATCTTACAATACATGTAGGTTATTCAGGAATATTTATCATTGAAACTATAGATTTATGGTAATTAGAATAAGAAACATAAGTTTCCGACTTGATATGTTCTAAATATCTGGAAAATACCGCGTCAATGGTGGTCCCATATTTTGTTGTGGATTCTTGTGGATCATTATTCATTTTCAAATTCAATATTTTCGAAAGAAAAGTTATCAACCGCTCTGATTTTTTATCAGCGAAGTTGATGTTGAAATCAGCAGCCAAAATAAGTGGAAATTTATTACCATTTGTACCAAGTATTTTCAACCCGTCTTCAGTGTACTCCAGTAAAGTGCGTTGCATAAAATGCTCTACCTCGTCCAATTTTGGATTCGGAGAAATGTAAATAATAATAAAAATTAAAAAACGTAATAAAAAAAATAAAGAAATCAAAAAAATCTAGACGTACCCCAGGCTCGAACCTGGGACCTTCTGCAAAAAAATCATACGTGATAACCGCTGTTCCACGGCAACTGTAATGACCGAAATATCTATATACAGTGGGGTCTTAGGTTATTTTCGTTACGGAATTTCTGGATTCGGTCTCCACGCTCAAGGCCCGCGATAGAAGCTATGCAATAGCTTAAAAAAATTAATTTGTATACTTATATAATATATCACAACATGTTGAGTATACTGGGAACCCATATACTAGAAAACTCTAGGCTGGAAGCAGCTTGTGCCTGATTCGATAATAAAAATATGATGTTCGAGAGTAATTTCACGGACAGAGGATTGTGAGAATGAATATAATAAGTAGTGTTAGTATTATAATTGCATTTAATTAATAATGAGTTGGTTGATCATGCAGAGAGGAAGGATGAAAGTATATTGAATGCAAAAATTTACAGAGTATTTAAGTACTTTATTGAATTTTTGTCTGTGTATGTCTAGGTAAAACTCAAAAACTACTGAATGTATTAAATCAAATTGTGCAGGAATATTAACAAGAGGTCGGGAATAGTTACGTGCGCCGATGCCGAAATCTTCGTCGGCGGCGTGGAGGTAAAAATGTGTCGGCGGCAGCGTAGTAAATGGCGGCGTAAACGGCGTCGTAAAAAATTAAGGCCTGAATAAATATTACAAAACAATCAAAGCCCAACCATAATTTTAGTATGTAACATTGTAGTAGGTAAGGTACGTTTTAGAAGCTTAAATTACAGAAAAAAAATTTTAATTTTACTAATCTCCCGAACAAAATTCTTCATCAATATTATGTTTGGCAATTTCTAAACAAACAGTACAATAAACTTGACCTAGTAGTGCTACCATTCGTTTTTTCCCATCCAACTCAATCACTAATGTGCCAAATTTCTTCCAACAAAAACTACTTTTGATGAAGATTGTAACAAGCTAACAGTAATAAAATTTATTTTGGTATTCATTAACGTTTAATTCTAGTCGGGAACACCCTTTTTGCTTCATATTGTCACGGTAGGTGGAGGCGTAGTATTTTTTCTGCTTTAAAATGTCAACGTGGACAACGTAGTAGCAATGGCTACATATAAATAATGTTAAATACAAGAAGCTGTTAAGATATATATAACAATTGACACGAAACTAAGGTTCTTAAACTGGCTGAACACCTTAAAAGAGCGTACAAGTTACTGTTACGGCAACGCGAGCATTGCTGCGATCTAACTCGCGTGGCGAACCGCTCGCTGTCGGGTTTTTGAGACCGCATCAAAGGAGCTTCTGTCATACGCACGAACGCAGTTGGACGGTTATAGATTTCGTGACTTGGCTTGCGCGGCGAATACGTCAAGATTGACAATGAAATTGCCTGTTTTAATACTCGAAAAAGCTATTGCTAGTATAGGAGTCTCCGGTAATCAGAAATCTTAAAGTAATAATTGCTAATTTGGTTTTCTAGAATAAATTGGTCTTTGTTCAATCTGGATCGGCTGCCTACTAAATTTATATCAACATTTTTGACTCGCGCGGCAATTGATCGTCGGCTCGGGTTGAACATGGGTTCGCGAGATTTGCAAACAAATTACACACAATTTCACCTTAATGCGAAGAGTAAGCAGAAAACACGCAAACATGGTGTTTTTAGAGAAGTTTTGTGGTGAAAATATAGCATTTCGAGCTATGAACACTACTTAATACTGTTACAAATATCCTTAAGTCTTATTTGTAGGTTGCTAATGCTTGCGGTTGGTTATAATTAACACTGCTGAGCCTTTTTGAACAACCACTTTTATTTGAAGTTAAACAAGTTTTTTGTCATGGCGTGACGCATTTTTTTGGTACTTCTCTCAGAAAAGTTATTCTTATAGCTTGTTCCTTTTTTGTGTAGGTTCATTTATTCAGATTAGTAGTGAATAACGAGGATTGTAAGCATATAAACTGATTTCCACCCAAGAATTTTGAAAATATTGGCTTTGTTACATAGATGGCGGGCCGGCAGCCGTGAACTCATATCGCTCAAGGTCGCTGGCATTTAGTGTCGCCTTAACAATAGGTACTTGATTACTCTTGGTACCCATGTAAGCACATGCACTTAAAAAGGATATTGTAAGCAACTGAAATGTGTCATATATTAAAAATTACTCACAGTTATATTAACTTTACTTTCATCATAAGGATTTGTTGAGACAAGTTTGTTTATATCTTCAGGCAGTTTGTGTGGCACATACAATGTTGTACCATCGAAAGTCTTCTCCTTGAATAAGTGTTTGTGCTCTAAAAAATAGACAATGGTGTTTAAAAATAACAAATAAAAATCTATACTGACAAAGAGTTCAATATAATTCAGATATATTTTAGTTGTGTGATGCACACTTTGTTAAGTATCTGGGGGCACAGGAAAATTTGTAAAGAGAATATGTTTTCCCGCGCGTCTAACATTTCCGATCGTGATTGGAGCGATTGCGACTAGTTCGAGAAACAAATTAAGAAATTATAAAAATACGCGCGTGTTGCCGTATTTCTCCAAATAAAACGTAATAAGTGCCAAATGAACATTGCTCAAAGTACTCTTTTTTATGACAATAAGGGGCAAGACGAGCAGGGCGGTCAGCTGATGGTAATTGACGCGCCCTGTCCATTACTATGCAGTGCCGCCCAGGATTCTTGGCATACTTAAAATTCTGAGGAGCACTACAACTGCGCTCGTCACCCAGAGACATAAGATATTTAGTCTTATTTGCCCAGTAATTTCACTAGCTAGGGCGCCCTTCAGACCGAAACACAGTAATGCTTACATTACTGCTTCACGGCAGAAATAGGCGCCGTTGTGCTACCCATAATCTAGCCGGCATCCTGTGCAAAAGGAGCCTCCCACTGGTAAAATGTTGTGTTTCCCTCTTATAATAATAATATGTTTTTCAACACACTTGCTCGTAAAGTGAGCCTGACAGCTGGTGCCCCTCTAAGTGTTATGTGGCAGTCGTTGGACGGATCCAAGCGTTCTCCTTTTGTATGGTTTAGATTCACTAAATCCTTCCATAATTTTGGAGCTACTTCTGTCAATCCCAGGGCACATCCGCGCACCACTATCAGTGCATGCTCGTGGGGCAATTAATGCGCCTTTTTTGCCCCCTTATACAGAAAAAAGTTAAATTCCATATGCATTGGCTTATGCAAATAAAAAATAATAATATCTTTTTTTTTACACACACATATATAACATTGCATAGGTACTAAAATATTAAAATATTTATTGTATTATGCGTTACTTTGCGGAAATCAATAATTATACAAATGATTTAAGTTTTCTTTGGTGTTAATTCAGTCTCGTGCCAGATTTTGGCGAGACAACACGTCCTGAGGATGCCTCGTGTAGAGGCGAAACACGTGTCGAATTGTTTTTTAAAAAACAAATATTGGCGGAATTAACACCAAAGAAAACTTAAATCATCTGTATATTAAAATATTTTCAATTAAATTCAAATATTTTAATTCAAACTAAGATATGTCGTCATGTATTGAAAGCCAGAAACTACTTACCTTGAAGTAATTTAAAACGTAGATGTCTATGATCTTGATCAGGTTCATATCTGACTTCATACTCAAATACGAAGTTTTCTTCGAAGTTAAGATAGATAAAGTTAGCAGTCACTTCATAGGGTGTCCCACTCTCTCCTTTCATAACAACTGGCGGTGTTTCTTTGACTTCTCTCTATAAACATAACATTTACGATGTTGACTAGTTTCATTAATAAAACTAACTGATGAAAATAACAAACAGAATAAAATCTTAGTAATAATAAAAATTTAAAATATTTTTGATAGATAAGACACATTATTTTCCAACAAGTTTACAAGTACAACGTACAATTTTCTTGCACCGCTTCTTCTCTCTCAGAGCGCCATTTGTTTCTAGTATATTAGAAATTACATCAAAAAGAATTGTAAAAGAATCAATTTTGGGAAAATAAATGCCTTTTTATGCCTTTATACAATCTGTAATTACCTTACGGAAAAATTTTAACTGTTGCATATTGTTTTTTGACATTTATTTATATTTTTGACATATTACTAGGTTAGACTTTTAGCTGATAGGATTACGAACATTTACTGCCATTTAATGTTGCATGCTGAAATTGAATTGAATTGAATAAAAATGTAGATGTAACGTAAGATTATGTTTGTCGTATAATCTTGATAATTAAAATAGATCTTTGTGTCGATTCCAATTGCAGAAAAAGCGGAAAGAGCTAGTAGAACTATGCTGCTGGTAAAGGAGGGTAGCCAAGGTTATGTATCACTGCGATTAAACAAGAGTCATTCAACCATCCAAAGAACCTTGCCTCGATACCAAGAGATAAGTTTCATTCAGAGAAGGCAAGGTTGTGGAAGAAAACGTTGCACACAAAAACGAGATTGATTCAGGCGCTGATAACCGCAAATGCAGTTACATCATCATCATTAGCCGGAAGACGGCCACTGCTGGACAAAGGCCTCCCCCAAAGATCTCCATGACAATTGGTCCTGCGCTGCCCTCATCGAAAACTTATTCCGGCGATCATGACAACATCGTCGATCCCTCTTGTGGGGTGCCTACCAACACTGCGTCTTCCAGTAAGTGGTCGCCATTTGAGGACTTTTCTGTCCCACCGATCATCTGTCCGTCGAACTATGTGCCCTGCCCATTGCCACTTCAGTTTCGCAATCATTTGGGCTTTGGAGAATACAGTTACACAGATATCAAAACAGATGCATTCAATAAAAAATGAATCATCAAAATGTGACTACTATGTAAAGCACATAATTATAAATCATGGATTCTCGCAATTATAAAACATTGTTTATTAAGGGTCGTAAATTTAGAAATATCAAACATGTTAACCTTCTTTAAAGGCCGACACATAACCATGTTGCGGCGCCGTGCCGCTAAAATCGACAATGTCTCCACTGCCAGCGTTATGACGTCACACTCGTTGACAATGATTCAGTTTGTTTCTATCACTCTTGCAAACAACACACGTAACCCGGAAGCAGTGTTAGTCCAAGCCTAGCACTTTCAAAGCAGTAACAGGTTTCCTTCCTGACATATTATTTTTCTGAATATATTTTGATAAGCCGCTCATTAGCTCTTCAAATGATGATATACTCATTCTAAAGTAGGCGAAAAATTATTTTTCGTCCATCTTTAATGCTGTGTATACTCGAGAAAAGTACTCGCCATCGGGATTCATAGCCTTATTAAATGGATGTATCCATTATCTTCTGTGTCGTATATTTAAAACAGAGTATTGTCCTCTTAATAACAAATAAGCAATAAGTTTCTTACGACGATCCATGCCAGAGACACGTCCATTCACAATAAAAAATCACGAAGAACTGTTTACTCTACCATACGATAATAAAACGCTCTTTTTCGCCACGCCGCCACGTTGCAACGCAAACTTCCGATTTCAGCGGCGCGGTGCCGCAACGCGGTTATGTGTTTAGGCCCTAAAAAGTTTAAAATTTTCATAAAAACACTTACAAAGTATTTATTCTTTGGAGTAGAGGTAGTCTCTGATACAATTGAGCTGGCTGCTAGATCCTGCGTGATTTTATCAACAGAACTCTGAGCAGCACCCACAGATTGACTTGACTGTGTCATTTGTCTGAAACATAACATAAAATGATTATTTTTTTATGGAAGAGGGGACTAACTTCTCTTGCAACACAAGAAGAATCACAGGAGTGTCATCTTCCTTTAGAGAAATGTATCGTCCTGGAAATACCACACAAGGAAGCTCATACCACAGCTTGGTTGTATGGAAGAAAGTTCAATAAAAACCTCAAAGTGGAGGAATTCCACACATCCATCTGGATCTGGAACACACCACCATCTGGTGGGGATGATATCCTAATTTGTGGCGTGTCGTGAGAATGTGGAATTTGGTGAAAGGAATCAGGTCAAAGGTCTTCCGGAGCACTCGCCGTGATAAGCAACATCTCTATGCAAGCCAAGTTTCACTGCAACACTAAGGTGTATATTGCTCAACTAAACCAACTAACAAACACATATAAATCTTTTTTACTTCTGGATATGTTATTTTATTATTAAGGAGGACCAACAGTCTTAAATTTAACCTAAATAATAATAAATTAGAATTTAAAAGACCAATCACAGGTCATTGCTAGTAGAAATAAAATTAGAGGCAGACAAATAATATTCAGGTACAGATATCCTGAGTGTCACTAAATCATATGTATATTAATCTTAAACAGCGAAGTATATAAAAAGGCTTTTTTATGGAAGAGGAGGTCAAACAACCATATGGATCACCTAATAATATCATTTTATTCATTTTATATCATTTATATATACATTTTATCATCTCTCTTGTAACACAAGAGGAATCCCAAGAGTGTTGCCGACCTTATAAAGCATTGAATAAAATCCATGAATTCGAAAACACATAGGTGCAGATCGAACCAGGGGCTTTATGGTGTGCAGCAATGGAATGCTGAATCAATTGCAAGTCCGGTTGAATTACCAGTGGGAGGCTCCTTTATACAGGCTGCCGGCTAGATTATGGGTACCACAATGGCGCCTATTTCTGAAACTGTGAAGCAGTAATGTATAAGCATTACAGTGTTTCAGTCTGAAGAGTGCCGTAGCTAGTGTTACTGGGCAATTGAGAATTAACATCTTGTCTCAAGGCGACAAGCAAAATTGCAGTGCCACTCAGAAATTTTTGTTTATCAAGAATCCTCAGCACAACTGCATTGTAATGTGCAGGGTGTATCAATGATCCTCAGCTGAAAGTCCTGTTTGTCTCAGCCCTTAGCGTCATAAAAAATATGATAGAAAATATGAAATAAGTTACAAATTTTTAAGCAGACTCATTCCTCTTCCCATTGATGTTGAGGTTGTAGGTCTGACATCAGAAGCAGGGCAAGTCAATGGAGCATCTCCTGCAATTTACAATTATAAAATAAGTTTTCTTCTCAAATTATACTACATCTTACCTATTGAACAACATATTACATTATTATCTCTCGTATTATCAATAACTTCAAAGTTTAAACAACAATGATGAAAGTTCATTCCAAAACTTTCTTGCAAGTAATTAATAAGAGCTGATTTTTCTTTTCCATGATCACACTATACTGTGAGAAAGATTAGAGGGTACATGAATGTTGCGACTGCTAGATTAGTGTACTTCAGTTATTTTCACAGCATCATAATGTACATTATTTTACTATGGGGTCATGCTGCTGACATTGATATAGTGTTTGCTCTGCAAAAGAGAGCTGTTTGTGCTATATATCAGCTTGGTTATAGACAGTCTCTCATAGACAAATTTAAAGAAATAAATATTATGACTGTTCATTGACAGTACATTTATGAAAATTTAATATACATTCACAAAAATCATCACCTTTTTTAATAGTGATATTCATTATTATAACACTAGAAATAAGGGATTTCTTGTAACTAATTCTAGAAGGCTTCATAAGATACAGTTGAATAAATGATTATTATTATTATTATTATTATATAGCTTTAAGGGTAAATGTATACACTTTAATAATAAAGTACCAGCCACTATTCAGTCATTATCTATAAATTAATTTAAATATTTTATTAAAAAATGGCTCTGTCTTAAATCCTACTACTCCGCAGCAGAATATCTAAGTGATCGGACAGCTAGGGACTAGATTATGATTATTTTATAGCAAAAGCAATGACAGTACAATATTGTACAGTTGTAAGAGGGCAAAAAAAAGATTGCTGGGAGAGTTTCTTGCTCCACTTCTTCTCTCTCAGAGCACCATTTGTTTCACCATGTTTTCATTTGCGCCATGTCGTTGTAGTATATTAGAAATGACATCAAAAAGGAATTCAAAATTCTTAAGGAATCAATATTGAGAAAATAAATGCCTTTTAAAAAAATGCCTACACTTTATAACATGTTTTCGTGTTTATACCGTACATGGATAGGATGAGAAAACACATATATTCTGATTTAGTAATAAATTTTTTTGTTATCCCTTTCCCTTTGTTTGGGCGCAAAAAAAAGTTCTGTTCCTTCTGAATTCACCACTTACAATTAGTTTAAACACATTCTGCTTTACCCAAGTACTGCAGAATAGGGGACACTCTTTAAAGCTGATTAAATGCAGTATACATCTGATAAGCATTAGATCACTCAGCACAAATAATAAAAAGCAGAATATGATGGAATCTTTAAAAAGTAATAAACTTAAATAGTTGGTTAAAAACCATAAGTTTCCCGAACAAATTATTATGAAATGGTTAGTATATTCTACTCTCTTCCTATAAAGGTTCAATTCATACCTGATCCTGGTTTTGGTTCCTTCATTTTAGACATAAGGGCAGCAATCTTGCCTCTACCACCAATACTTATAGTAGACATACAACTTGCAGAGCCAACCTAGAAAAATATATTTAAGATCAGACGCTAATTGTAGTTTATGTGATTCTTAGTCTCGCTAAGCTCTCAACAAACCTAACTGAATATTGCAAGATAATCAAAAGCCCAAACTTGCTGCTACATTCTTTGCAGTTGTAACTAACCATAGTCATTGATAGAAGCAAAATATCTTACAACAGTTGGTGCAACACTTGGAGATTCACTTGATGAATAACTTCCAAGTAAACTTGGAACTTCACTTGGTGCATAGCTTCCAACTTCACTTGGTGCATAGCTTCCAACTTCACTTGGTGCATAGCTTCCAACAACACTTGGTGCTGCAGTTGGAGGCTCACTGGATCCAGGGCTTCCCTGTTCATTAGCTGATCTTCGAGCTAAAATTTCTTTAATAAGTGCCAGGCCACGGCCTCGACCCTTTGGTGCGTTCTCCATCCCCGAATCTAAAAAATTTGTTTGTATTTGTTATTGACTATCACATTTTAACTTATTGTCCAGGAAACAAAACATTTTAAAAAGTAAAAGTTAGGGGGTGTATACAAAAATGAAATATCTTTCGCATTTCGCATGCATTATTAGCAACTTTTGAATATTTTTTTCCTGTACTTTACTTTAACTTCTAATATTAATTTTCATTGATGTAGGCACTAGGCACTGACCAAAAAAAATTCAGTTTATGCAAACTATTTGTATCAATGTTTCGTAGAAATCAAAATCGTAGTTCGTACAACCTTTATTTCAACCAGAGATTTTTCAGAATTTTCAATCGTGCAAATAGGTAGGTACCCACCAAACAATTTACAAATACAAAGATGAAAGAACTATACTTCTTCGTAGAAAGCTAGATCTCTGTGACAGCTGTCAGTAAAGTCACGACTATAAAATTCTTAATTTCTTTACTACAGCTACAGGGTATGTTCCGATTTGCACTGCGACCACTGTACAGTGTGACGTCCGTGATAAATGCGGTAGAAGACACACAATGAAGCGACGTCTCTACGCAACGCCAAGTGATGCAGCCGTTCACAGAGCGCTAGGTCCCCGACAATTCGAGCTGCTCTGCGTTGCACACGGTCAAATGGATATTGCTGATACTGAGGTGCGCCAGACCAGAGATGACAGCAATACTCCATGTGTGGCCGGACCTACGCTTTGTAGAGTGCTAGAATGTGGGCCGGCTTGAAGTATTGCCGTGCTCTACTTATGAAGCCCAGTTTCTACGAAGCCAATTTGGCTTTGCCCTCCAGATGGCCACGGAATTGGCAATCGCTCGAAATTTCGAGACCCAGTATTCCGCTACTAGGCGAGGCTTTAATAGCAATATATGTTGGCAGTTCACAACATATCATTGATATGCAGAAGAAACAGCGTGGGAGATAGCACACAGCCTTGGAGCACTACAGCGTTCACGGGCTTCGGGTTCGAGCAATATCCGTCGACAACGACCTGTATGCTGCGCCCAGTGAGGAAGCTGGAGGTCCACTTGCATAAGCTCCCGGGAAGCCCAAATGATGGAAGTTTTGCGAAGAGCGCCTTGTGCCATACACGATCTAAGGCCTTCGCTATATCCAGGCCAACTGCCAGGCCTTCCCTCTTGCTTTCTAAAGCCGCCGCCCATCTATGTGTTAGGTATACCAGAATATCGCCAGTCGACCGACCACGGCGAAAGCCGTTCTGCTGGTCGTTGATCAACTGGTGACCCTCAAGGTATACCAAGAGCTGGCGGTTAATTATGCTCTCCATGATTTTGGAGAGTAGGGAGGTAATAGCAATAGGCCTGTAGTTTGACGGATCCGAACTGTCTCCTTTTTTTTCGATCGGATGGACAAGGGCTGACTTCCATGAGTCCAGGGACTACGTCTTTTGAATAAGAGTGCCGGAATAAACGCGTTAGCACCGGCGTCAACTCAGGGGCACACGTTCTAAGCACGATTGGAGAAATGCCATCCGGCCCGCTCGACTTCCTGACGTCCAACGAAAACAGAGCTCGCCGAACAGTATTCTGTCTGAACTGTACTTCAGGCATGTAGCTCTGACACCGCGGGATGGTTGGCGCTGTTTTTCCGTTGTCGTCAAGAGTCGACTCGAGTTGGAGGCAAAAAGAGTGCACAGGAGATCGGCTTTGTCTTGTGCCGTATGGGCCAGGGTGTCATTCCTCTTGTGCAACGGCGGCATGGACAGCTGGTTGAAGTTACCTAGAGCAGCTTTCGACAACGACCAGAACTTGCGTGTTCCGGTCGGATAACTGGAAAGCTGCTCACCAATTTTGACGACGTGCTTCGATTTCGCACGGGCGATTTGCCGCTTAAAAAATCTGGAGGCACGGTTATATTTCCTCTTCAGCACTTTGCAGTTCGGATCCTTTGAGCCCAGCGCTGCCACCCAAGTTCAATACGCTTGTTTTTTGCAGTTAGATGCTGCTTTCACTGACGCATCGAACCAGGGATGTGATCTGCCACCGATCGGTACTACAGAGCTTGGTATACAAATATCCATGCCCTGCAGTATCACATCGGATACTGCAACGACGCAGGCACTAGGATCATCCGAAGGGAAACAAACCCTGCCCCAAGGGTAGGATGCAAAAAAGGAACGCAACCTATCCCAATCTGCTGACTTGTAGTGCCAAACGCGGCGGGTCGCTGGTGGTCTGCGACGTTGGCGTCGGATAGGCACTACACTCCTGACCAGGAAATGGTCAGACGTTCCGAGAGGGGCGTCGACAGACACCTGATAACGATCGGGATGTGTAGTCAGCAGAAGATCTTATAAGGACGGCATGTGGCTATCCACATCCGGGAGGCGCGTTGGTGACTCAACTAATTGGGACAGACCATACGCCAATGCAATATTATGCACAGATCGCCCTGCGTAGTCTGTAGTACGTGATCCAATCCATTCGGCATTGTGCCCGTTGAAATCACCCAAGACTACGAGGGGATCTGATCAAGCACGTCATCAAATGCCGCTTGAACGCAGTCCATGAGGTGATCCGTTTCTGCGTTACCACTATGTGACCTGTAGACACACGCATAGATGCGAACGCGGTCCTTTGAATCTACGCGGAGCTAAAGAATGGACAAGTCCGTACCCTCAAAATTGCCGAGACGGCGACAGCAGATATCCTCCCTAACGTACACACATACCCCGACATGAGGCATAAAATTATGCTTAATTTTGTACTCGGGGTACGTTAAATATGACGTATCGCTAGGTCGAGATATCTGCGTCTCCGTAAGGAAACACAAGGCCGGCTGCGCCGTCTCAAGGTGGTGGTGAGCGGCGTTGAAATTGAAGTAAATTGCCCTGATATTACAGAAGTCCACATTAAGCGTGGAGCGGGGTGCCGTGGTGTTGCTGCCTTGTTTCTCCTTAGATACGCGCGGTACTGTGCCCTCCCCACAATACGAGGGGCAGCCCGAGCGAGAATGCTTGGGGAGGGATTCTCCGGCTCTGGTAGAGCCGGTACCCTCCTGGGGTAATATCTTTTGAAGGATAGCTCTCATATTTTTGTTGAGGGGTGATGGGGAGGGGGGAGGGGGGGAAGGGATGGCCTACGGTGCTCGACGACTAACCTATGCGAAACATAGCGGCGCTAAGCCGCTACTTCACGCCGGTATTCTGTGCGAGTGTGGTAAGTAACCCGGACGAGTCTGGCCCGATTGTGCTGACGTCATAAGACGGTAGCGTGACTCTCCCACTTTCAAAAAGCCTGTAGTCGCCTCTTACGACACCCTTGGACCTGGGACTACCCTATTCTTTTTACGCCCCGGGGTAGCACAGGGCAAACTGTAATGTTGACACCACAATATTACGACTATGACATCTTGATACTTGTAAATAGTTTTAGAATATAATGTTTTCCTATTCCGTCTTAATAAATTTTATAGGATGATCCATATAAAAGTCATAATATTAGTTCAATTTTTTGCCACGACGCGACGGTTCTCTTTCCATACAGACTTTACCTTACCTCGAAAACGCCAGTGCTCACAGTAGAATATGGCGGCAATTTATGACATCATATATTTCCCTAGGGTACTGAGACAGTATACTGGCAGTCCATAACGGAATGAATTTTTCTACAGTGATAGCACTGTGCAGTGGTCGCAGTGCATATCGTAACATACCCTGTAATGAAATTAAACCCAAAGTCCTAACAACCCTAGAAATGCCAGTTTGACATGTAGTCGCAGAGATCAAGCTGCTGTCATGATGGTATTTATTGTTTTAGGTATGATTCTAACATAAGGTTATACCTATCACTTAATTGTTATGACATAAGATTGATAATTGATTGTCATTATTGAACTGGAGAATAAATTCATGCATTATTTATTCCTCTGATTCTTGTAGAGTTGTAAGTTGTAACTAATATAACTTGTTATTTGTTTGTTTACCAGTTAAATCAATAAGTTGTACAGTAGCATAGGGATCCAAATAGATAAATAAGGTTAACTATACATAAGTGCCATTAAACTACTAAAATGCTCCGGCATTCTCTTAGGTTTATTAAATCGAGACATCATTGCGGGCCTGTATTATGCATATTAAATGGGTAAGCTGTAGGTTTTGCCAGATTTCGTGATTTACGTTTTAATGCTGTTCTAATAGATAATTGTAGTTTGAATTGTTTTTCAGGTGCTCTGGTACTAAAACTTATAGTACTCTGGGATCTCAATTAGTCAAGTTAAAAGCAAAACAGCAACCAATATTAAATGGCTTTAATTACCGCACAATGTTTATTCAAACACAGGACACACCCAATCCAAATAGCATGAAATTTCTTCCTGGTCAACAAGTTCTTGAATCTGGACAGACCATGGATTTTCCAAATATTGGAGCAGCACAGTGCAGTCCATTGGGTAAGAGCCACAATTATGGTCTTACACAGGAACAAGTGATTGGAATATAAGCAAAATCCACACACCCTGCCCATTTCAATCCAATGTCACTTTTGATTTTTTGATTGACTACAAAATCTGAGAGGTGCTCATAACTTTGTGTGTCTAATTAGCCCACTCATGCTATTTTTTTTTTTGGAAAACTTACATCTAGGTATTAACTAGTAGATACATAATTAGGTTCAGAAGTGTAATTATTGATTTTCACTAATAGTATACTAATGAGATAAAACAAAAGAATTAAATTAAAGTTGCTAGGAAAGAAACAAGCTGTAAAGCTAAAATAAACTAGTTGATTACATATTATGTACAATAATAATAAAATAGTGAATTTATCACATGTTATTAAATAATTTATAGTTTGGAAAAAAATTATTTGAGTGGCTTGGTTATTCTCACATGTTAAAAAAAAGTGTCATTTGGAAGTTTCTTAAGCAGGTGTACTGGCATATTTATAAAGTTGACATCTATTTCATTATTTAAATACCTAGGGCATGTGGTTACCTTTGACCTAAAGGATGATGGATGATGCAGATATTGAGAGGGAGTGTTCGGTGTTGTCTGTTAGGGCAAATATGATCATCCACAGATATGCTCACTGTACCATGCCAGTATAAATAACACTCCTTAAAGCTTACAACACCTCATTTTTCACGAGCAGTTTGTGGGTTGACTCTGCGCAGAAGCAGTACAATGCCCTGCATGTTCAGTATAATAATGTGTTCAGAATGTTATTGGGGCTGCCACGATACTGCAGCGTGTCGGGGATGTTTGCTGAGGCACACATAGATTGTTTTCACTTGACTATGTGTAAGCATTGTACGTCCCTGTTGCGTAGCGTCTGGGCTAGCCCCAATGGTATTCTAAGGGCATTTTCTCACAGGTTCGATTGTCAGTACCTGAACCACTGCTGTGTGATATGTCATGTGCTAACAAGTTGGTCCTGTTCTTAAGTTAGAAAGGTTTAGATTTTAAGATATCTAACTACTCTTTACTTACACTAGGTTTTAAGTTACTTTGTTACTAACACATTCTGATCCTTTATTGGTCGAAATAAATAATTTATTATTATATAGGTTATAACATATATATTATATATTATAACATCTGCATGCTTGTAATTAAAAAGTATTTTTTCTGTAGTTGCTTTTTACGTTAGGGACATGCAGAAAATTTTCTCTTCTAAGAGAAACACCGGAAGTCCGTAGTCCAATCTGACCTAATAGTTCCGAACAGTCAACCATGACATTTGCTTTACTGATCAAATAGGGTAGATCTATGATATGTCTTCGATCGTATATAGTGGTAACACATGTGTTTTATTACAACATTGTATACAGTATGTATGCATTTATGAATTAAATGTGGGCACATACTTGTTATAGCATTTGCTGACGATATACAAAACATGAATGAAATTGGTGCACTAATCAGTTTAAAATGTAGACTTTTTTGAGCGTATATTAACGTGCTGTACATTGTGCAATCGAGTCACGGGGTCACTGGGTCAATACTCAATGAACTTTTATCCTTGCACATCAAAATGCGATGTTGCCATCCCGTGCGCTACAAGTTCAAAGACGCTGGTCGTTTGTCGGATAGAACAGAAGCGATGTTGCCTTTTCGCAAGGCACAGTCTATCGATAAATAGCTTCTTTTAGAAATATCTTATAAAAAACCTTAAAACAATACGCACTAACCCCCTTATTCATAATAGTCTGCTAACTTAAAGCATTGCTAATTCTCACTCTGTCTTCTTGCGGGAGGATAAGGTCAAGTAGTTGTTTGGAAAACTCCCAGCAACGCCTAGTGATCTAGCCGTTCACAGAGCACTGGATCCCCGACAATTCAAGCAAATATGCGTTGCACGCGGTCAATAGGTTCTAGAATCTAGCTGATACTGGGGTGCGTCCGACCAGAGATGACAACAATACTGAGAGCGCTAGAAGCTAGGCCAGCTTACCGTGATCTATTAATGACCCCCAGCTTCTTTGAAGCCAATTTAGTTTCCTTGACACCTTCCAGATGACCTGACGCGATCGTCAAAATCTACTCGCAGCCGAGTGTACACCCTACCCTGGAAATTTCCGAAACGTTGACAGCAGATATCCTCCCCAACGAACACACATACCCATATTATTATTCACGCCGGTTTTTGTGCGAGTGAAGAACTTATCTGAACGAGCCTGTCCGATCGTACTGTCGTCATAGGACGACAGCATGACTCTGCCATATCAAAAAACCCTTTCAGTCACTCACAACTAATAAGACAGTAGTTTCGTAAGTTTAATCGTTAATAATACTTCGTAAAAGTTCATTAAATTTATAATTTGAAAAATTATTATAAATTCGAATAACACAAAAATAGTTGTATCCTAGGTATTTGGTAATGGTTGCTAAATAATTATAAAAAAGTATCGATAAACTATAATTGTGAGGTATTTGAATGTTCACCACTTCAGTCATCGCTCATCAGTCATCAGTGACCCGTGTATCACGAGTCTTCTGGGCGAATATATTATGTGTTTGCCTTTCGAAGGAATCAAGCTGAAATGGCCACTTACTACTACTGTATGTGTGTACATGTGTAAATTGTGTTTTTAAGTTTGTTAATTGTTATTGCTTTTTACGGTGAATTAGACATTTATTTTATCTTTTACGTTTGCGTATACGGGTGAGTTTTTTTTAAACATAAAACAGGATGCACAATATTGAATTTAAAGTTCAGTTCAGTTATACCGAAATAAAAAAGTGTTCGTAAGAATGAACATACTGAATTTTTATTTCGTCGCAAATAATCAAACAAATCAAAGGTGAAGCCGACGATCCAGAGGTCAATGTACGTCGTCTGTACAGTACTGTTCACTCTTAGTATATTTATTTTGTTTAAAAGTTTTACTTTTTCAATTTAAAGTTTTTAATTAAATAATTCATTTTGCGATAGTTCTGTGAACTAGTATTACTTATATTTTTATTTATTTCATAGGTATGCAGAACATACATCCAGATAAATAAGTTTTACTGCAAAACTGAACAGCCATACTCAAATAGACTTTTACATATCCACAGTACAGATTTTAAAAAATTTATCCCATTTGATTTGGATCCTTAATAATGTCAATAACTGGGTGAGGCAAAACCTTGCATCACCTTTGTAAATAATTATATTTCTGTTTATAATTTTTAGCAAAAATGATCTTCCGCATTGATGGAGTAAAAGCAGTGTTCTTCGGTTCAGATTTTATAACAGTTACGAAACAAGATGATGATGTTGAGTGGAAATTATTGAAGCCAGATATTTTTGCTACTATAATGGACTTCTTTGCTAGTGGGTTGCCAGTAATTAAGGATGTACAGCCATCAGGGGATACTCGTAAGTGATTTAACAATGTGTTAGTCTATTTTCTCAGCTTCATCAACAATGCCATTGAAGTCTGTTTGCAACTTTCATGTTGACATTAGCCACAGGGAAAATCATGGCGCGATTAATTTTTCGAGTTCATGTACAGCCGCCAAATATTTTTCACAATGATGCCAAAATGTATCATATTCTCGGAGTGTTCTATTTTCAAATAATTATATTACAAAGGCGAGTCTAGAAACTTTTATTATGGCCCATGTGTGTATCTTGTTTGTGTATATTTATGTGCTGGTACCAATGACGTTCTATACACAAATAAGGTCATATCATTCACAGTCTGATAGCGGAACGGCAAAAGTGTGCGTGACAAACCTGAATTGAATAAATGTTTTATCTACACCCGTGCTTTAAATCCTCTATTAAAGATTCTGTAACAGCTTATTGCCAACATTAAAACACCCAATGTTCTAATAACCATTACATCATCCAAACGAGTGTTGGAATGTTGTAGGTACTGAATTTCATAACAACACTCCTATTTCTTTTTCAATCCCATCATGCTGAAAGCATTTTAACAGACAGCCACATTCTCATTGCTCGATGCGTGGTATCTGTATGAATTTCCAAAAAAAAAACATTTTCGTGTACGCGCGTTCCACACGTCGCGCACCGTAAAAAAAGTAGGTTATTCGAATCCCCGCCCTTTTTCTTCGATATTATTGTTTTGTTTACAAAAAATGAGCGATTCATTTTAAACGCTGCAAAAGAAAATAATATTCAAGTGAATTTTAATTATTGCACTATACAAAATGTAAATTACTACTAAAATAAATAATTTTTTTATTAATACTTAGTTTATATGTATATAATCAGTAATGGATGATATTATTAGGTTACTACTAGGACTGGCTGTTTTAATGTTAACAGTAAGCTAACTGTTTCAGAATCTTTTAGGGGATTCATATTCTGGGTGTAGATAAAGTCTTGTATGCAACTGTTGATAATTAGGTATTAAACACTCATGTGATATTATTATCACACTCGGCTTCGCCTCGTGAGATAAATCCACATTCGTGTTTTAATACTCCTTATTACACAACAGTTGCATAAATAACTATTACGATGCTGCTTGATGGCCAAGAAAATTCTGAATAAAGGGAATAAATGCAACAGTGTATATATATACCAGCGAAAGCTTAGTGTGATTTGGGACATGTTCATTGTTTCGGCTTTGTTTTATTACGACGTGATTTGTCTATAGCAGAGATTATCAGCCTTATTGCTTTAACCGCCCCCTTTGAGAATCAATTATATATAAACATATTCCTAGTATTATACCATCATACAGGGCAGAGATATAAACTAATTAGAGTGCCTGTGCACTCATACGTTTTAAATTCATGTCATTTGTTCATTTGTATTTCAATTGACAATTCATTTGTATTTTTTTCATGGATCCGTAAAATCACGAATGAGTGCACAAACCCCCTTATTCGAAATATTAAATATTAAAGAATCTAAATAACATTACGAATCAACCATGGCTTCCCTAAACCACGCGAACGCCCCCCTCTAGTTCAGTAAGGCCCACAAGGGGGCGTTGAGAAAGACTGATCTATAGATGTAGAACGTTATTTGTTCGTACCGTTTTTTTTTAATACATAAAAGCTAGTAAAATACGCATTTATGCACATAGAATATATCAATTGCAGAAATTAATGAAGATGATGATGAAATAGTGCAGATGATTAAAGAGCTGTTAGATACAAGGATTAGGCCTACTGTACAAGAAGATGGCGGTGATGTTTTGTTTGTAGACTTTAAGGATGGAGTGCTCAGGCTTAAGATGCAAGGATCGTGTTCTTCTTGTCCCAGCTCAATTGTAACTCTGAAGAACGGGGTAAGATTTTTCTTTTATGATTCTTGGGGAAAAAGAAACTTTGTACAGTTGTCCGGCAGTATTGTCATTTCTGTTTGCTATGGACCTTTTCTTAGGTAGGATTTACGCGGCGTTAGAAAGCAAGAAGGATAGGTATCCTTAGGTATCCTAGGTAGGCAGTTAGTTGGAATATAGCTAATTTACCTGATCGCTTCTGGCTCATGCAATTGGGTTTTACATAGATTCTGCATGTATTCTATCGAATCTTAGCCGAATTAAAACTTATTAGAGCTTATAACATTTAGAGTTGGATGCGTCCAACATGTCATTGATATGCGGAAGAAACAATGTTGGAGATTGCATACTGTCTCTTCTGATTCGAGCAATAACCGTTGACAACGACCTGTATGCTGGGCATAGTGAGGAAGCTGGAGGTCCACTTGTATAAGCGATCGAAGACCTTCGCCATGTCCAGACTAACTGCGAAGCTTTCTCCCTTGCTTTCGAGTAGTTTCTATAGCCGCCGTCCATCCATAGATGCAGTTCATCTCAATACATAATTATATTAGGTACAAAAGAAAAACGCCAGCCGAACGACCATGGCGAAAGCCGCACTGTTGTTCGATAATCAACTGGTGACCTTCAAGGTATACCTGGCAGTTAATTACGCTTTCTATGATTTTGAAGGTTATAGCAATGTTTAACGAAATTTAAAAGAATAGTTGAAAATGTTTATGTGGAAAAGGTTACTATAACATAAATGACTTTCTTAATGATAACACTGATTGGGAATGGAGCGACCAGCCTCAGGCTATTTTTTGTGTTTTTTTTATGGAATAGGAGGACAAGCGAGCGTACGGGTCACCTGGTGATAAGTGATCACCGCCGCCCACATTCTCTTGCAACACCAGAGGAATCACAAGAGCGTTGCCGGCCTTTAAGGAAGGTGTACGCGCTTTTTTTGAAGGTACCCATGTCGTATCGTCACGGAAACACCGCACAAGGAAGCTCATTCCACAGCTTAGTAGTACGTGGAAGAAAGCTCCTTGAAAACCGCACTGTGGAGGACCGCCACACATCCAGATGGTGGGGATGATATCCTAACTTGTGGCGTGTCGTGCGAAGGTGGAAGGTGTGAAGTATTTAATAATAATTTTTAAAACACAGCACTATGAATTTTGTAGCGCCCGTTCTTCTCATGTCTGAGGCATATATTTTCAATATAATATCAATAAATTTCAATAAGTGATTCTAAATGCTACTTCGAATAAAAATATTTAAAATTCGAATATGCGGACCTTATTAAAGGGTTTTAAACATATTATTAATTTCGCAGGTTCAAAATATGATGCAGTTCTATATTCCCGAAGTGCTATCTGTTGAGCAAATTGATGACGAGGGTGAGAAGATGAGTGAGAAAATATTTAAAGAGTTCGAGCAGCTGAAACAAAAGGAGCAAAGCAAGAAGTCTGACTGAAGGCAAATATTTTTTTTTTAACCTTTTAACCCCATAAATCTCCATATTTTCCCCATACTTTATGTTTCAAATATATTTATTTTACTCGTAGGACACTAAGTGCCTTGGCTATGTCAATAACAAAGAAAAATCGAAACTTTAACTTATACGTAGATGGAGTGTCTTGCTGTTAGACGACCGATAAAAACAGGCCAGGAATATTAGCTTAGAAGGGCGCCGTCTAATCCAAATGAAAAACTTTAATTCTAGATTTTGCAATTTGTTCATTATAAACAAGTTTGAAATAGTAATATAAGTTTTCATGTCAGAATATATAAATAATGTGACAGCACTGATATTAATATGGCTTCCTTTCAAAACAAGATTTGTAAATAGTATAGATACTTTTGTGATGAAAGTATAGCTATTATTGTTGTGTAAAAAAATTGTAAACTATTGTTCTAGTGTAAATAAAGATGAATTGTTTTTGGTTACTTGTTTTATTTATACTAGCATGAATAATTTAATAAGTATTTTACTCAAAGGATTCCTTACCGTCGTACTAGATAGGTATAACCTGAGATATGAAGATACCAAGATTTACGAACCATATGTCACGTCACGGGTTCGAGTCCCGCATCGTTCATAAATTTTGATTACATATTTAATTCAAGATACGCAATAGATAGATAGCAAATAGGCAATACTATATAGGCACCTAATTTTAAATAATTTGCAAATAAAATATTTTTATTTACAAAGCGGCCATTCTTAGATTTAAAAATGGCCTCAGTTAATGGCTGTCTTTATTGCTTGGTAGTTAAGTCATACAAAACACGTCATGGTCAATAGACAATACTGCATCGGCACCTACCCTTCTCTTTTGGAAGAGATGGACAAACGAGCGTACGGGTCATCTGAAGGGAAGTGATCATCGCGACCACTGGTCTGTATAAATAGCACTGGACAAGCTGTTCCTTCCATATGTTTGACAGCAAATTTTTGTGCCTATTTGAAGCGCCACTCGCGAGTGTCCAGAGAACTAATTTTGACGTATAATACAAATGGCTGCGAAGGAACGCACAATACTCTGAAGTATTTTTGCATTTTGAATTAATTTCGTTCGTTTTCCGTGTTACTTATACTTCAAGAATCAACGTTATAACGCTTTATAAAGCACACATTTTTTTGTAAATAGTTTCCACCATCTATCAATGTTTGCTGAGGTTGTCATCACTAGTTTTAGTACCGCACACTCTCGCTACATGGCCAACAGCGCCAAATTATCAAACAGGCACAAAACGACTTTGACAGCCGCCAGTCCAGTGGTATATAGTAGAGGTCAGTGATCGCGACCCACACTCTTTTGTAACACCAATTTACAGTACAGTATGCCGGCCGTTCAGGGGGCCTACTCCTAAAATCGATATTCGATAAATCGTGGCATTAGTCGTGTCGAATCCTACTCTTAGTTATATCGTTATCAATCTCGAAACGATGAGTGAACGCACGAAACATTATTCGATATTATCGGTCCTAACCCTACTCTAAGTTGAAATTGTCAGAGACGAATATTCGAATTTCACAAATAATCAAACGTCACTTTTACGATAATCTCAACGACACCTTCTATGCTGTCGATGATTTCATCGTTTCAAGTTGTATAGATATATTTGCCATACAATATACATACTTAATAAATATTATTGAAATAATTATATGTGATTTACTATTCAACAGGATTTTTTTAATACTAAGACATTTAAGTCATTTTGTTGATGGTTTATCCGTAGAAATAATGCAAATGGCCGCCTGAGAAATAGGAAATCGACGAGAAGGGTTGAGTTACTTTTATTTACAATTTGTTATCCGCAAGTTTTGTATTATTTATTAAATTTTAAATGTTCATATTATATTCATTACATATTTTTTTAACAATAACCTTATGTGTAAATGATACCAAATTGGTCCTTAGCGCCTAAGCTATGTTTTGATTTTTGACACTTAACAGCAACATAGCACAGATAATGTTTAGGTTTGAACATATTTCATTCACACTAACATCGTAAAAAAAATCAAAATATTAGTCTATGGTAACGATAAACGATAAGGAATTCGAACATTTGTTAGAGTAGGATAGTTGCGATATATTCGGAGTATTATCGTATCGTTCCGAATGTATCGTTGTCGATTTTGCGAGTAGACCTCCAGGTGTACCTGCTCTTTTTGAAGGTACCCGAGAATAGTATTTGCTTTGAAGAACGCGAGTGTTACACATTTAAATATCCTACTCATATCTTCCCTTTCTTGGCGTGCGTCCGTGCAGAATGAGATGTCGCTATATCAACTTAATGGCTGACAGGCAGTATTGAGATGAAACCTTTAGTTGCGAACGGGCAACTACTAGTTTATAGATATATTGTCAGATACATATACCACTTCCGAGGTAATAAATGGAACTAAACTTCATAATGACAACTACAGTCCCCCTGAAAAAGGTCTCAAAACGTCGGGTTAACTAAATTAAAAATAAAAATGTATCTGTGACGCAAAAATCTAATGTAAAACCAAATTTAATATTACACTCGTTATAATCCTTTAAAATGTGTTTTATTTAAAAAATACCCGAGAAATCTCCAACAATAAGGAATCTACATATCAATGAAATAGACAATCCCGTCCCCAAATGAGTATTTTTTTATGGTAGAAAGGACACGAGCGTACGGGTCTCATTCTCTTGCATTACCGGACGAATCACAAGAGCTTTGCCGGCCCTTTAAAAAAGTATACGCGCTTTTTTTGAAGTTATCCATGTCGTTCTCATTCCACAGCTTGGTCGTACGTGGAAGAAAGTTTGTTGAAATGCGCACTGTCCAGAATCCAGATGGTGGGGATAACATCCTAATTTGTGGCATGTCGTGCGAAGGTGACATTCCAATTATTTTCTTTGTGTACCAGTATATCATTTTTAGGTATAGTAAATAATATAAATTGCAGTTGGTCTTATCATTCTTTATTCAATGACAGATACAATAATAATAACATTTTTTGAGTAGGTAAAGCCTAATGCAACGCGAAAGCTATGACTAGGAATACATAACGTATACATAGCGGTCGCCATCTTGAAACACTTATAAGTATTGTTAAAACTTAAATTAATAAAGGTACTCGAATAGACTGTACAATATATAACTATTCATAGCAATTAAGGTGTATGTAAATAGTTTATAGCTATACAATAGGTTTTAATTAAATAAAATATTTAAAAAATACAAAATATTCGAAATGTATCGTAAAGCAATGTCTCTATAATAGGGAAGATTACTTTCATTTGATAAGATTTCTATCTATTACTGTTTATATATAGTATCTACTATAAACACGCGATATAGATTGCGATAAGTAAAAGACCAGCCTAGCGAAACCCTCAAAGAAAAAAGCGATTCACTCGATTGTATGAAACATGTAGCCATTGATAGATTGACAGCTGATGACGGCTGTAATCTTGTAAAAACCGGAGATAGCCAAAATCCACTACGTTTAAAGCAACTGTTCGCTTTCAAACTTAGCCGGATTATACTTCGTCGCCAATCGCCATACTGTAATTACTACTATTTCAAACTTATGTCAAATAGCTGCATGTTTCAAACTTAACTTAATTTCAATTTTTACGTAGGCAGTCCCGCCTCTTATTACGAAGTATTTACATTCTCTTTAATCTACAACATAAAAAAGATTAACCTCAATAATGGCTGAATGCGTATACTGTGTGCAGAGGCAAAGAAAAAAATACTCAATAAAAACATTGACAGATGTCAATAAAGGTACTTTGAGCGCCCTCTTTCGAATGTGTTTTCGAATCTTCCCCATTCTTGAAGAATTGTAGAAATAGACGTAGGTGATTCATACAATGACAACATTAGCCTCATAAAACTATACAAGGAACGTTTAATATATTTATCAAAATCTAGGTACAAATTATTTTTACAATAAGCTAGGGTTGCCAATTTTCATTTGAAGAAATAGAGTTTATATCTGATTTCAAAGGAGGTAAATAAAGAATACGGACTTCCAAAAAAGACTAAAGAGTACTAGGATGCCGCAGTCGCTCGTCGTACGCTTCGCTGCGGCGTATATTTGAGCGAAGCGAGGTAAACTAAGTCTATGTACAAAAACTGGTGCTTACAGAATTTTTAAATAAATATAAATAGTGCGTGCTAATTTAGAATAATTTGTAAATCATGTTTGTTTTTAATTATAATAATTGAATCAAGTCGACATTTATTTATTTATTTATTATTTTTCTATGAGTTATTAAAAATTTTAAAATCGGTCCAGATATGGCCGAGAAACAATTTAACACAGAAATCAATTGGAGTCACCCGGTGGGAGCTCCGCTCATCTTCGCGTCGCTCAATAATTTATTTTATTTTTTAAAAAGGATTTTTTTTTGTTAACAGAACATTAAATAGTCGACTTTTTTGGTTGTGATAATGGGTTTGCATAATATTACATAACTGGCACTAGTATAGTAAACATTGTGTAAAAAAGAGTATTTTATCATACCTACTCTATTAGTGATATAGATTATAGAGTACAATACTCTATTTTAGAGTTAGGTTGGCAACCCTGCAATAAACCCATAATAAAAATAACAAGGTGTGAGAGACCTTACTCGTAGCCTCATTTTGTATTAAGCCTTAGGTACTAGTATGAATAACTATTGAAAAACAAAATCTTCAGAATATTATGGATTTGCAGTCGTAATATTATTATTAGTTCGATTACGAACGAGCCGGTCATAAAAATCACTGTTTCATGCTCTCTTGAATGCACGGAGCATTTTCTGACCTTGAGCAAGGAGTATACACCTTTTTTTAGTATGATTAGGATAATCTATGGCTTGCAACGACACACACAACACGAAGGAAACAAGAACCAGTCCATAAATATTCCCGCGCAGTCGTCGTTGGGGTCATAAGCTAAAAGCCGATGCCATTTGTATTTTTGTTCGCACCCGCAGTCACCCGTACATCTTGCCGTTGACTTTTTGCTGGAATTTGAACGAATAATTAATTAATAAATAATTGGTAATATTAGTGAAAAAAAAATTTCATATTATGTAGATAATATTAAAATCTGTATGGCGCACCCCAGTATCAGCTCGATCCATTTGACCGCGTGCAACGCAGAGCAGCTCGAATTGTCGGGGACCCAGTGCTCTGTGAACGGCTGGATCACTTGGCGTTACGTAGAGACGTCGCTTCATTGTGTGTCTTCTATCGCATTTATCACGGGGAGTGTTCCGAAGAGCTGTTTAACTTGATTCCTGCCGCCGAATTCCACCTTCGCACGACACGCCACAAGTTAGGATATCATCCCCACCATCTGGATGTGTGGCGGTCCTCCACATTGCGGTTTTCAAGGAGCTTTCTTCCACGTACTACAAAGCTGTGGAATGAGCTTCCTTGTGCGGTGTTTCCGGGACGATACGACATGGATACCTTCAAAAAAAGCGCATACACCTTCCTTAAAGGCCGGCAACGCTCTTGTGATTCCTCTGGTGTTGCAAGAGAATGTGGGCGGCGGTGATCACTTAACACCAGGTGACCCGTACGTTCGTTTGTCCTGCTATTCCATAAAAAAAAATCTGGTAGCAGTCGGGAGGCTCCTTTGCACAGTATGCCAGCTGGATTATGGGTACCACAACAGCGCCTTTTTCTGCCGTGAAGCAGTAATGTGTTAACATTATTGTGATTCGGTCTGAAGGGCGTCGTAGCTAGTGAAATTACTGGGCAAATGAGACATCTTATGTCTCGGTGACGTGCGCAAATCTAGTGCCGCTCAGGATTTTTGGGTTTTTCAAGAATCCTGAGCGGCACTGCATTGTAATGGAAACGGCGTATTAATTACCATCAGCTGAACGTACTGAAATTTAATTTTGAATTGCATAAAGAGTGGTCCTGAAGCAGAGAGAACCTTTCATCGTCTATCTTTCTGGTCCTATCGTATAGCTCTGTTTCCATCCCTTTTGCAAGGTTTCTCACCAGCCATATTGTGTTAGACAAGATTGGGTCATTGTTCTGAACTCTGCTTCTCCACAAAATATTGATTACACAAATAAAACTGAAAACAAAATTTTATGAACGACACGGGACTCGAACCCGCGACCTCTCGCTTTTCGTGCGACCGCTCTTTCGTGTCGTGCTAAGGTGAAATTCGGCGGCAACAATCACGTGAACCAGTTCTTCGGAACACTTCCCGTGATAAATGCAGAAGAAGACACACAATGAAGCGACGTCTCTACACAACGGCAAGTGATCTAGCCGTAGCCACAGAGCACTGGGTCCTCGACAACTTGAGCTGCTCTGCGTTGCAGGCGGTCAAATGGGTCGAGCTGATACTGGGGTGCGCCAGACCACAGATGACAGCAATATTTCTTATGTGGCCGGACCTGCGCTTTGTAGAGCGCTAGAATGGGCCGGCTTGAAGTATTGCCGTGCTCTATTTATGACGCCCAGTTTCTTCGAAGCCAATTTGGCTTTGCCGACGCCGGAATTGCAACCGCTCGAGACTTCAAGACCCAGTTTTCGATACTAAGAGAGGCTGTAAGGTAAGTGTTGTCGACTAGCGGTGATACGACAAATGGTTTTTTTTTTGTGGTAGATAAATACGCAAACTTGAGTCTTCCGAGGGTTAAATTGGACTAGGTATGTGTTTTTAATAAATACCTGCAAACTTCTTGATGGATGGCTTGCTCGAAGTGCATTGTGTTGACTATAGCTCGGAGCTTCCTTGCGGAATTAAGCGCCCAGTAAGGTGTCATTATTTCAGTTTTACTTTCACATGCGTCAATCCTGTAAGATAATTATTAAGTTTGTGTTAAAACATATTATTATATAGTCGTTATTTATTTATTGATTCCCAAATAACATACATGTTATATCTATACAGTTATTGATATTTGCTAAGTCATTATATGAACGAGATAATCTATTAACAGGTGCATTCTATGATGTTCACAACCGAGAAGTTGGAACAAAGAAAGTCCTTACATTTCTAGTCCTACAAGAATAACAGTATAGAGAAAACCTGGATAGAAACCTTATAGGTAAATAAAATTTTAATAATTTATTAAGCTACTTCTAATATATATGAATATCAAGGTAACAGTCAGCAGGTAAGCTGCTCGGTATGGCCAAACGTAACCTAATGAAGTGTACTTAACACTGAGTGATACATAAAAGGCATTTATTTCCTCAAAATTGAATACTTTAGAATTCTTTTTGATGTCATTTCTAATATACTAGATACTACTACCGCTTCGGAAACCATTTGCGCTATGAGAGAGAAGAAGCAGCGCAAGAAACTCTCGCAGCATTCTTATTAATAAAATATATGATATTGTCATTGTTATTGTTATAAAATAATCACAATCTAGTCCCAGGCTCTCCGATCACTGAGATACTCTGCTGTGGAGTAGTAGGATTTACGACACAGCCATTTTTTAGTAAAACATTTAAATTAATTTATAGATAATACCTTAACAGTAGCTGGGACTTTATTATAAAAGTGTATAATAACATTTACCCTTAAAGTTATTATGTATCTTATGAAGCTTACTAGAATTAGTTACAAGCAATCCCTTATTTCTAGTGTTATAAAAATTAAAATTAATCTATTTAGGTACTTCTAATAATAATAGTGAATATCACGGTCGCAGTCAGCAAGTATAAACCCATGATGCTGGCAACCTTTCCTTTCGGTATGGCATTATCTTCTGACAGAGGTACGCACTAGATCTTGGTTCACATCAGATATCTCTGTTATGAGTTCATGTACCGATAAACCCCAATTACAAATCGTCTCCGGGTGGAGCTCAGCGAACGTAGGATAGAGGATGTTAAAAGTTTGTTAAATACCTGATTATCGGGAGAATGATTATTATATAAAAATGTGTGCCACGGACCACACGTTAGAGTGTAGGTACCTATCACTGAGTGATACATATTTCCCCGGTTTTAGGTTTTCGGTTGAAGATAAGAGATGAGGAGATCCGTAGGAGAACCAAAGTCACCGACATAGCTCAGATGGTTATGAAACTGAAGTGGCATTGAGCAGGGCACATAGCCCGACGAACAGGCCGTTGGGGCAGTAAAGTCCTCGAATGGCGACCTCCTACCGGAAGACGTAGTGTTGGTAGGCCCCCACAAGATGGACCGACGATCTGGTCAAGATCGCCGGAACACGTAGGATGAGGGCAGCGCAGGACCGATCGTCATGGCGATCTTTGTTGGAGGCCTTTGTCCAGGAGTGGACGTCTTCCGGCTGAAATAATGGGATTTTCGGTAATACCCGCCGCTGCACCTAACTCTTGGATGTATTTTAAATATAATTAGCAAGCGAAGAATAAATATTCATTTTAATCCAAGTTGGTTTGTGGGTAACATTAATGAAACTTCCGGTCTAATTGTTTCAACATCTATACCAAAAAGTTTTTATCCCAAGGAAGTCGGCATGTCACTGTAGTGGCTGTAAATCACACTCGTGCTGGTGAATGGAGATGGATCATCATTCAGGTATGTTTAATAAAATCTTTAAAAAACACTACAAATCCCTACTAATAACATTATGAATGTGAATAAGTTTGTTTGTTACGCTTAGATAGACTAGAGCATGAAATGGACATGGACCTTTTATTGCAAAAAAAATAGAGGGGTTGAAATAGGGGATGGCAGTTTGTTTGGAAATTCGTGATTATCGAAGATAAATTTGTTCGAGCATTTTTGAAACTGACCTACGTGACATGGGGATCAAATAGGCCATTTAAATTCACACGTAAATACTATTAAAGAGACTGACCACAATGACAAGGGATATGCGATGTATTATAGCTGAGCACTGCCAGCGGAAAGAGCAGTTTGTAAGTGTATTATTGGAAAAGTATCCAAAAAAATAAAAACTATGCCCAAATTAACTATTCAACGCGGACTAAATCGCGGGTAAAAGCTAGAATATAATAAAAAAAACGTCCAATTATTGGAACATCTTTGAAATGCGTAGTGTTTGTAAATATTCACCTTCCAGTGCTGTTGACGGAGGGTGGTTCAGGCAGCGGTGGCTTGGCCTGCCTCACATGCCTGAAGTAGGAATCCCCAGAATGCTCCGGGAAATCCCCGTGAAGGTCCGGTACCCCCGGCGCCCGCCGCACACGGCTGCCCGCCGGTGTGCTAAATGACCCGTACATCCGTTTGATCAAGGCTTTGTTCTCGTCTATGAACGTTTCGATCTTGTCTCTGGAAAAATAAGTGATAATTTATATATCAAACAGCACCAAGAAAGCATCAAGTCTTTATGTTGAATGGACCTTATTGCGTAGCTTTAAATTTTATTTATTATACCATGTATTTTGCAAATGGCCTAACGATTTTGGTAAAATTTACTGCACGTGGATTTTGAGACCGAGATATTTTTAGATCTAGCCAGATCCCGTCTCTGCGAAAACGAAGTTGTAAAGATTTCACACCTTTTTCCAGGTATCTCACTCTTCCTTCACGCTTCATCTCTTACTATTTTGGATCAAACATTTTTCCTGTCTGCATTGGCTGCATTTGGCTCTACCGAATCTTATAAATGCGGATAAAGCAGGCTTTCGGCATTCGTACTCGGCGATCAGTTAACTCAAAAATTCTTAAATTAAATGCCAAAAATAATATTATAAATACCAAGTTTTTTACATTTATTAAAGAAAATACTACGCTGTATCTATGACAGGTACATAGGTTATTGCACAGACAATAGGCAGAGTTGTAGTGTGGCAACATTACTTGTCCTGCCGGACATCAGGCTTCTCGTCGTGCACACCGCTCTCTATATTGTCGGTTTTTTTAACGCGAGTCTAAGGCACGAAGCGTCGCATATAATTGCGCGAATGTAGCAGAATTTGGACAGAGACGGAGACATTGCGGTAGGGTGAAGACAATAGCAATGAGCATCGCAAGAAGCATAGTGTGGCTGGCCCATAATAATTATAATCTTGTCGAATGTTGTGGCAGTCAAGGACAGCAAATAGTAGGTTAAATTAGTTAAATTTATAAAGTAGATTAATAGATGACATTAGTAGATTAAAAGAATGCGCTCTTAAATAGAAAGAATTGATCGTAATAGACGAATCAATGTTAAATTAATAATCATCCTAAAGTTAGCTAAATTTAAAGTTAGTTAGTTAAATAAGATAAAAGGAAACCCCCACTTACAATGGATAAGTATTGCCAGCGGTAGGACAATACAGTTGATAGTTCCGTTTGACGCACGGCACTCCCCTGATAATTTGGCCTTGGAGCTCGTAGCCAAGAGCAAGTGACAGAGCAGTCCATAATATCTGAAACAAACAATAATAATTTATAAATAGAGTGAGGTCGCATTAAATTGACGAGTAAGGAATGCGGGCAAAGGTACCTTAAGTAATCAGCCATGTGTTGGAAGTGCACAAAACTTAATTATTAAAGTTTCCGCGATGCGGTGTGCGCGAGCTACCTTGCAAAATCTGCCATTTAGGTTATACATTTGCTATTGAATTCGGTCGAAAGCTAGTAATCACCAAGTAAGGACTATACTTATTAAAGATTCCATTTCATTACACCATCAGCATACATAAATAATAATATTCATTGTAAAACTTACAGTAAAATAGTGACTCATATCCGCAAAGACTACCGAATTGAATTTTTAATTAACACGTCTCTCGGTTTTAAACCGCGCTAATTATCTGAACGAATCTAAATCCATTCTAAAACAAGTCAGCTGTGAGACTACCGAAAAAATAACGATTAAAAAACGTATAGTCTAAGAGGCGACTGACGATTTGAATGCGTGGCACGTAATTGTAGAAAATGGCATTCAACAAGCCAACTCAATTTAGCGATTCAACACGAAACATCACGTAATAAAATTATATTAGCTTCTTTATTATATTATGGTATGTATTTTATATTTTTAGTGCATTGTATGATCTTAATAATTAAGTAATTAATTCTTAATTTATTAATCGAAAATTGTTAAGGTTAGCGGTTTTTGAGTCAAGCAAGATATTTGTTGTCGGTTTAAAAATTATTAGTACGCTTAGAAAAACCGTCATATTTCTTCTTCTTTTTCATTATCTATACTTTAATATTATATGAAGAAAAGGTTTGTTTGTTTGCATAGAATAGGCTCCGAAACTACTCAACCGATTTGAAAAATTATTTCACTGTTGGGAAGCTAAACTATCCCCGGGTGACATAGGCTATATTATATTTTCAAAAAATTAGGGATCCCTTCTAAAACTCCAATAATGTAACCCATGGTGAAAAAAAATACCTTAAATATTCTTGACATCGCGTGCCCTGCGAAAACTATTGATGAAAGAATAACATAATGTACTATTACTTTGCAGTACACAAAATTATTTACAAAAAGTGTCGCAACAGCATATGACATAAGTGGTCTTTTATTATAAAGTTTAAATGAAATGTCTCTACTACGTGCTCAGGATAAATCAGCTATTTTAAAATAAAGTAGGCTATTCATAATTATTATTCGTCTCTTAGCCTAAGCTCAATGGAAGCAAGAAAGATTCACGCGCCTAATTGAGTTACCGCTCTGCGATCCTACATAAAATAACGTTTTATCAGGTATGTAGCAGCAGTAGGTATAATACTCTACATGCATTGGCAGTACTTTAATGGCGCCTCTTCACAATCGGCGATTAAAGGCGAATACACGCGAGCACGATCGTGTGGAGGGCTTATTCGCTTCTAGTCGCCGATTGTATTATCTATGGTGATAGCGGCGATCGGTATCTAGTCGGTTTTATGGGCACGCATCAAAGGGAATTCGCGTGTAATTGCGTGCACGTAACCACACGATCTCCGGTCATTAATTCACTGAAGGACACTACTCTGGACAGTGAGCGAAGCCGTACGTACTTCGCATCGTCGCCGCGGCGTTTTTTTTGTTTTTCTTTTATTTCCATAGCGTGAGTACGATACAATCATTAATGGGTGGAACACAACTTTTCGTTCAACTAAATTGACAAAATGGTTGTATACTGAAATTAAATTAATGGTAGCAGCAGCCATAGACTCCACGTCCATTTTGAAGGACTGCCGCTCAATAAATGTTCGCGGACAATGACTTACACGATGATTAACGATTAACTTACTCGCCGATAGTGGAGAGGAGGCATTATGCTTTAGTTCGTAGCAATAGCTACTTTCTAAAGTACCTTGAATCTCAGCATGTTGGGTTAATCGGTACCTACTAAATCAGTTTTGCCATGAAAGAGTAAAGCAACAAAAAATAATATCAATCTTATAAACATTTATAATATTAGAATGAAGAAACCTCCTGTACCTAATATTATAATTTCCAATAAATTTAATAAATAAATTAAATTATTCCAATACATGCATACAAATAGTCTCAACTCTCGTATGAATACAAAACATTCTTAATCTATCAAAGAGAGACATAAATTGTAATACAAATGAAATAACAAACTTGCGTGGAATTTAATGAGAGGCATTCTTCGTATTCCTGCAATAGAAACTTGTAGTTCGTATATTCTCAGCCAATCATGTTTTATTGAAGTTTATATGGAGACAGACTGTCTGCTTGCTTTATGCTAATTACTTGCAAAAAATTATCTGAACGAAAATTCTTGTCCTCGTCTTTAATTATGAGCGTTCGGAACTCAAAAATGCTTCACTGTTCTCACACCAAATAAGATTGGCACACTCCAAACATTGAATAATTTTCTGCTTGTTGCTAGATTAAGGTTTTTGACTTTCATTACTTCTCATGGTGTCTATACCCCAATAACTTTTCCAACTCTTTGCTTCTTCTTCATTACATATATTTTCACTTTCCGTTCTCCTGGCGTTGCGTATAACACAGTAATTCTATTTACCTGTATCGCCAAATCTAAAGTGTATTAGTGAGTGGCCCAGCCCATATTTAAACCCAGATGGGTTCAAACCCAGATCTCACGAATCTTCAATTTTAATCAAGATAGTTCAAGCAGCCTTGAGTTATACAAGGACGGATAGACAGACGAAAATTTCAAAAATCAGTGCTATTTAGCCGTCAATTACCTATCACAAAGTTTCAAATTGTAAATAGAAAAATATGTTATTACAGATAGATCCTACAGATCTTTAAATATACTCAAGGCATTTTTTCCCTAAAATCGCGATGGCAAAAACAAACGTAGATTGAACTTATTCAATCGCTTTATTAACTAATATGACTATTATTATTTCGCCAAGTCTGATAGCCTTGATTGACGGCGGTCCTGATCTAAATGTTGGGCTTCTTTTACAGGCTTTACAGGCTGGTCTTACCCAGGTGATTTTGCCTTAATTGGAATGGAGATACTTGAGATACTTTATATGTGTAGATAGAGTTACTTGCTGTTAGACAACCGACAACCGAGTCTTCTTTGTGTTAGTGTGCGTGAGTTGCTTTTCGACGTTTTCACAGCTGTCACTAGATGTATACATGATCTAAGGGAGATGCATTATGGATGCCCTCTATTCCAAGTGTCTATCATACTTAATTTCATGTATCCCTACCTCGGCAACTGAACTTAAGTCAAGTGTTGCGTTACATGGCGTACTTCCAGATGCTATAACTATGATTCGAAAATTAAGTCTTTCGTAGTGGCTTCATTCTTTATTCATTCATTACAAGCACTATCATTACTTTTATAGTTTAGTTTTAAAATTACAAGTCAACTTAAAAAGTTTGTTGCAAGGAGTTTTAAATCCTTGATAATTAAAAAATTGTTAAAAATAAAATCGGATAGATTTTACACGAAGAAAAATGAAGGAGTACGTACATCTTGAATGCATTGAATTCTCAAAAATCTTTTAAATGGTTGTTTTATTTACGACTAGTTCTAATTCAATTATTTTATTCCACGTCAGCATTTGTCAAAAAATTGAATAGGCTGTACGCTTACGATCCCGTTGCCTAGTTTCGTTGATAAAAACATCCAGTTGCAAAAACGCGCTTTCTGAAAGTATGGTCAAATAAACACATTTAATTCCTTGATTTGTTTTTTACTATTTCCCACAACTGTATTGAAATACGTCGTGTGACACACGGGTGTGTTAGTTATTGCAACATTATAAATCCTCACTGAAAGCGAGGACTTGTTAATAACAACTTCTTTGCACTAGCCTACTTTCTACCCTTGTATCACAATGTACGTAATGTCAAATAGCCACTTATTGTTTGCGTACTTTACAGGATGTATTTACTATGGAAATCACGACTGGTCTTAGTACATACTGATTGTTTATACTGCGGGTTACGAGTAATTGATATTATCAGATTGTTTTTACATTGGGTAAGTATTTTTTGACACATAAAAACCTACGTTTCAAGCATAATACAGACTCATCAAATAATAAGTTGCATATAATTATTGTTATTATTATTGTTGTTATGTATATATACATATTATATTATAACATATTACCCTTGCCAATTTATTACAAATTAATGATTGCTTAATACTAAGCTAAAAATTTTGAATATATTAGTAAACATAGAATAATAACGCTCAGAACGATAGTTTCATTCATAGTTCCTGTCAATATAGAAGTAACATTATCGTATCCGAGGTTCTCGAGGGTGCAGGGAACGAATTTAGTATCATTTTTGAAATCCAAGATGGCCGACGTGCAAAATTATGATTTCAACAATGTGGATATCGCATCTGAGGTTCTCGAGGGTGCAGAGAACGAATTTGGTTGATAATTTTTTAAATCCAAGATGGCTGCGGTGAAAATTGTTGTGCATGGAACTAAAATCGTTGTAATCATAGATCCGTGTGTGTGCGGTTACGGGGATACCATATACACAATTTTTTCTCCCTAGAATAATCATATATGGCCACAAATACTTTTATAGTATCGTTTTTACACTTTTTCACAACGCACAACGCCATTTTAAAAATATTTTATTGCGACGCAAACTGATCTGTCAGACGATGGCAAATCTCATAATGGCGGCCGATCGGCTTTTATTAATGTAAGTGTGTGCGTGTTTATGTCTATGTATTTACTCGTTTATCGACTTGTTTTGGTGCTTTACTGTTCTTCTTACTTTATGCCATTCCCATTTCATAAAGATTCTTTACAAATTTATTTCCCGCAATAATATTGAATATTATTAAATTGTAATTTCTATCCTCCATACTTTCTACGCTTCTATTAGGCACATATTCCCGCTTACATTCACACATTTCTCCCTTAAACTTAGATTAGATACTAACAAGGTAGTTAATATTATGGTTGTTTATTACTAACCGTACTAACTCTTGTTGCCTATTCTTCAGTTCACAAAATAAACCACAGCTATTTCAACCGATCATTTCCTTTTAAATCAGCTCTTTACATACTTCAATCAGCTAAATTAAAATTAAAAATCTCTCCACCTTGACGTTGGTCGAATCGTCGACATTCAGTCGACGGAGCCAGTTAATTGAAAAAAAAAAAAAGAAACTGCTTCATTTCGCTTGGGCCTACTAAGCGTCCTAAGCGTCATTATTCTAAGTTAGTAAACAAGTGTTACCTACCTCTCAAAGGTACACATATCTAAAATGTATTAAATTTAAGATTGTTATTTCTTTGACTGAGTCAATTGATGTACTTTCTATATATCATTTTACTGAAATAAAGAACTTTTAAAACGAATGAATGAATAAGTTGCATAACATTTAATAAAGTATCTAGATTATACTATTTAGCAATTCAAAATCAATAATTTAGTCGCAACTGTGTCAATAACCTTGCGGGCTCCATTATTTTACATAAGCATTCTGAATGTTCGTAAAAAACGGCAAGTATAATTTCCTGGCGCCTAAAGCTTCTTAGAAATCTGATACTAGAATTATATACTCGATTTGTTACATATTTATTATATTTTGTGTATATGTATTTCGTAATATTTCGCGAAATGCTCTAATTCAAGTTGTAGGTTTGGTATTTGTTCTGCCATTTTGAAGTTATACTTCTTTAGTTATGAAAAAATGATAAGAGTGAAATTTTAAGATGCGCGCGCATCACTGTAACACATGTTCCCAAAATTTTCTGACGTAAGCGTCATTCATTATTTTTCTTTTCGTTTCTTCGTCCATTATTAAGACAGGCAAAGGATTCAAGCCCCTACAGCCGTATTCATTATTTAATAATTAACTGTTAAAGCCATCTTTGCAAGATTTTTACAAAATTATTCTATGTAAAAAGGTAGAATAGCACAAGGAATAAATAATTTTAAGGATTTTTGCTTAGTTAGGCCAAATAAGTAGAACTTCTTGCGTGAATGCATAACTACACACACACTTTCTTTAACACAATTTCTTGGTTAATAAAAATAGACAATAATAATATGTAGAGGTGAAAGCACTACTTCAAAAGCACAGAATATATGCTATTCTGTTCTTGCTTTTATGGCTTTTGTTGAGGAATTACCACAATTTAACCAATGTCTCATTCAGGGAGTACTATTGAGATTTTTAGGAAATAGTCGGTTTTAAGAGGTTCAAACTTAAAGTTTAAAGTCAAAGACTGATTAAACTAGCAAGTTATTAGTTTTATTATATTTTTTTCTAAATAGAGCCCTTTCACGTCAATACATCGCTGCATCCGAAGGAACCACTGAGAAAAGCACTTTGCACACTCGTCCTGAGGTTCGGGTTGCCATCCGTTCGAGTTTCCCCGGATTTGTCCTTTGTTTAGAAGGCGTCCGGGCGGGGTTTCAATTGTAGTGTGGGTTTAAAATTATAAAGTCACAGCCGCGCTGGAACGCAATTTCCGAATCACACACACTCCACAAAACAGTGGACTAAAGAAATAAATATTTTATTGAAGTCAGAAACACTCTCGTCAGTTATTAAATAAATCAAGATATAATATGGCAGAGATTTACACAAACTAACACTGTTTTTTATTTTACGGAATAACTTTAAAAAAACAGTTGACGTGTCCGGGTTTTAAGCTCCTCCTGCCTAAGCCAGATTTCAGAGCTGGCAACCCTTCTACAGTTTTTTGAAATGAAGCCACAACTAGGCAGGTGTGGGTTCATTTCAAAACGGCGTCTATAAAACAGTTTCCTCGAAGATTTCTTTTATTTTTGGGAATAAATTAAAAGGTGCATGGTCCGGAATATACGACGGGTGACTAAGCAAATCAACGAGTGACGTTGCCAAATATTTGATCATTCGCCTACAAGGTGCTGTTGTGGTGAAGAAGAATATTAGAGCGAGGTCATTTCTCCCGAACTTTTTTCAAGACAAGTCACAAGAGGCAAACTCTTGTTAGTGTACTCTGCAGTAATTGATTTCGATTCTCTAAAATAATTTTCGCGTCCTTCTGACACCACCATCTATTTTCTCACGCTAAATGGCAACTCTTCGGAAGGAAATACCCACTAAGCAGAGCGGCTGTTTTGCACAGGATGTCGGCTAGGTTGTGGGTACCACAACGGCCCCTATTTCTGCCGTGAAGCAGTAATATATTAGCATTACTGTGTTTCGCCGTGGAATTCCTGGGCAAATGACATTTAATATCTTATGCCCCAAGGTGACGAGCGCAATTGTAGTGCCACTCAGAATATTTGGGTTTTTCAATAATTCTGAGCGACACAGCATTGTAATGGGCAGGGCGTATTAATTACCATCAGGTGAACGTCCTGTTCGCCTCGTCCCTTAATGTCATAAAAAAATCCAGCTTTCGTGCACCGCCATAATGTCGCATTCACATTTGAGTCACCTTCGTTAAATCTGTTTAATTAACTAGGTTTGTTTGTTCCAGCTGATCTTCAAAATGGCATATTTTGGTACGACTGGCTTTTCGCAGTATTCTGAATTAAATCTTGGCGTGCAAAGTCACGGGCAGCCACTTTATAAAAATCGCTCACGTAGAGATCGTGAACCCACGCGCCTGCGAGTGACTAATCCGAGCGCTCGTGGAATAGATCTCACATTTCCTGCGGTCCTACGTTGTCGCAATTCTAATAAGACGTCTGTTCGAGGTACAGATTTATATACAGAGCAACGCCCGCTCTGATACACTGTTCTCATCTATGACTATATATACGTGTTGCAATCACTTTGAATCTTACCTTAAAATTTTAGGCAAAATTTTAAATAGGGAAATCTCGTGCCTGTAGTGTAGCAAGAGCAAAATTTTAAGAACATCTTGACTGTTGCCTCTCAATATCCTCTTGATAATTATATGTATGTACATAGTCACATAAGTGAATTTGCTAGAAACTGTCATAACCATAATGTTAACACCAGGATCAGACATAAACTTATAATGCCTACTACTCGCCGAAGTCGAATTAGTAAGTATTTTGTTGGGCGATGTATATACGACAAGATCCCAGAAAAGGTTCAAAACCAGTGGGAGACCTTTCAAATTCAAATTCAAATATTTTTATTCAAAATAGGATGTGAAATCATTATCTTATTGAAAGTCAAAAAAAAAACTACCACCCATTCCAAAGTGAATGCCTCAGGCCTGAGAAGAATGGACGCAACAAACTCACAGTGCACAGTATGCCGGCGAGATTATGGGCACCACAACGGCGCCTATTTCTGCCGTGAAGCAGTAATGTGTAAGCATTATTGTGTTTCGTTCTGAAATTACCGGGCAAATGAGACTTAACATCTTATGTCTCGAGGTGACGAGCGCTATTGTATTGCCGCTCAGAATTTTTGTGTTTTTCAAGAATCCTGAGCGGCACTGCATTGTAATGGGCAAGGCGTATCAAATACCATCAACTGAAAGTCCTGCTCTTTTCATTCCTTAAATTCATAAAAAGAACATTTGTTTCATAACAACATTTAATACTTTATTACGATATTCAAAATAATGGAAAAAGCCCGCTGAGTTTGTTGCGCCCATTCTTCTCAGGTCTGAAGCATTATTTTTGGAATGGGTGGTAGTTTTTGACTTTCAATAAGTGATGACACATCCTATGTTGAATAAAAATATTTGAATTTGAATTTGTGTTTTCTGTATAGCGAAAGTTTACATATCAAAATAGTGCAGAAAGTTAAAACGTTTTAAACCTTCAAGAGATGCGTTGCGGCCTCTTAAGGTTCTTCTACGGTTAAAATGATCCAAGTCGTGTCGGTTTGCGAAAAGTGCAGCGGATAATTGGTTTTACAAAGTGGCTGTGCGAGGCAAGAATTTCCTCGCGAAAAATGTGCGGTGATGAAAATGATCTGTTGGTAATATCAAGACTTGATATCAACTTGGTATCAACCCCAACAAGTGCTCGATAAAATGCTCACAGAATACCTTTATTTATTTATGGTGTATGTGGATGATGCAGCTACTGTACTCAGTAACTTTTGTATTAATTTACATTTACTTTTTTGACTTACTTGTAAGGCATTGACTATTTGACGTTTGAGTATGTTTGTTGCATCATTTTACATATTATATTGTAATTGAAATGATTTATAAATAGATGGAAATGTAATGTTGATATAAAAGAGTGGCAATGAGTTTCTTGCTACTTCTTCTTGCTAGCTCAACCCTTTACGAAGTAGCGGTAGATTCAATAAGAAAATTATGTTTTTGACATTCATAAGTGTCATTTCCGTGACCTACATAAATAAAGTGATTTTGATTTGATTTGAAGATCTACTCTGAACACTCCCCGTGATATAAAAGGGAGAAGACACAGAAAGATCCAAAGCTATATGCAACGCCAAAGAATGTCAAGTCAAATAAAGTTCATTCAAATAGGCTTTAACTAAGCGCTTTTAAATCGTCACTACAAATATTTCTTTTAAATTACTGAATTTACCATATGTTAGAAAAAAGTTGAGCTCGTGAGAAGAACATACAAGAAACTTAACCTTTCAATCAAATAGAGTCTTTTACAATTGCTGTAATATATCAAATTAGTTTGTGGGGTGCTGCATCTAATATATCAGTCGTGTTTAAATAATATAAATTATTTCATAAAAGGTTATAAAGAATTAACTTTGTAAATAGAAATTATCCTATATTGGATTCATAAATATTTAGAGCTTGAACTCATATTTTGTGTAAGGATGCTTCGTGAACTTGATGGTCGTGATTACTGTCACAATCAGTAATTGCATCAAACAAATACAATGATTTATGAACTATAACACCTCGACAGGTCGACCTGGCACCACAAGCAGCGCCTGTTCACGAGTTAACGAATGTACCAGCCATTCTTCACTATCACTTCGCACATATTTGAGGGAAGGAGACCCGTCTCACGACGTCGCCGCAAGCAATGCCGTTTAGTGAGCATAACGAACCATGTTATAGCATACCTACACATGATAACTAAAAAATAAAATGCAATAACAGTGGATTCTATATTGTTCCTCGCCTAATTAATCAACTACCCTCATCTCTGTCCAATGGAGTGACCCATAAAAATATAAAATAAAAACTAAAGGAATATTTCCTAGGTAATCTTTGATCGCATTGGAATTAATAAGATGGTCATAGGATGCCTGGGAAATGTTTGAAATATCTGTTTTTTGGTTGCTTCGTGTTGAAATAAATATTAGTGTGGTACATATTATCTGTAGTTGATTTCTTGTAGGTATTAGTATGTAAGTAATGTACTTGTAGCCCATTGTTACTTTCTATAGATATTAATAATTGTATGTAGGTATAGAATTTAATGTTAAGATTATATTTATTTTGTAAAAAACTGAAATAAGGCGTAAACTAAGATAATGCATTGAGGTCAAACCTCTGTGGTTTTTACAATGTACCTTATTTGTTCACATTTTGTAAAATATGTATTTCGATAAAAAAAAATAAAAAAAAATGTAGGTTTAAGTACTGATCATAGTGATACAATGTTAAATGATATTTTTTTACATTTTATTCGTATATATTACATTTACTTACATTTTCGATAAATGATACAAAAGTCTTATGGTAACGAAGTAAATACTTTGATCTTAATATCCTCAATATATCTTTGGAATACTGCGTCCATTACTGTTTTTGATCAAGTTGTTGATACAGTGCGACCGCGGCACGTTTTTAAATTAAATTTGGCGTCCGAAAACTCAATCAACGGTATCGCTCTATCCGATACAAAATTTACATTAAACCTCAACTGCATAAGAAATCCTGGTACATGTTGCTAGGATGACACATGATTTCAACCTCTATGAAAGACATTACTATCACCGCTACCATATTTATGTTCTCCTGGTGTCTATGTAGTAATATGTCGTGGGCATGACGTAAGAATATATTAAGGTATACTCACGACATACATAAGACAATCTCTTCTTCAACTATGATCGCCTAGTACCAAAACACTGTATAATGCTTATCTCATTCCCCCGCCGGCTGATTCCTATACTTATTAGTGTCTCAATCGTCTCGTACTTATCTTCTCCTGGTATCTATGTAGTGCGCATGACATGGGAATATATTAGGTATAATCTCTTTTTCAACTATGATCGCCTGGTACTAAAACACTATAATGCTTCATATCTCATTTTCTCCCACGAAATCGTATGAATTTATATGTCTGTCTCTTTTTTATTGTCTCGCTTTTTCGTTTCATCGACTTTGAAATAACAACGATGCTAAAGAAGTTTTCACATTAAAAAGCAATTTAACAAAATTTAGCAAGGGCAAGATACGGGCGCCCGCTATTATAAATTACTCGTATATTTCAAAGTCTTAACCTCTTAATTCTGTTGTCTTATTATCATTAAGGTGTATGCTACTTGTGTTGTCTAACCAGTATTCATTAGAAGTTGCTCTGGTTTCCATAAACACCCACACCTTTCATTCATCAGTCACGTAGGTATAGCATTCGTTTCCTGCTGGGCCCAGTTCTTGCTTAGTCATCGTAGACCTTTTACGACAAGTCATAAGGCTTAAATAACAAGCAATTATTATACTTTGATATGGTGTATAGTAGTTTAATTGGATGTTTTTTCGCGATTAAATTGACGGCCGCATTCTATGTAAACTGGCTCGTTGGCTGCGTACTATTTATCGACAAAGGTCGTAACATCTCGTCCTTTAATTCTTTTTAACCGACTTCAAAAAGGATTAGGTTATCAATTCGATCGGTATTTTTTTTATGTGTGTACACCGATTACTCTGAGATTTATAATCCGATTTACGTAATTCTTGAAACTTTAATTTAATACACCTCTTATGCAAAACTTTACATTTAATATTATTAAAATACGATTATTTGTATGTGCTACATATTGATAGCTCTGAAGTCGGTGCCAAGTCAAATATAATAATGGAACCTACACTCGCCACGCGTGACTTTGAGCGGGATAGCTTCGTCTAGAACAAAACAATCCACGTGGACAGACACGCGTGGCCTGACAACCTAAATAATTACAGTAAGTTAGTTGTTTATAATATTAAGTTTTATTTTGTTTAGGGCTTGGCACCTTTAATATTAATAATAATAGCATTTTATTAATATTTAAGGTTATTTGATAATTTTCAGTTTTTAAAGTCGGTTTTTTAGATCGTAGTTTTTTTAACAGGTTAAATAAGTATACAGATCATCTAATTTTTAACTTCTTCATCTACATATATATAAACTAGTACAAGTTATCAAGTGGAGATCTGTGTCTGACAGAAATAGTTGCTGGCAATTTTATGTTGGAAGTTTGATCAAACGACATTTAATAGTGATCACTTACGGCCGATCCCAATATTCAGTCTAACTCTAACTTGAGATAAAAATCGTAACTATCGTAGACTTTTCTGTCCCAATAAACTAATCGACGGTACTTCACCTTATCCGTATACTCTGTCTGTCAATGGGACGACGTATTGCTTACCAACTATAGAAGTTTGTATGGAAATTGCAATTCACGCGCCCCAATATAAAGCAATAAGAATGTCTTATCGGGTATATTGGGACAGCTTCAGATTATCGACAGCTAATTACTGACAGTAGAAGGTAGTAATTTATCTATATATGTAGATAGTTTATTGGCAACGGCCGTTAGTCAATGAAACCGTATTAGCGAGGTTGGTCTTTTGAATATAAACGGAGTCTTAAGCTACTGTTTAAAAAGAACCAGCGAAAGACCTGTTTTTTAATCAACACCTTCATGGAAATATATTTACTAAAAGAATTACTATTTTGAATTTGGCTGGTTCTGCTATAAGTTCACATAATAATAATTAACAGAAAAATTACCTCTATTACTGTTTAAGAATCTTTATTTCTCACAGAATAATTAAAAACTTGAACTTCAAAAGTACAGGTTAATAAGGGTCTGAGATAGATCTCAGTGAGTGATTGCTTTTTAGATATAAAGATATGGAAACACTATGGTAGAAATTTTGTTGAAAATCGTTAATGATATAAAAAAATTTGGAGAGTATTCAAATCAAATCAAAATCACTTTATTGACTAGTAAGTACAGGAAATGACACTTATTAATCCCAGATTTTCTTTTTCCATTTACCACCACTTCGGAAAAGGTTGAGCCTGAGAAGTGTCAAGAAACTCATTGTCACTCTTTTAAATCAATTTTAGAAATCAGTTTCATTAAAATATAATATGTAGAGTGATGCAAGAAAAATACTCAAACGCTATTTACTCAATGCTTTACACGAGTTAGTAAAAAAACATGTTAATTGATAAATAAAAACAATAGTTATTGTGTTTTTTTTTTCTTTATGAAAATAAGGGACGAGACGAGCAGGACGTTCAGCTGATGGTAATTGATACGCCCTACCCATTACAAATTAGTGCCGCTCAGGATTCTTGAAAAACCCAAAAATTCTGAGCAACACCACAATTGCGCTCGTCACCCTGAGACATTAGATGTTAAGTCTCATTTGCCCAGTAATTTCACTAGCTACGGCGCCCTTCAGACCGAAACACAGTAATGTTTACACATAACTGCTTCACGGCAGGAATAGGCGCCATTGTGGTACCCATAATCTAGCCGGCTTCTTGTGCAAAGAAGCCTCCCACTGGTAAAATTGTGTTCAATATATGCATCATATCATGCATATGCATCATCGTGAAAACCTACACAGCTTAAAGCCCAGCCATTGTTAAATATTATTAAATAATAAATCTCCATGTATTCTTACGAGATTCTTGTACTTAGTCATTATATCATGAGGACACTGCATAATTGACATGTCAATAACTGCTTTGAGAACAAGGCCTGACGATAGAATGTTGTTTAACAAAATGATTAGAATTTTAATAGCATTACATTGATTGATGACTTTAATCACACTTTTTACGTACACAAATCTACACGGCCTTGTCTGTGGCTTAGAATGTATTTAAAAGTTCCGTACCCGATGCGGAGTCAGCAGAAACCCTATTTCTCGGATTCCACTGTTTGTCCTTCTGTCTGTCAGCGGACTGTGCCGCTATAACTTTGCAAGCAATTTTTTAGTGGCTCGATCGACTGTCCTAGTCTACTGTGAGCCTTTCCACTAAGCGCTCAATCTTTAAGATCGCGTCACACGCGCTTTTCTCGTTGTTCCCAAATCTAATACAAATTATGCCCAAAATTCCATAATTGCGCGTCTGTCACTAACCTATAACAAACAGTACGCTGAGTTTGATGTATTTAACTTATCAAAAATGAAGTTAAAAAAAAAACTACGTTTAAAAAAACGACTTCAAAAACTGAAAAGTATCAACTAACTAAAAATGTAATATAATACACCTCTTATGCAAACCTTTACCTTTAATATTAATAACATACAATTATTAATATGTGAAAAATTACGTAAGTCGGATCATAAATCTCCGAGTAATCGTTGTACATACATAAAAAAAAACCGGATCGAATTGAGAACCTCCTCATTTTTGAAGTCGGTTAAAAACGGAAATAATAAAGCATCATCATACAAAAAAAAATAGATAACGCAAAAACGCAGTAGTCACACACTCCAACTCTCTCTCACTCTCTCTCTCTCACACGCACACACACACACTCTTGTAATCTTTTATTTATTAGTATATTATATTATTTTTTAAGTCTATTCTGTTAATATGTGATTTGTTTTTATAATTTAAAATTTAGGTAATCTTTTGTGACTTTATGTACAACCTAGATTATTATTGTAAAAATAATTGTTGTGTACGCTGTCGATTACGTCATTTAATAAATAAATAAAATATGAAAAATTGGTTTTAAAAAGTACACACCTAATATTATTTATTATACAATGACACGGAACCATTCAAATTACAGAATAAATTTTTTAAAACCATAATCTTGAAATATCGATAGCTTTTTTAATTTTTTTGTATTATGATAATTTTTGTAAATATTGTTTATACTCATGTTTTCTTATTTGTAAGATTTTATTCAGAATAATATTTCAGTGAGAAATAAATAGGTTATATATTATATTAAGTTATTTCTAAAATACTTAAATGTTTAGGATTATGTATTTTTTTCTCCAATAAGTAAATAAATGCGAGATCTACTCGTACTTGACTGATTATTTTTTAATAAGATAACTAGAATTACATGTTACTAATCTTTTCAAAATTCTTGCATTGAAAACGTAACATTTTAAAAGGCCCATACAGTTTATATGCTTTCAATCCTTATTGGTTACTAATCTGAATAAAATGTACCTACACAAAAAAAGTACAAGCTATAAGAAAAACTTTTCTGAGAGTAGTACTAAACAAATTCGTCATGCAGAGAAAAAAGTTGTTTAACTGCAAAGAAAAGTGGTAGTTCAAAATAGCTCTGGAATTTTAACTATAACCAACAGTAAGCAGTACCAACCTACAAATTCGCCCTGTGCTGCCCCAGGGCGTAAAAAGAATAGGGTAGTCCCAGGTCCAAGGGTATCGTAAGAGGCGACTACGGGCTTTTTGAAAGTGGGAGAGTCACGCTGCCGTCTTATAACGTCAGCACAATCGGGCCAGACTCGTCCGGGTTACTTACCACACTCGCACAGAATACCGGCGTGAAGTAGCGGCCTAGTGCCGCTATGTTTCGCATAGGTTATTGTCGAGCATTCTCGCTCGGGCTGCACCTCGTATTCTGGGGAGGGCACAGTACCGCGCATATCTAAAGAGAAACAGGGCAGCAACACCACGGCACCCCGCTCCACGCTTAATGTGGACTTCTGTAATATCAGGGATATTCACTCCAATTTAAACGCCGTCCACCACCACCTTGAGACGGCGCATCCGGCCTTGTGTTTCCTTACGGAGACGCAGATATCTCGCGATACGTCAAATTTAACGTACCCCGGGTACAAAATTGAGCATAATTTCATGCCTCATGCCGGGGTATGTGTGTACGTTAGGGAGGATATCTGCTGGCGCCGTCTCGGCAATTTTGAGGGACCTATCTACTCTCTGGCTCCGCGTAGATTTAGAGGACCGCGTCCGCATCTATGCGTGTGTCTACAGGTCCCATAGTGGTAACGCAGAAACGGATCACCTCATGGGCTGCGATCAAGCGGCATTTGATGACGTGCTTGCTCAGATCCCCTCCGCTGAAATTGTAGTCTTGGGTGATTTCAACGGGCACAGTGCCGAATGGCTTGGATCACGTACTACAGACTACGCAGGGCGATCTGTGCATAATTTTACATTGGCGTATGGTCTGTCCCAATTGGTTGAGTCGCCAACGCGGCTCCCGGATGTGGATAGCCACATGCCGTCCTTATTAGATCTTCTGCTGACTACACATCCCGGTGGTTACCAGGTCTCTGTCGATGCCCCTCTCGGAACGTCCGACCATTGGCTGGTCAGGAGTGTAGTGCCTATCCGACGCCAACGTCGCAGACCACCAGCGACCCGCCGCGTTTGGCACTACAAGTCAGCAGATTGGGATAGGATGCGTTCCTTTTTTGCATCCTACCCTTGGGGCAGGGTTTGTTTCCCTTTGGATGATCCTAGTGCCTGCGCCAGTGCAGTAGCCGATGTGATACTGCAGGGCATGGATATTTTTATACCAAGCTCTGTAGTACGGATCGGTGGCAGATCACAGCCCTGGTTCGATGCGTCAGTTAAAGCAGCATCTGACTGCATAAAAACAGGCGTATCGAACTTGATTTGCGGCGCTGGGCTCAAAGGATCCAAACTGCAAGGTTCTGAAGAGGAAATATAACCGTGCCTCCAGATTTTTTAAGCGGCAAATCACCCGTGCGAAATCGAAGCACGTCGTCAAAATTGGCGAGCAGCTTTCCAGTTACCCGACCGGAACACGGAAGTTCGTCGTTGTCGAAAGCTGCTCTTAGTAACTTCAACCAGCCGTCCATGCCGCCGTTGCACATAAAGAATCACAGACACCCTGGCCCATACGGCAAAAGAGAAAGCCGATCTCCTGTGCACTCTTTTTGCCTCCAACTCGACTCTTGACGACAACGCAAAAACACCGACCATCCTGCGGTGTCAGAGCTCCATGCCTGAAGTACAGTTCCGACAGAAAACTGTTAGGCGACCTCTATTTTCGTTAAACGTCAGGAAGTCGAGCGGGCCGGATGGCATTTCTCCAATCGTGCTTAGAACGTGTGCCCTTGAGTTGACGCCGGTGCTAACGCGTTTATTCTGGCACTCTAATTCAAAAGGCGTAGTCTCTGATTCATGGAAGTCAGCCCTTGTTGATCATCCGATCCCAAAAAAAGGAGACAGTTCGGATCCGGCAAACTACAAGCCTATTGCTATTACCTCCCTACTCTCCAAAATCATGGAGAGCATAATTAACCGCCAGCTCTTGGTATACCTTGAGGGTCACCAGTTGCTCAACGACCGGCAGTACGGCTTTCGCCATGGTCGGTCGACTGGCGATCTTCTGGTATACCTAACACATAGATGGGCGGCGGCTATTGAAAGCAAGGGGGAAGGCCTGGCAGTTAGCCTGGATATAGCGAAGGCCTTAGATCGTGTATGGCACAAGGCGCTCCTCGCAAAACTTACATCATTTGGGCTTCCCGAGAGCTTATGCAAGTGGACCTCCAGCTTCCTCACTGGGCGCAGCATACAGGTCGTTGTCGACGGTTATTGCTCGAATCCCAAGCCCGTGAACGCTGGAGTGCCCCAAGGCTGTGTGCTATCTCCACCGCTGTTTCTTCTGCATATCAATGATATGTTGGACACCGCCAACATACATTGCTATGCAGACGACAGCACTGGTGATGCCGTATACTCGGGCCATGCAGGTCTCTCTCGGGAAAACGTCGACCAGTGCCGGAAGAAACTTGTGTCTTCTACCGAATCCTCTCTCGAGAAGGTCGCGGAATGAGGTAAGTTGAACCTTGTCCAATTTAACCCCCAGAAGACTCAATTTTGCGCGTTTACCACTAAAATTACCCCATTTGCCGTATCACCGCTCTTCGAGAACACTTCTCTTAAAGCCTCGCCTAGACCCAGTATCGGAATACTGGGTCTCGAAATCTCGAGCGATTGCCAATTCCGTGGCCAGCTGGAGGGCAAAGCCAAATTGGCTTCGAAGAAACTGGGCGTCATAAATAGAGCGCGGCAATACTTCAAGCCGGCCCACATTCTAGCGCTCTACAAAGCACAGGTCCGGCCTCACATGGAGTATCGCTGTCATCTCTGGTCTGGCGCACCCCAGTATCAGCTCGATCCATTTGTCCGCGTGCAACGCAGAGCAGCTCGAATTATCGGGGACCTAGCGCTCTGTGAACGGCTGGATCACTTGGCGTTGCGTAGAGACGTTGCTTCATTGTGTGTCTTATACCGCATTTATCACGGGGAGTGTTCCGAAGAGCTGTTCATCCTGATTCCTGCCGCCGAATTTCACCTTTGCACGACACGCCACAAGTTACGATATCATCCCCACCATCTGGATGTGTGGCGGTCCTCCACAGTGCGGTTTTCAAGGAGCTTCTTCCTCGTACTACAAAGCTTGATGAGCTTCCTTGTGCGGTGTTTCCGGGACGATACGACATGGGTACCTTCAAGAAAAGCGCGTACACCTTCCTTAAAGGCGGGCAATGCTCTTGTGATTCCTCTGGTGTTGCAAGATATTGTGGGCGGCGGTGATCACTTAACACCAGGTGACCCGTACGCTCGTTTGTCCTCCTATCCCATAAAAAAAATAAGACTTGACAGTATGTATAACAGGATAAAATAGTGTTCATAGCTCCAAATGCTATATTTTCACTACAAAACTTGCCTAAAAACACCTTTTTTACCTGTTTTCTGCCTACCCTTCGCCTTAACCTAGCCCACGCCTAAATCGAACTTTTCTAACACTTCCGAATTTGTCCACGATAACGGCACACATATGGTTGTCTGGCGCCATCTTCTGCCGTCAGTAATGGGCAAGCATTATTATGTTCTTACGTACTGTTTTTGAAATTACTGGACTAATGAGAGTTATCATCTTATGTCTCAAAGTGACGAGCGTTATTGCAGTGCCGCTCAGAATCTAGCAACCTAAAACTTAAACGCTATGTTATTTTCCATAGTACATGACAACGTATGTCCAGTATTTCATAATAATTGGTTGAAATGTTTGGGCGTGAATGCGTAACAATCAAATAAACACATTTTCAATTATCTAATTCTCAGTAAGGATTACAACACATAATATTTGTCATTTGCTAAAGACTTAAACTTTATGACTCAATCTTATTCCTATATAAGTAGAGACTACATGCCTTATTTGATTGTAATTAAGATATATTTAATGTGAAGCAAATGATTTAAAATAGGTAATCAATTAATGATTGCAAGGTCTTTTTGAATTATGTCGCACACCTTTAGAAAATGACAGGAAATGGCCGTATTCTGTTTAAATTTGGAATTGTCTTGTTTGTGTTCAAGTTCGTGGACTAAGGTGTTGGCAAATGCTGTGTGCTCCTATATTTCTTATTTTTAGGAAGATAAGGAAAAACCAGCCTTCGGGTCACCTCATGTTAAGCGATCACCGCCGTCCACATTATCTTGCAAGACCAGAGGAATAACAGAAGCATTTCCGGCCTTTTAGAAAGGTGTACGCACTTTTTTTGAAGGTACCAATATCGTATCGTCCTGGAAACACCCCGCAAGTAAGCTCATTCGATACTTTGGTTGAACGTGGAAGAAAATTCTTTGAAAAAAAGGAAAGGAAAGAAAAAGAACGCCAGACAATGATGGTAGGGAAGGTATCCAAATTTATGGCATGTCATACGTCTTCTCAAGATTAGTCTTAGATCTTAAATTACTTGTAAGTATTATTTCAAACATTTTTCATACAAAGCTTTCGCTTCCTGGTTATCAAAATAACCAGGAAGCGAAATTATTACCAAAAAGGCTTTGTATACTATAGAATTTGGTATTGAAAAATCTATGAATGCAGTCTTAATTAGATTTGAAAGTGAAATGAAGTCTTATTCCTGTTTTTTTTTAAATATCTCACCGCTGTGTTGCAGTCTATGTTCGTGCTCCCTACTAATATTATAAATGTGAATGTAAGTTGCACTGAACCGATTGTGATGAAGCTTGAGAAAGGACATAGGCTTCCTTTTATCGCGAATAAAAGGATTGGCGGGTTTGAAATAGGAGGTGGAAGTTTGTATAGAAGTTCGTCATTATCGAAGATAACACCATGAAAATGTGTATTTAGGCACTTGATAAATAAATATTTGTTCTAGCGTTTTTAAATTTTAGACCTGTGTGGGGATGAGAGTTCTATAGTTGGTAGGTTATAAAAATGTATTAACGATAGCAGTCTGTTGTGCATTATTTGCAAAGTGAGTATATAAAAAATTCTGCCCAAAGTAACTATTGCACACGCACGAAGTCGCGGGTAAAAGCTAGTAGAAGATACACAGAAGTACAGTTACTTAGAGAAAACATCTGACTTTATTATAAAAGAGGAAACATTTTCCCTTACAACTATTGTGTATTTCATGTAGAGTACGCTGAGTATATTTCGTACACATTGTTATTGCGAGATATTCGTAAAATAATTATTGAGTTTGTTTTATGACTGTAAATGTTTGTCAGTTTGTTTGACCTAACTTGCTCATTTGCTTTGCAATTGTGTGAACTAGCTTGTGGCGGCTACAATATGATAAATAGTAAACAAGGATTTAACTAGGTTACGTCTGTCTAGTTAAGTCTAATGTTTGTTATTATATTTCGTTTATATCTTACTTCGTCTTACTTACTTAACAACCGAAAGACGTCCATTGCTGGACAATGGCCTCCTCATAGCCCTCCACGACAGCAGGTCCTGCGCTGCCCTTATCCAACCTATTCCGGCGATTTTGACCACGTCTTCCTGTACGTGGTCGCCATTTGCTGCCCCAACGGCTTCCTGTCCTTCGAGCTATGCGCCTTGCCCACTGTCACATCAGTTTTGCAATTGTTCGGGCCATTTCGGTGACTTTGGTTCTCGTACGGATCTCATTTCTGATTAGATCTCGCAGAGTATGAGCTTTCATATAAGGCCCATAATTAGCGACCACGTCTGCGTTCAGAATATCTTCACTGGCAATACACGCTGGTTAATAATAACCTTAGTCTTCAGACACTGTGGTTGTAGAGAAGATTTTACAGAGCCTCTCGAACGCTGCCCATCCGAGTTGGATTCGACGAGTGACCTGTTTCGCGAAATTAGACCTGTCTAACTGGATTGTTTGTCCAAAGTACTACTCGTCAAAAATTTTGAGACTATTGTTCCCAACTATTACGAAAGTAGGTGCGAACAATATTATGTTTATCTACATGCAGTGTTTGCTCTTCTCATGAACTTCTTCCATTAGGCCAGTAGACGAATTTTACCACCGTACATCAAGTTTAAATTTAACAGGCGCCACGTTGAGGTCCGGTGTCTCAAAACCACTCGTAACATTACAAATTACTTGATACAGGAAGATATTCCATAAAGAGGGCCTATCTCTTCCCGAACCGACGAACGAACGACTTTCAAGCTTAGAAAATACCCTCACTTCGAAAATAGACACTGAGTCTCTTGATATGTGGTATCGCAGATGTTTTTGGGCGGCTGTTTTTCGCTTTCCATGAGGTGTGCCACTTGTCCGTCACACCCACTAATACAATAAAAACCCAATGTCAAACGATCTCCGACCGCGTTATTTCTGCCACTTACAGTTGTACTTATTAAGAAAACAAGAATAAAAAATTGGACTAAATTATGTTGCTTCATATTTATTCCAGCCATTTTCTACAGAAAACCAGCAAGCCCGCCTGCATAGGAGGCGTAGTTCAGGCCTCGTGTCACTAACGATACAGGTAACCAATTCGTCTCCGTAAATTGTTTGAAGTTTTCTCTAAAACTAATTTGGATTACTCTTTTGGAGAGAAGTACTCAACACAGGCTTGCCATTCTAGAACCATTTTACAATTTAGGCTTGTTATGCGCACTTTCAAAGAAGGCATATGCTTAATAATAAACGTAAAAATAAAACTTACGGGTATTTGATAGAAGGAACCATTGTTGACCGTGGGATATGAAGTTAGGGGAACCACTGGAACTGACCCATTTCGCAGCAGAATAGGTCCCTGAAGTGGTGTTACAGATGGGTTGCCCGCACCTGAAATTTACAATAATCGCCAAATAAAAGTACCGTTTGCAAACTTCAACATTCCCTATACATATAACTGAAACACAATTTTTTTTTTCATCAAACCCATTCGTGTGGGGGGTATTTATGGATAGGACTTCAATAATGATAATGAGGTTTCTAATATTATTTTTTTCTAAACTGAATACTTTGCTCAAGAGACACTTCCAAAGTGGTAAAATGTATCCCTCCCCCCTCTGTTACTTCTAAATTAAGGGAATGACAAAACTAATCAAATATATGATGTACATTACCATGCGAACATTCACCTAAATTTGGTTTGAACGAGATCTAATTAAGCAGTTTTTTTAATACGTCATAAATCGGAAACCCCAATTTACCTTTCATTCAATCAACATATGAATATTATTATTATTATTAAAGAATTTTTATATTATTTTACTTGCTGCTACGGAACCCTTCATGGGTGAGTCCGACTTGCAATTGACCGCTTTTTTAGTTTGTTATGATGAGTTTAGTTTATAATAGTTCAAGAAAGACCTAATAGAATAAGTAAAACTCAGGATAGAGGTCCAGCATATATACAATTCTGCCTCATCTCCAGTACTCCAAAGATGAGAGGAGTATAGTCGTTTTGTTTTTCAGGCAAGGATTTATGGACCTATTGAAGAACTTATTGATCCTTTCCGCTACTGAGTGATGCGTGAGCTGTTTCAAAGAGTCATTACGAATTGTCTCCCGCGAAGACTCGATGAATTAACCTTCTGGATTTCGCCACATCCACATCCACCATAATGTAGATTATCTATACAAAAGTCCGAAGAATATATGATATAGTCAGTTCCTGTGTTTATTTGAGGACCATGTAAAAGTTAACTCTATCGAGATCTGGCGTGATTTAGAGTGTGTGCAACGGTGCCCAGTTGACGGGCGATATTTCCAAGTGCTAAGATGTCTTTATGACGCTGAGTCAATGAATGTATAGAATCGGCAGACTGACCTTAACCAGTTGCGTCAAGGTGTGAGCCAGATGCTGAACAGCCTGGCTGATTCTGCTCAACGCATCGCTCTCTGGCGGAACTTGGACATAACCTTGATTATGTTTAAAAAACAGTTTAGCCCAGAAGTGGCTGATCACGGACATACCCTCACGTTCCGCAATATGTTTACTGAGGGCTGAAGTTCCAATTACGCAAGACACCAATAACTTCGAAAAGAAGCCAAATGATGAATAAAGCTGGGCTGTACAGCATTTAGGTGAATTCATGGAGGTCATAATTCCCAAAAAACAAACTTCGACCAGTGAGCCCTATCCGTCATGACCTACATACACAAAATCATAAAAGCGTAAAGTTTAAATATAAAAAAAAGTTGGATAATATATTCCCCATATAGCATATGAGAATTCATCCCCATTTTCTCCCCTTTGGGGGAAATAATCATAATTATTATACTTAAATAAAAATATATTTTTTAAGTTTTGCCTAAAAAGTTTTGGTTCTTCTTATATTCGTATGAGTGTCAAAATTGTTTTAGGTTTCCTGGTTTGGATTCAAGGCCAAGATATGAATCGCGTGCAAATTTTTGTTCGTAGTATAAAATGGGTGAAAATTAAGTTTAAATTCCGTTACAAACACAGATTTCTATAGACCAAGCTAAAATAAGGCGCATAGTAAAAAATACAGAACTTACTGTATCATACTTAAATTCAAATCTAGCTTTACGTAATCCAATACGAATAAGTTCAAGGTCATTCGTGTTACATAGACGAACGTTAGATGACTTTCATTTTCATTTAAAAGCATTCGAGATATTCACAAATTGATGCAACGGTACGTGTTCCTAGCTAGTATTTGGTTATATTTTGTACTATACACCGTTTGAGCGGTTTTTTATAGAATAAAGTATCCTCGCGTATTTATACTGGGACAGGAATTCATCTCAGTGATGTCAGTAGAAGTGTGAGCAACGATGTGGTCATTAAGGTGTAGTAATGAATCCCCTTCCTGCCCGATCTGTTTGCAGTGCTACCATGAATCGTTCCACTGCAAATCTTATCATTTTATTTATGGATGAGAAGGACAAACGAGCATACGTGTCACCTGACGTTAAGTGATCACCGCTACCTACTTTTTTGATTTATTTTATCATTTATTATTTGTACAAATAAAACTGAAAACAAAATTTTATGAACGATGCGGGACTCGAACCCGCGACCTCTCGCGTTCCGTGCGAGCGCTCTTTCCAACTGAGCCAACCGTTCGAGTGTCGTATCATTTATAAAATCTTGTATGCTTTGATCAACTCTCAGGTTGTGGCTTCATCTACGGGATCTACTTTACAGTTGATAAACTGCTCAACCCCAATATTTGCATATTAGGAAATTGACTCTTTCAAATCTATCTTTTAAATCTAAACAATTTGTTATGTTTTTAAAGTGATAACTCTCACTTCTGGGATTAATTACACAAATAAAACTGACCTGAAGAGAAACCTGAGAATTACACAAAGCATACAATCTATATATATAAAAATGAATTGCTGTTCGTTAGTCTCGCTAAAACTTGAGTACGGCTGGACCGATTTGGCTAATTTTAGTCTTGAATTATTTGTGGAAGTCCAGGGAAGGTTTAAAAGTTGAATAAATAGGAAAATGCTGCTAAATTAAATAAAAACAACAAATTTGTTTTTCCTTTGATGTGTCCATACATAATTTCTATGAGAGAATTTATTGACGCACGGTTTGACAGTTCTGCTGTGAAACAATTTCATTACGACAGCAGGGTGCATATTTTGCGAAGTAATTCTTGATGTTAATATATATTATTGACAAATTCATATAAAACTATTATTTTATTTATTATATACAGAACAACGTCTGTCGGGTCAGCTAGTATTTTATAATAATTTCCAAAGATGTCCAACATCCTCATTATTCAAGTATACTTAAAGACGCAGATTTCAAAACAAATGTCTGTGTTACAAAATTTTATAGGTTTTATTCAAGGAGTCTTAAAACTAGATCAACAAATCGACTAATTTAATTGGTTTGACTAAGTTTATGCAATTTACAGCAGTTGAACAGGTGTAGTCAAAATTCAAATGAGCGCAACTAAGATGCAAATATTACGAAATACTTTAGCTTTGGAAAAGTTGAAGTTGCTTCATTGATTTTACGTAATGCACAACAAAAATGTCGTTTGGAATCAATCTGAGAGTCTAGTGAATACTTAATGGATTGGGAAATTAATTGATTTAGTCGTTTGATTTATTTGAAGATTGAAGAGACCTCAGATTTGTTATCAATAATAATGATCTTAAACGGACAGATAAAGATACGCGATTAGTTTACTTTAGTTATTTTCATAGTATTATGTCCTATGGTATATTGCTATGGGGCGATGCTGCCGATATCAATACCATATTTGTGCTGCAGTAAAGGGCAATATGCGCTATTTATAACATAGGTCTTAAAAATCATTGAGAGCAAAATTTAATGAAATAAACGTTTTGACTATTGCTTCTCAATAAATTCTTGATAATGTTTTATAATATGTTACTCGTTATAAGCAAATTAAGAAATTTGCTAGAAACTGTTAGAATCACAATTTTACACCGAGAACAAACATAAACTTTTACGGCCTTACAAATTAAATTGGCATAAAGTTAAAACTAAGCATATACCAAGAATATGTTAAATGTTTACAAATAGACATTTGGCTTACGATTGGTTTGTTCGGACGTATAACGTTTCCCGCGTTTATTTGCAATGCAGCTTGTCATTAGGAAAACTTCAGAATTATCATTGGATTGACATATTGTAAACCTTTTGCATTTTCTGTGTTTATCACCAGTTATATCTTTATACCAAGTTTATTTGTAGGGCCGATAATGTCTACTACTCGGTTAAGTGGAGTTATTAAGTCTTTTATTGGGCGATGTATATGCTATTACAATTTGATCCCAGAAAATTATTTACAAAACAAATGTGTTACGAAATTTAAAAGAATTTTTTAAAACGTTTGTGTGGTAAACTGCTAGTTACTATAACATAAATGACTTTCTTAATGATACCACAGATTGGTAACAGAGGGACCGCCCTCAGGCTATTAAATAATAAATTTTATTGTGCGATTTTACGTTGTAACCATATTTTTATAAAAAGTCTGAGGCATACCGTTTCGAATGTTTGGTAGTTTTTGACTTTCAATAAGTGATATTATATCCTATTTTTAAATAGAAATAATTGAAAAGATGGATGGAATGTAAATAACTTTATAAGGTTTGATTTTTTTGGGTCAATCAACGAAAATCCAATTACTACGCCCCACTGACCACCTTTCTTTGTGTCTGTCAACAACAAACAATTAACAATGGTAAATCCCATAAGACTTAGAATCCTACGAATATCTGCCCTTTCTCGGCGTGAGTCCGAGCAGAATGGGATATCGCCATGCCATTTTAATGGCTGACAGGCTTGCCCTGCATGTTTCAGTATGACAACTCTCTGTGTTATCCCTACTTATATTTTTATGGAATAGAAGGACAAACGAGCGTTAATATTCCTAACCTGGTGTTAAGTGATCACCGCCGCCCACATTCTCTTTCAACACAAGAGGAATCACAGGGGCGTTTCCTGCCTTTAAGGACGGTGGTTGTTTTGAAGGAAAACCCATGTAGTATCGTTCCGGAAACACCGCATAGCTTTGTAGTACGTGGAAGAAAGCAAACTTAAACATTTTATTGGGATAAAACCTTTGGTTGCGAATTCAACTGGCAACTACTAGTATAGTATATTAGTAGTATAGATGATCTGACAGCCCGATAATTCGTGACCAAGTTTGATTTGTCAATATGTGTGTTAGCTAGTGGTTTTATATTAAAAATACTATGGAGCAAATGCCAAACGTGGCTAAGGGTTTACGACTTGCCGATCAAAATCGATTACAGTCTTAGATAATATATAAATCTAGATAGAGTCTCGTGCTCTTAGACAACCGACAAAAACAGGCCAGGAATATTTGTTCCGTGTGCGTGATAAGTTAAGTCTTACTACACTCGCGATATGTATGACACTTTGTGTAAGTGTGCGTGAATTGCTCAAAATAGAGGCTTATTCTAAACTCAATTTTTATCGACGTTTTAACAGCTGTCATTTTCTATTTAGACGTATAAAATAAACTAAGATTACAGTAACTACAGATTCGCTTTCCATTTCTATCTAGATGTTCATCTATCTCGCGATCTTTGTATGTTAATACCTAGAGTTTCTTGCGCCGCTTCTTCTCTCTCAGAGCGCCATTTGTTTCCGAAGCGGTAGTAGTATCTAGTATATTAGAAATGACATCAAAAAGAATTCTAAAGGAATCAATTTTGAGAAAATAAATGCCTTTTATGCCTAGTATATTGTAAATCTATGGTAAATTCCGATTTTTCTTACGTGTTGCTATGGGGACCTCTCTTGTTTCTTTTTATAAATATGGATATACCTCTCAAGTTCCTTTTAAAAACCAAGATCCAAAAAGTAGATCCTGTAGATGAAGCCACAACCTGAGAGTTGAACAAAGCATACAAGATTTTATAACGATACATCACTCGAACGGTTAGCTCAGTTGGTTAGAGCACTGGCACGGAACGTCAGAGGTCGTGGGTTCGAGCCCCGCATCGTTCATAAAATTTTGTTTTCATATTTTATTTGTTTATTAATCCTAGAAGTGAGGGTTATCACTTTAAAAACATAACAAATTGTTTAGATTTACAAGAGCGACATCTCAAGTCAATTTCCTAATATGCAATTATTGGGGCTGAGCAGGTTATCAACTGTAAAATAGATCCTGTAGATGAAGCCACAACCTGAGAGTTGAACAAAGCATACAAGATTTTACAACGATACATCACTCGAATGCTTAGCTCAGATGGCAGAGCACTGGCACGGAACGCCAGAGATCGTGGGTTCGAGTCCCGCATCGTTCATAAAATTTTGTTTTCAAATTTTATTTGTGTAAAAACCAAGATGTGTAAGGCTTGAGATCTATAAAGGGATCTTAGACTATGCTCGGACCTTATTCACGTAAAACTCAGCCGAGTTTAAGCTTAGAGCAAACTTTGATTTGGCATTAATAGTCTTGACAGCTGAGATTATGCTGAGCTTAATCTAAGACAGACCAATAGAAAGGTCAAGCGCGCGTTTCATTATACACAGTACATTGACTATAATTATTATTATACAAATTTTTACAATAGAAGGTATACTAAATTATAACAGTGTCCAAAACCTATTTGATTATTAGTTTTATTGAAATAAGTGGAAATCGATGAACGATGCGAAATTCGGATTTGTTAACTTATTTCTGGCCACAACACTGCGTTGCGGCGTCGCATCGTAAAAATCTACGAGTACGACGCCAACGGCGGAAACAATAGTATTACGTTATTCAAAAGAATTGTTAATAAACGTTTGTGTGGTAAAGGTTACTATGACATAAATTACTTTCTTAATGATACCACAGATTGGGAATGGAGCAACCGCCTATCAGGCTATTAATTAATAAGTTTAATTGTACAATATTACTTTGTAAACATATTTTTTTGACGATTACAAAATGCCCGCTGAGTTTGTTGCGCCCGTTCTTCTAAGGTCTGAGGCATTCGTTTTGGAATGGGTGGTAGTTGTTGACTTTCAATGAGTGATTTCACGTCCAATTTTGAATAAATATATTTGAATTTGAATTTGTAAGATGGTACGGAATTTCGTGTACAAGTCCGATTCGAACTTGATTGCTTTACGTTTAAAGGTCTCCTTCCTGTGTTAAACTAAACTGCTTGATATTTGTAAATTTGCATGTTAACTGATTTCGATAAAATCAAATCGCTTTGACAATTAAAATAATGTGAATGCAAATCGGCCAGTCTAGCAACCGTTGACAAAGAAACCAGTTTAGGTATAGCACTAAAAGGTCGGTATTTGAAAGGATTAGATTTGGAGCAAATATAATATAGGCTTTCGGGCTACTTGGTTGTACTGGAGAACATTCAAATTGTTAGCTTGATAGGTTTGATACCTAATATTTCATACACTAAAAGCGACTTACAACAGCCATTGCTGAGTAACTAACAAGTAATGTATTTGGACTTCCAAATACATTATTTCATAGACTTTTTGTCGAAACGCCACAACTGCCATCAAATTTTACAATTCAAATATAATTTTAAACCTTAGCGGCAAACCGATATTGACTATAAATATGCAAATGTTTAAAAATATAAGGTTTTATAAAAAAAAAATATAAAAATCGACAGCGCCATCTGTTGGTACTTCGTGGGATATAGTTTAGATGGTCCCTCTATTACCGTAATGCTTCATTATTTCAGTATAAACATTTGAGATTTTTTTATAGTAGTAAAAATGCGTTAATTATATTATAATTATGTATTAAATCTTAATTTAGATTTAGACTAACTAAAGTTACATTTTTACTAAATTTTCTTATTTTTACTTCATTGTGTTACGTAACTTAATAAAAATTTTGACACACCTACACAAAATATCTCTCTTTAGATTCATTTTCGCTGTGCTTTTGACTAGATAGTTCGCTTTTAACAAATTACATGAATCTCATTGAAATTACTCGAATGAAAATATGTGTCACAGTGCTAGAATGTGTGCACAAAGAAACAATATCAAACCTGTTATAGCAACAATTACATTATGAAGCATCTGTAAGAGTAGATAATTGCGTAACTAAAATGCCTCGGCGTGTACGCAAGTTAACTATGAGATTTATTTCATTCGTACTACCCCGACTTCCTGCCCAAATATTTTTATTTATGAAAAAGGAGGACAAACGTGGTGTTAAGTGATCACCGCCGCCCACATTCTCTTACAACACCAGAGGAATCACAAGAGCGTTGCCGGCCTTTTAAGAGGTGTATGCGCTTTTTTTGAAGGTACCCATGTCGTATCGTCCCGGAGACACCGCACAAGGAAACTCTTCTACAGCTTTGTAGGAAGAAAGCTCCTTGAAAATCGCACTGTGGAGGACTGCCACACATCCAGATGGTGGGGATGATATCCTAATTTGTGGCGTGTCGTGCGAAGGTGGAATTCGGCGGCAGGAATTAGGTGAAATAGCTCTTCGGAACACTACCCGTGATAAATGCAGTAGAAGACACACAATGAAGTGATGTCTTTACGCAACGCCAAGTGATCCAGACGTTCACAGAGTACTGGGTCCCCGACAATTCGAGCTGCTCTGCGTTGCACGCGGTCAAATGGATCGAGCTGATACTGGGAGAATATAATTAAATGCTATAATAACCTTCCTGAAAAGTACCTCTTTAATGATTTGAAATGAGCCTAAACTACAATACAGTAATAGAATACTTCAACTTCATACTAGAGAGCACGAAACACGCTCACACGCACACATACACACGATTGACAGAGCAGCCAAGCAATCTTGGGAAGACAAAACTATTGAGAGCCACGCCGTACGCTGCCGAGACTATTCGCTATTCGAGTTAAATTAGCTGCACTGCACTGCGCCTCTCGCATCAATCCGTAATTTACTAAATAATAAAATACTATTATTTGTATGTGCTACATATTGATAGCATTGAAGTCGGTGCCAAGCCAAATGTAATAGGTAGGTAGTACCTACACTCGCCACGCGTGACTTTGAGCGCGATAGCGTCGTCTTGAAAAAAACAACTCAAGCGGACAGACACGCGTAGCCAGACGACCTTAATAATTACAATCAGTAAGCTGTTTATAAAATTAAGTTTTATTTTGTTTAGGGCTTGGCACCGACTTAAAACCTATCAATAGGTATCATAGAAATAAAAGTATTTTATTAATATTAACCGTAAAGGTTTGCATAAGAGGTGTATTTAGTAAAATTTTTACTTATTTGATACTTTTCAGTTTTTGAACTCGGTTTTCTTAAACGTAGTTTTTTTTTGTATGTGCCAACCCTAACACTCTGCCCAGACGTAGCTGTAGGTTTAAATATTTTAGATGACAGCTGCGTTTTATTTTGTATCTTATCTATTAATATTATGTCTAAAAAATTATTTCCATGTATCACTGTGCTATTTTGACTTTCCTAAGCTGACTCCTATTCAACGCCCACGTCTGACAGCCATACGTTAGGGACGGGATTATACATCTATTGTAAGCGTTATTTATTACCTACGTACAAAATCAACAGAAAAGTTGTACGAAAATCTCAGACCTAGTTTAGTGGGCAAAATGTTAGGCAACACTATTATTTTCTTCTGGTGTTCTATATAAAACTGAGACAGTCTTTAAAATGAATGTATTTCACCGTATACCTATTTTCTTACTGTTTGTAAAATTTATACTTGCAATCGCTAATATTCTCCGCACGAATAATGTAGATACTGTTTACAATTAGTACTCCTAGTTTAAATGAATAAGTATAAACATTATTCAACATTACGGAGCTAATAAGTGCAAGTTTAATGGAGACTGGAAATAATTCTAAAGTCTTATTATATTACCTATACCTGGTACTGTGATAAAAAAAGCATACAATAGTTCAACTAACATGGAAGGTAAAGCCAATTTGGCTTGGAAGAAGCGTCATAAATAGAGGACGGCAATTCTTCAAGCTGGCCCACATTCCAGCGCTCTACAAAATGAGTTAATAAATATTACTGTCAACTCTGGCGCACCTCAGTATCCAGTGAAATTTCTAGTTTCAAAAAAAATCAAGTATTGGTATGGTAGTCAGGTAAATCTTGTGGTATGGGCGGAAGAGTTTTCTGAGCCTTACAGTATGGAGTGTGGAGTAAGGCAGGGGAGATTGACCTCACCTAATCTCTTCAGCCTGTACATAAATTAATTCATCGAGGGGCTCAGTAGCATGTATCTCGGTTGTCACGTCGGTAACTTATGCGTCAATAACATCAGCTATGCGGATGACATGATGCTGCTGTCCCCCACGGTAGAGCACGCTCAAAAAACTCCTTAAAGTCTGTAAGTCTCATGCGGTTCTACATTGTCTCCTATTCAACGGAAAGAAAAGTGAAGTCCATGGTATTTAAGGCTGGTAACAAGTGTCCAAGAGTCATACCACTAATAAAACTTACCGATGAACCTCTAAAAAGAGTAGACCAATTTAAATATCTTGGGCATTTTGTAACCGAAGACTTAAAAGATGATGTAGATATGGAGAGGGAACGCAGGGCGCTGTCGATTAGGACGAATATGATAGCACGCATATTCGCGTGTTGCTTGACAGCAGTTAAAATAACTCTTTTTAAGGCGTACTGCACATCGCTCTGCTCGAGTAGCCTGTGGGCGTACTACATTAAAAAAATGATACAGTCCTGCGAGTTCAGTACGAGTATAACAACGCCTTCAGAGCACTATTGGAGCTGCCAAGTTTTTGTAGCGCGTCAGCTATGTTTGCACACGCAGAGGTCGATAGATTTAGCGCCATTCTACGCAAAAAAGCGGCTTCTCTCTTCCGCCTAATATGAAGTAGCAGCAACAGTTATTTGAAGGCGATAACTGATAGTGGGGCCTGTCCGTATGTTGGCCATATGATAAGAATTAATATTTCCCTTCGTAGTTACAATTACTAACACAATTAGATTATAAGTTTACTCACAATGGATCTTAGTTATCTGGAAATAAACTGTTTTATTGTTTGTTATTTTTCCATAAAACAAACGTTTCCCAATAACTCAAAGTTAAACAACCGACATTGAAAAGTGAAACCAAGGATAGAACGCACGTTATACAATTACGTGAATGTGTTATGTAGATGCAAAGGTTAAGATAACAAACCACACACTTATAAAGGTTTTGACCAATCCTTAGACTAACTGGTTTGTGAAGCAATGATGAATGAAACGCACCATTTTTACATAAACTCTTCAAATACTTAATATGTTATAGTTGCATTTGTAAAGAATGAACATGATACATTGGCTGCCCTAAAAGTATCGGGAATGGAATATTTCCACTATTCCTGTCATATTAAATTCTTTTTAATTAAAAACTCCTTGGTTTTAAAAATCGAATACCATTTATTTGAAAAAAAGATTCTCGGTCTTGTCACAAGGTATTGTCAAACTTGTTTAGTCGTTGAGAAAATGAAATTGACTCGAGAAAATTCTAGAGCGATGATTTGTTATGACTTTCGAAGTGGTTTAACACAAAAACAGTGTATTGACCGGATGATTTCTGCATTGGGTGATGAAGTCCCATCCCAAACCACAATTTATCGCTGGTTTGCTAAATTTCAAGTGGACGTGTCAAGCTCAGTGATGATCCCCGTCAAGGTCGTCTAAAAACTGCAGTCACCAAAGAAAACGTTGATGCTGTGCGTAAGTTGATTGAGGAAGATCGACATGTGACATACCGCGAATTTCAGGCAACCTTAGACATTGGCATGAGTCAAATACAAATAATCTTGCATGAACAATTAGGTGTAAAAAAGTTGTTTTCCCGATGATAACCGCATTTGCTCTGTGAAGAGCAAAAAGCGGCTCGCGTTACTTGGTGCGTCAGAACTCTTGAAAGATTCCACGCAGGATCCTCAAATGCTGTATACAACATCGTATCAGGTTACGAATCCTGGATATACACGTACGAACCCGAAACAGAAAACCAGTCACGAGTTTGGGTGTTCGAAAATGAGTTAAAGCCAACAAAAATTGTTCGTTCACGGAGTGTTGCAAAAAAAAGTTGTGGCTACGTTTGTCTCCAAAACCGGCCATGTTGCGAATATTCCTCTGGAGGGATAAGGAACGGTTAATGCAGAATGGTATGCTAGCATTTGTTTGCCACAGGTCGTTTCTGAACACCGTAAAGAGAACTGCAACCGCCGCATCATCCTCCATCACGACAATGCGAGTTCTCACACCGCGCACAGAACAGTTTTTAGAGCAATAAAACATAGAATTATTAGACCATCCGCCGTACAGCCCCGACCTAAGCCCTAATGATTTCTATACTTTCCCTAAAATTAAGAATAAATTGCGTGGTCAGAGATTTTCATCACCTGAAGAAGCTGTGGACATGACCTACAAAACGGCCATTTCGGAGACCCCAACTTCCGAATGGAATGGTTGCTTCAATGATTGGTTCCATCGTATGGAAAAATGTGTCGAGTGAATAATTTCGCAGAGAATACTTCGAAAAGCAATAAATACATTTTTAAATAGTAATGTTGTGTCACTTCCTTGATTCCCGAAATTTTCACTCGTATAATATAACATTTGGGATTTTCTATATTGAAATCTTCTTTAGCATCGTTGTGATTTATGGAACTTACGGATGAAAACACTGCGAGGCTAGTCTACTTCAGCTTTTTTTATAGTCTGATGACATACGGCATTTTACTTTGGGGACATGCTGCCGATGTTAACATCATTTTAAGATCTAAAGAACCCTTGGGACTGAGCTGCTGGGCTGTTACATGTCTGTGTCAGTTTGATAAATGTCATTATAGTTACATAATTTAAATATCATCGAATATATCAATTTTAATAAGAATAATAATAATAATAATTATGAGTTATGTAACTTGAAACAAAATGGTAAGTAGAGGCATTTAGTAAGTATTGCATAATATGTAGATGAACAGTGTTTTGTTATTGGGTAGATTTCTCGTGACAGGCATCGTTATGCTCGCTTAAATGCCTGCTTGTGGCGGCGACGTGGGGCGATTCGTTCCCTTCCCTAAAATATGGTCGAGGGAGGCGATGGCTGGTCCATGCGTCATGCTCGTGAACGGGCGCTACTCGTGGTGGCTGGATGGTCTTGTTACCGGGAGGTCTGCTTGATGTGTTTTTTTTATTATTATTTAAGTTATTATATATTTTATTTTATGAAATGCTCACATAATGCCTCTATTTATTTACGGTATGTGTGGATTGATGCATCTAACTATACTCAATAACTCTTATGTTTATAAGTATTAATTAATTTTTTTTTTCTTTTTTGATTTACTCGTGTAAGCCTTTCAGTTTTTGACATTTGAGTATTTTTGTTGCGTCACTTTGCATTATTGTAATGGAAATGATTTGTAAAACAATTAAAATGTAAATCTTGACTTAAAAGAGTGGCAATGAGTTTCTTGCTACTTCTTCTCATTAGCTCAACCCTATACGAAGTAGCGGTAAATACAATAAGAAAAAATATTTTTATTTTTTGACATTCACAAGTGTCATTTCCGTGACCTACATGAATTAAGTGATTTTGAATTAGAATATGAATATGTATCATGCGAGTATACCTTAATATATTCTGACGTCATACGCATGACGAATTACTACATAGACACCAGGAAAACATAAATATGGTAGCGGTGGTAGTAATGTCTTTCATAGCGGTTGAAATTATATGTCATCCTAGCAACATGTACCAGGACTTCATATGCAGTTTAGAGGTTTAATGTAAATTTTGCATCGGAAAGGCGATTCCGTTGATTGAGTTTTTGGACGCCAAATTAAATTTGAAAATGCACAGCAGTTGCACTGTGTCAACAACAAGATCAAAAATAGTAATTGACGTAGTATTCCCAAAGTATTCCAAAGACATAATATAGACCATATTAACAGAAAAGTTTTATTTCATACCTCATTTACCATAAACCTCTTGAATCATTTATCGAAAATGTAAGCTCTGAGTCTGAATATAAAGAATTATCAAACTTTGTATCACTATGATCATTACTAAAACCTACAATTATCCTCTTCTTGAAATTTTCCATTCATCTCATTATCTTGGAGCCAAAATTTTAGAAGGTTTCACTTCTACCCCGTGTAAATTGCATGTTATTTAAAGCGTAGCAGGATACAATCTCGATGACATTGTATACTGAAATCATACTACCTATACTTCAATAGTAGCAATAATTCATAGGGAGTTTGATTTTGGAGTAATTATTATAGTGAGATTATTAAAAACTAGCTGACCCGGCAAACTTTGTTTTGCCATATAAATTGTATTGATCTTTTTCTTGCTAGTTGATAAGAGATGGCGCTAGTTGTTTTCATTAGTAACAATCACACTTCTTTTATATTTTGTATAATTCACACTATAGTTTTATAAATTATAGCCTATTTGTTATTCTGGTGTGTAAGCTATATTATTGTAAAGTTTCATCAAAATCTATTCTGTAGATTTTGCGTTAAAGAAGTTCAAACATACATCCAGACATACAAACTTTCACATTTATAATATTAGTAGGACAATGAGATTATTAAAGACAACTTGAACATTAACGTTGTGCATCTTTTAAAATCTTAGAATGGTTAGGGAATAATTTTGCACGAATTGCTTTATTTATCAGTATAAAAGTTAACAGTTATCAGTATAAAAACCATTTAAGTGGTTAATTAAAATATTCGTTTATGACTCTTTCGTACACAATAATTTGAATTTATTTTACATAAAAAAATTAACAATTCAGATCTATTACAATTATTTTACATTAAAAAGTTTACCTCTCACGAAGATCAACTTTCATCCGTAATTTCAACGCTTGTCTTAGGAATTATCGATCAGGTCACGCGTCCTGACGCGAGTTTAACGTTTTGTAGCCGTCCCAAGAAAAGTGTTCAAATTCGCTAAAGAAGTTTTCACTTCAAACATATTTAAATTTAAGCAAATGTATAGCTAGTATTAATTTTGCGAACTGAACGAAGGAAGCTAATTGAAAACTCTTTAGAAAGAGGATTTCTAGAACTGCACATAGTTTGTGATAAATTTATGTGAACAGTAATTATTGCGTAACGTTTTCAGCCAAATTTAATTGACAAACAATAATATAAATGAAAAAACAGTAGAAAATGATTATCATGCATTTATTCTTCCCCTTAACTATGTTAGAATGTATTTTCATACGACATTTTGACCGAAATTTGTACGAAATAAATGACACAGATTCACCTCAATTGTCACATGACTACGAATTCAATTTTGGATAACGTGTAATATAAAAACAGGTTTTTTTAATGACAATAAGGGACGAGATATGCCCTGCCCATTACAATGCAGTGTCGCTCAGGATTCTTGAAAAACCCAAAAACTCTGAGCGCCACTACAATTGCGCTCGTCACCTTGAGACATAATAAGTTAATTTTCATTTGCCCAGTAATTTCACTAGCTACGGTGCCCTTTAGACCGAAACACAGTAATGCTTACACATAAGTAAAATTTCAGAAATTGGCGCCGTTGTGGTACCCATAATCTAGCCGGCATCCTTTGCAAAGAAGCCGGTCCCGCTGGTGAGGTTTTTCAGAAATAGCAATTAAACTGTATCACTCTGCCTTTTTAAGCTATCTTTATTTCATATAAGCGTGTCATTTAATATGTTTGATATATCTGATGTCAGTTAATGATTTACATCAGCGAGCCTCAATGTTGTGTTACCTGCATTTATGATTACCTAGTCTTGCCATAAATATTGTAACAACGATAACATGTTTTTTATTTCTCATACTCGAAAAGTAATGTTTGCTTGACCCGTATAGAAAAAGATAGTCATTATTTCTAACTCTCTAGGGCGGGAATGAATTTTAAGAAGAACTAATAAAGCCGCTTTAAAAAAGGGAATAAAATAAAATTTTACAGCCTTGTTAGTCTTATAGATATATATAAAGAGTCTTATGATAGAGCCTTGATGATCATGATGATGATGTGAAATAACAAAACAAATATAGCTCAAATTGTTCCATATTTGAAATCATAAAAGTTTATAGTAACCGCCGGGATATCTACTCTGTATCCTGTGCTGAAATTTAAATACTTGAGTATATTTAATTAAAAATGTAATCAAAATCTCTCCTTTCGTTTACGCTTTACAGACGTCCAGTACAAAAAAAATGTGGTAATATATCGATCAATCATAAATGGGTAGGTACTTACTTATCATATTGTTACTATAAGAATATTTTAGAAAAACGACTATTATTGTAGGTACTTTCCAAAATGACGAGTAGTATTTCATATATGAATAAGAATAATTTATTTAAATCGATCTTTTTACACATGCATTGTCATTAAATTCCAATAAGTTTTAATATTTTTAACCGACTTCAAAAAGCAGGAGGTTATCAATTCGATCGGTATTTTTTTATGTATGTACACCGATTTCTCTGAGATTTATGATTTATTTCTTTAGTTCGATGTAGAATAGATGCCATTTGGTCCCATAAAAAATTTACATACTTTGGCCCAGTAGTTTTCATTTTATGAACATTTAGTATGAAAATTTGTTTTTTGTGTACGGGTTTTTTAGGATTTTCATTCAGGTTGATTATATATTATAATAATTACCTGACAGTTTACAGTAAAAAACAAAACTATGTTTAAAAAGCCGACTTCAAAAACTGAAAAGTATCAAAAAACTAAAAATTTAATTTAATACACCTTTAACTTTAATATTAATAAAATACTATTATTTGTATGTGCTACATATTGATAGCTTTGAAGTCGGTGCCAAACCAAATGTAATAGTAAGTACCTACACTCGCCACGCGTGACATTGAGCGGGATAGCTCTAGAACAAAACAGCGGACAGACACGAGTGGCTAGACAACCTTAATAATTACAGGAAGGAAGCTGTTTATAATATTAAGTTTTATTTTGTTTAAGGCTTGGCACCGACTTAAAACCTGATTCTTTTCAGTTTTTGAAGTCATTTTTTTAAACGTAGTTTTTTTTACAAGCTTATATGTACGACTTCATTGTGATTGTCAATACATCGCCACACTAGTCTGAGAATGAACCCTGGGATGAACTAAAGCTATGATTAACAATAAACTATTTTACTTGGCAGTCATCATTTGACATTGCTATGGCAAATTTTGAAGATGTTCTACGTGGATCATGTTGTCTATTCCTACTCGGATTAGTCGAAAATATTGAAATAGTAGTCGTTCAGGGGTAACTTTCAACACAAACACATCGTTTGGATACTTTCTCTATTCTAATATAGCTAATATTAAGCTTTAAGCCAAATTGGCTTAAAAGAAACCGGGCGTCATAAATAGATCACGGCAATACTTCAAGCCGGCCCACATTCTAGCGCTTTACAAAGCGCAGGTCCGGCCACACATGGAGTATTGCTGTCATCTCTGGTCTGGCGCACCCTAGTATCAGCGACCCATTTGCCTGCGTGCAACGCAGAGCAGCTCGAATTGTCTTGAAATGAACGACTCGATCTCTTGGCGTTGCGTATAGAAATCGCTTCATTACGTGTTTTCTGCCGCATTTATCACGGCGAGTGTTCCGAAGAGCTGTTTCAAATGATTCCTGCCACTGAATTCCACCTTCGTTCGACACGCCATAAGTTAGGATATCATCCCCACCATCTGGATGTGTGGCAGTCCTCCACAGTGCGATTTTCAAGGAGCTTTCTTCCACGTACTACAAAGCTGTGGAATGAACTTCCTTGTGCGGTGTTTCCGGTACGATACGACATGGGTACCTGTAAATAAAGCGCGTACACCTTCCTTAATGGCCAGCAAGGCTCCTATGATTCCTCTGGTGTTGAAAGAGAATGTGGGCGGCGGTGATCACTTAACACCAGGTACGCTCGTTTGTCCTCCTTTTGCATTAAAAAAATATAAATGTTAATTTCCTAAAACACTTTGGACCTCTATTCCGACATTATCTTGTCTATACGCTAATCACGTTTAACTTATTGTATTATTAGCAGGTGATCTTGTTACCTCACGGAGATTGAGCCAATGTCTTTGAAGTAGTTAACTAATATTTAATTTGGCAATTGTTTGTTTAGCCGTGGACATTCGGTCATTACTAATGATTCAAGGCTCCGGTCCAAGTATTTAACATTAAATAATAAATTACTTTTTGCGAATGTACTATGATTGTATTCTCTCACTTGACTTCACTATATAATGAAATGTGAATTCAAACAACCGTATTGATATTATTCAAATATTTTTTAGTTTATTTAGATATTTGATTTCTTGTAGACAATGTTATGTTATGACTTTGACATTGCACTAGCGGGCCAAAAACTAGAAAGAGTGCGCAAATACAAATGTTTAGGTGGTTAAATGAGAACTGGAATAGGGAACAGGAAATTTTAGAACAGAATCGAAGTGGCTCGGAGCACCTTTACTAAAATGAAAAAGTACTTTGCAACCGCGGTGTTACGATTTCCTTGCGCACTCGTTTACTGTGCTATTAAATCTGGCCCATACTTCTATACGGGTGTGAGGCGTGGTCTATTAAAGAAGACCTCAGGAAACGTATAGAAGCTTTTGAAAAGTGAGCATTTAGACGTATGTTGGGCATTAGTAGGACTCACAAGATCACAAATGTGGATGTTAAAAAAAATAAAATTACAAAGCTGACTGCCAACCTTCATTAGTCGGAGAGGCACGTGAAGAAGAAGACAATGTTATCGGCTTATGTACGTAACATAAATATTGGTCTTACCGCACAAATATGTTCGGCTAGAACATAATTGAATCTTTCACACAGCTAACTACAATCGTCGAACACTCGTTGTCTTCGAAAAAATGCGTTAACTTTGCATTTCTTGTTTGAGTAGCGTTTTTTATTTCAAAAACGAAAAATCAGAATTTAGCACAAGTATCGATACTCCGGGTACTAGGTATTACGCGGCTATTATCTCCGATAGTACAAGAATAATGCCTTTTTCTACCGTTAAGCTGTAATGTGCAAGTATTATTGTGTGTTCTAGTGGGACCTTAACATATTATGTATAAAAATGAAGACCTATTATAATGCCTGCTCAGAGTTTTGGGTTCAATCAAGAATCAGGTGATTGAGATCATTTGCTCGTCGCGTCACTTTTTCTTTTTAAAAAATGTAATACATTGCCTGTGTTTGCATTTAAAAAAACTGAACCTCTTAATATTTGGGACATATCAGTAACTTTGCGTACAGTTAACTAATGAAATAAGTGATAATATTTCTGATATTCATATCGCTATCACCTGTGTTTTGAACCAAGTCTCAAGGTCGAAAACGCCTATTATTGACCGATACTGGAAGTAATTGGATCGATCGTGCTACTGCCTCAATGTCTTGCAAGTATTAATGTTTTATAGATACCAATCTATTTGCTTTGTACTTTAAGCGTGTCGCTTATTTAGTCAGTAATAACTAGTCCGTGTAATTAGCAGATATATTACGATATTTATTTTTCGATTTAACTTTTTTTGTGACAACAGTTCTGCTAGAGACAAATATTAATTATATACACGATACGATATTATAGATATATTTGCATGTCAAATAAAAAAGTCGTCGCTTAGAAAGAATAGTAGTTACAAAACCTTTGGTTCCCTACATTTTACACCCTACCTTTTAGGTAGATTTCAGATTACGAAATACCTAATTCCACAGTTGCACTCCATTACTAGATGAGGCTGATTATGTTCTTGAAGAATACTATTTTGATTTTATAAGACTTTTCAAGAGCTTTCGACGCAATAAACCACTAACTACTCTTATCAATACCCTCCTTTTATCGATTCGACCCTGCGACTATCTGCTGGTTTAAAGCTTTATTTGTAGTCGTTCACAAGTAGTTATCACACGGTGTGAAAATGCTCTCAGCACGAACTTCACGTTGCGCTCATGTTTGTACAGGAGTGTTGCAAGGTTTAATTTTAGGGCCACTTTTGCGTAAATTTTACACAGCAATGTTACAATTTACAAAAATAATACAAATATCAAATCTATGCTAACGGCATACACATTTCTTTTAAAGCTTCTGCTCTTCCAAAACTACAGCAAGAGCGTTTACATTTCTCTATGGTTAAGCCTAACTGCCTTTAATTAAACGCTAAAAATCTAAATACCCAATATTAGTAAGTACCTACCAACTATATTAACATAAAATAAAAAAAATCTGGGATTTTTACAAAAGGAAAGATTTTCGGAACAACTTAATTTAGGAGTTTCATTTGACGACATCCTTGCGTTTTAAGCGCGAATTTTCTGGTGTCACTAAAAATATTTTTTAGATTAGATATTCGGTAAGCGTTTGCGTTGGCAATAATGATATAGGATCAATAATAGAATCAGTATGAATCATTGATTCTATTTAAATTTAACTACGCAAATATAAAATTGGCCCCAAGTTGTTGGTGTTTTAAGAAAACCTTATATAGCCAAATAAACAAAATGCCTGCACAATATTTTGTAACAAAATCCCATACTACGCACACATTTTTAACATGTTTTTATTAGCGTGGTATAGATGTAGATGTGTAACGGAAAATTGAACATGATTTTCAAATCTTCAGTAACTTCGGATTAATTTGAAACTTTGCTCACTTGCCAAGGACCAATTTCAATGCAATTGATTCATTTAAAAAAGTCTGTTCCTTACCAGGATCTTTAAGATTACCCTCTAATATAATTTTGGCAAATATCAAGGTACTGGGACATGAGAACACCAAAAATCAATTACTCAATGCTACGCAATTATTATCGTTTTAAGAAAGAAAAGAAAAATAATAGTTAAAAAAACTAAAAGCTTTAACTGAAAACCAAACTAAAAAGAAGAAAATAATTTTTAATCAGTTTAAATTAAAAATTCCCAGTGGTGTTTTTTCCGATACTTTCAAAATTACCCTAATTTTTCCAAAATCTGTCAATAAAATATTTATAACAATACTTGACATCAAGCATATCAACATTAATTCTTTACAAGTGTAACAAAATAATTATATGAGCACAAATAAAATTTGAAAAACAAAATTTTGTGAATGATGCGGGATTGGAACCCACGACCTCCGGCGTTCCGTGCCGGTGCTCTAACCAATTGAGCTAACCGTTTGAGTACCGCCGCGTTATAAAATTCTGTTTGCTTTGTTAAACTCTAATTTTAATTTTATTTGTGTATTATTATTATTTGTGTATTGTTGTATTATTTCATTACCTTTTCCAATATCATCTTCGTCGTAGTATTCGTCATCATCGTAATCCAAAATAGCATGTAACTGCGTCTTGCCACCACTAGAATTTTCAACTTTGGTAAATCCTCTAGGTGTATCAGGAGGTGCCTGATTGATTCCTTTACTATCACTAACTTTATCTTCAGCCTCATTTTGCATTCGTGGCGTTGGCCGCTGAGAAGAAACAGGGCCATAGTTAAAATTATTTATATTTCTATTTGAGTTACCCTCAAATGTTTGACTAGATTGCTGGGTTGGTATTTGAGACGGTTGATAAGCTGTGTCCGCATACCCTGGATATGGCGCTGTTGGGATATTTTTGTCTATTCTTCTCTGTTCATAATCATAATCACCAGTTGGATCATGGACGTATTGCCCATTACTATCATACTGTGGAATTTCTTGGACTCTCTGGTTTTGCATTTGTACATTAAGTCTCGGGTTTTGTTGATATACTTGTGCATGAAGTGGATTATTGAATGGATTTTGCATTATGTTATTTGGTGGATATTGAGTGTACTGGTTCGGAGGTGGAAGATAGGCTGTCCCAGCACGTTTTCGGACCTTAGGACGTTTAATTTGTGGTTGAGTTGCTGGAGGGACGAAAGGTTCATTATCTGATAGCTTAGTTGCATATTCTGGTTGGTGTTCTTCAGGAGAATATAGGAGATCGTCAAAGTCAACTTTTAAGGGTAGAGTTGATGCGTTGGTAACAATTGGTGTTGCAGCTGGTACTGATGTCAACGTATAATTTGCCAACGCCATTTTTACTCAGTTTTACTCATTGCATTTCAAATGTCATATACCACACCTTATTTGATTGCAGTGACACTTATTTTGTCATTACTAAAAATTGACCATCTTCGAATTATAAAAACGCTTTCACTTCTGACACTACACTTTGTTGTGTTGAAACCTGTAAAAAGAAAGTGAATCGTTAGGTTTTTTAAAATTATTTAGGATTCAACTTAACGAAACAAAAACTTTCGAGGAAGATTATGAAGCCAAAGCTAGAGATATAGATCGAATACAAGAATTGTTGCTTAATGGATCGGGCAATAAATCTTCACAAATGTCGCTTCAACGCTTGTTTATTCATTCAGTAATAAAATTGGATGTGGCTATTGAACTGATTCACAACTACAAAAGCTTTACGACTGGATTTTCCTAGTTTCGTGATATCCTTGCCTTTAACAAATGGTATTCGAATTGAAAGGCTTGAGTCGTGACCGTTGAATGCCGAAGTTGATGTTTTGGGACTGTGCTGAGGGAAGCCCAAATACAAATTTCTGCCTTTCATTCTTTGTCCTTGTATATATAACCTTAGCGATAAATTATTATATTCTACTTTTGTTTAACTCGAATTTGAAATCTTACTGAATTTCGAATTTGAATACTATCAATACCTGTCTACTAATCAATAAAAAAAATGATGAAGATAGGGTAAAATTATATATATATATATATATTATATGTAGAATGTATATATATATATATATGGAGAATGATTATGACATAATTTTTGATAAGTTAGAATTATAGTTTTAGTGCAATTGTGCAGTTATAACTTATTACGTATTCCCGTGAAAATATGGCAACTAAAACTAAGCGATTCGTTGACGATCGACGGCAATATAAAAGTGCAAGTGCTTTTCTTAAGCAAGAAGAGGTCAAACGAACGGTTCACTTGTTCACAATCACCACCACCAACATTCTTTTGCAGCACCAGGGGAATAACACTAGTGTTGTCATCCTGTTTTTTGTTTTTGGTTTCACTTGGAAGAAAGTTTATTGAAAACCACACAGTTGATAAACTGCACATATCCAAATGTTGAAGATGGTATTTATGTTTATGGTGGAATACGGTGACAGCTCTTTTAAACATGGAGATAGTTCAACTGTCAGTCAGCGGATTATTACCGGAGCGCGCGAGGGGACGACATGTGTAGATATTTTCAGGAAGTCATTTTATTAGTGGTCGTTTTTCAATGTCAAGTTTAAAAGTCAGAGTAAAAGACATATTAAGTCTCACAATACTCGTATAATATATTATTGTTATGTCCACTTGTTGTTGCTTGTGAAACTTGAGCTTATTTATTTATAGTTCTTTTTCTTTGATGAGATTATTAATTTTAACTGAAATTACGACAAAAATTACGTAGTATCTTGACATAATCAGTGATATTCACGCTGTAAAGGTTGATTCTGCGACTAAGCGATAATTTATATATTAACATTTTTTTTTTGTTTTTGAATTTGATTCACATATGCAATGTAGCACATTTTATCATCAGGTGATCTGTTCGTTTCAACCCATTGAATAGGGATAATAACTGCACGGATTATTTGAGTGTAAGTTTTTTTGGGGTTTTTCAAGTATCCCGAGCGGCACTGCATTGTAATGGGCAGGGCATATCAATTACCATCAGCCGTCCTGCTTGTCTCGTCCCTTATTTTCATTAAACAAAGTTTAATTTTTGGAAAAGTTTTATTTTATTCACAATCTTGCGGCACAGTTATCTCAAATATAATGCGTTAACATTTCCTTAAAATCTTCTCAAACATTTTGGTGCGTCTTGAACTTTTGTCCTCGCATCAGACGACCTGCGATTTAATCTACGAATAACTTCTAAATCACGACTAAAACGAATTGCGAGAAATACAATGGAAGAACCACTATGTGTAGGGTTTGTGATGACAGGCAAGCCTGAACCACTGAAATAAATCAAGATAGAATGGTTACGCTTTAATTTTGCGCGTGCGCACTATACAAGCAAGTAGTTAAAATATTTTTATAGGTAAATAAAGTAAATTGTGATAATTTAGTTGTAACGTGCAATAATTTAACTAAGAATAATTTTATTATTAACTGCCGAAGACAGCAAGCGTCGCAAATATGTCGATCTCAGTGAGTCATACATCTTTGTGCCGTTTTGTGTCGAGACACTTGGCCCGTGGTGCCCAGAGGCGCTTAGAATGTTCAAAGTACTACGAGTATCTTCGCGCCTCAATAAGGCTACTGGAAACCCAAGCGCTGGCAGCTATTTCAGTCAACGGATCAGCCTAGCTATCCAACGCGGATATGCTGCCAGTATTATTGGTACGCTTCCACGTAATGATAGTTTTAATTCTATGTAGTCATAGTATTGTAAATATAGTTATAAGAATTGTTTTATTTGAATAAATTATTACACTAAGAAAAATAAATCTAGGTAAATGAGCACTGCAGTCTGAAAATCAATTTGTCGATGAGTGGTTATGACGTAGGGGAAATCTATAGCAAATCCAACTCACGAACCAATCACAACCTAGCCAAGATGGAACGACTCACATGAGTCGTGATCATTTGTTTTTAATATAATTTTTTGAACGTTTCGGATTGTGTGATATTCATTGCGTGTGTTGTATTCTATTAGGTAGACAGTATTCATCACGGCAATACCAGCTAAATCAAAGAGAGACATATCGTCAGTTTTTTTAAATGAAAATAAGGGACGAGAGCAGCCGCACGTTCAGATGATAAATTAATACGCCCTGCCTATTACAATGCAGTGCCGCTCAGGATTGTTGGTTCAATAATTCTTAGCGGCACTACACCTGCGCTCATCACTTTTAGACATAAAATGTTAAGTCTCATTTGCCCAGTAATTTCACTAGCTACGGCGCCCTTCAGACCGAAACACAGTAATGCTTACACATTACTGATTCACGGCAGACATAGGCGCCGTTTTGGTACCCATAATATAGCCGACATCCTGTGCAAAGGGGCCTCTCTCTGGTAGATTTTTATTCTACTATTTTATAAAAAATACTAGCTGACCCAGCAAACGTTGTATTTCCGATATTAAAATCGCGATACAAAAGTAACTGTTGATCCGTAGATGGGTGAAAATTTGAAGTTGTATGTTCTTTTTAATGTTGACTCATAATCAAACAAATTTAAAAAAAAATATCAAAAAAATAAAATCGTGTGGACCATCCTTAACATTTAGGGGGATGAAAAATGGATGTCGTCCGATTCTCAGACCTACCCAATATACACTCAAAATTTCATGAGAATCGGTGAAGCCGTTTCGGAGGAGTTCAAAGTTTAACACCATGACACGAGAATTTTATATATTAGATAAGTATTAACAGAAAGTTCTCTTCGTTCTTAAGACAACTAGAACATTTTAAGCGCAAGCCTAAAAACATTGTGCACAGCCTCGTGATATAACGCTATTGTGTTAGGTTACATAATGGAACCCTACTTCTCACATGATGTCGATTGAAATATCTGAGCGATATATAGGTACGTGTGGTATTCTTGGCAGCAAAATGGCAATGATACTTATATAATAGAAAACCATTATTTATCAATGGGAAGCTCCTTTGCACAGGATGCCGGCTAGATTATGGGACCAAGCAGTTATGTGTGAGCATTACTGTATTTCAGCAGCTATTGAAATTACTTGGCAAATGAGTCTTTACATCTTATGTCTCAAAGTGACGAGCGAAGATGTAGTGCTGCTCAGAATTTATGGGTTTTTCAAGAGTCGTGAGCGGCACTGCATTGTAATGGGCTGGGCGATACAACTACCATCAGCTGAACGACCTGTTCGTCTTGTCCCTTATTGTCAGAAAAAATGGAAAAGTTTGTTGGTGTAGGTGTGGGTGAAGTGCTTTGGCCAAGCAAGAAGGGACAATGGAAGTCTCATCTTCTACCGCATAAATTACAGGGAGTGCTGAGTGTTTTTAGGGTTGACACCAGCAGCGGAATTCCACCAACGGACATTACAGATGTTGACTGGCAATATAAGGTATTACTATGCCAAATTTTACTTTAACACAATAATAATAATAAACTTTATTATCAACATAATTACACTGCAGGACATATAAGGCCCAAATTTATATAATTAAAAATGGAACCCTAAACAAAATAAGTCATTTCAACATAATGTGTAATAAAGAATAATTAATACAGACCTAGTGGAATTTAAAAAAGGAATATGAAAACAATAACATTGAGGAGCAGTGCAATCACTTTAGTGTTGCCAATCGGAGGCCCACTCAGTATACGCTACTGTGGTTAGGAGTTAGAGCTCAGCCACGTACTAGTAGATTGTTGACATAATAAAAAAAAAAATTGAATTAGGCGTTACTTTGCGGAAATCCATAATTATACAAATTATTTAAGTTTTCTTTAGTGTTAATTCCGCCAATATTGAAGTCACTGACAGTGCAGACTCGTGCCAGATTTTGGAGAGACAACACGTCCTAAGGATGCCTCGTGTAGAGGCGAAACACGTGTCGAATTGTTTTAAAAACAAATATTGGCGGAATTAACACTAAAAAAAACTAAAATAATTTGTATGTTGACATAATGTAAACTACATACCTAATCTCCAGCAAAATAGATATTTTGTGGAAAAAGGCACAAGCTTTTATGTCTGTTTTACATATACCTAGTATCTGTATGAACCTAATTTATTTAAGAAGTACAAGCAGTAGCAACTACTTGTCTAGATTCATTTACCAAACTTAATTACCTATGTAAACTTCTTCTTAATGTATGTACCTAATGGTTATTATGTATAATGTTGTGTAGTAGGTATTATCAGTATGTAACTTTGTACATGGCTTTCTGTATAATACGTTTTATTTTGAGACAAAATAAAATATTTGTATATATTTGTGGTATAGGTAAATCCCACTGAAAATCAGTGTCGAGGCACCGTGTTTCGCAGCACGGACAGCGATCACAACACATATGTACATAGTTTAAATAATTACATAAATTTAGTATACTAAAGGTAAACTAATAAAATATAATATGTAGCACTACTATGCACGTACACTACCATTAGGTACATAAGTTGTTGTGCATTAAACTATATAAGATACTATCGTTTTTTTACTATCCCATGGGAACTCTTTAATTTTCTGGGATGAAAGTTTCTGAACTGTTAACCGGCAATATAAGATATCGACTTGTCAAAATGCTAAAATCCATCCGGATCATCTTGGCGTCTTATACGCAATAACCGAGCTTTTTGCGAGGATCTTCTTGCCTCACGCAGCCATTTTGTATAATCAAGTACCAGCTGTAGTTTTGCCGAGCCGATACGACTCATGGGCCTTCAAGCATAAAGCATGGACCTTAAAGGCCGGCAACGCATTTCTTGACCCCTGGTGCTGATGTCCATGGCGGACTAACCACCTCCCATCACTGTGAGACTTTTGCCCTTTTGCCCCCTCTGTAAAATGTAGATAACTGAAAAATATAATAGAAAGAAGAATTATGTGAAAATTATGAGAAAGAATATTCCCCCTAATATTACAGAGTAGGCTATATGTTTACGTATAATCAATTTTTTTTTTATATGAGAGGGGGCAAACGGGCAAGAGGCTCACGGGATGGGGAGAGGTGAGGCAACCGCCCATGGACATCCGCAACAACAGGTGTGTCAAGAAATGCGTTGCCGGCCTTTAAGGGAGTATGCTTTTTTTCTTGAAGGTCCCTAAGTCGTATTTGTTCGGGAAGACCGCCGCCGGTATTCCACAAAGTGTATAGTATAATATAAATGTACATATATATAATGTTTTATATTATTTAGGTAAGTATATGTATAGCCGAGTGGTTAGCGATCCTACCTACTAAGCTAGAGGTCCCGATTTCGAATCCCGGTAGGTGCAAGCATTTATATCATGAATATGAATGTCTGTTTCCGAGTCATGGATGTTTATATGTATTTATGTATGTTTAAGTAAGTATATTGTATTAAATATATCGTTGTCTTGCAACCCATAACACAGGCTATATGCCTAATTTGGGACAAGATAATATGAAAGTGTGTCAATATTATATCATTATTATTATTATATATGTAATATTAATAATTACAAATTTAAGCAGAATCTAAATCTAAAAACCTTAAAAAATATAATGTGATGGCTAAAATATATTATTAATAGTCTCTTTAGGCAAGGTTCCGAACATACTGGCAGCGGGGAACGCTGAACGCTAGACTAATTCTTTGTCCGAGGAAGCTGCCAGCTCTTCGGTCTCCTGTGATGTCGACTAACCTTTTTGCTATTTCCTTAAAAGCCTTACAGCGGTAGTACCCCGCGGACCAAGGGTCTCGACGCAGAATGGGACAAAATCATATTCGGAGCCTATTCCCTGTATTTACATGCTTTAGCTTTTTCAGCCCCTTTAATATAAATTATTATAAAATAATTATATCAATCGTGTATTAGTAACAGAATAATATTGTTTAAATAAACTGTATGTTTTGAGCCGTTTGCATACTTAATTAGAAACTACATTGTTTCTCTCTGACGGAAATGACGTAGCAATTAACAACTTGTTGAAAGATATCTATTATCTATGACAATCTATTTTTATCTTCCTGTATTGAAATTGATATAAAAAATTTAATTATATAACATATTAATTCTTTTATTCAATTCGCTGAATCTACAGTTTATTCAAAAATAACTGATACATAAATATATATATATATCATCTCGCTAAAACTCGAGAACGGCTGGACCGTTTTGGCAAATTTAGGTCTTGAATTATTTGTGGAAGTCCAGAGAAGTTTTAAAAGGTGAATAAATTGGAAAATGCTGCTAAATTAAATAAAAACAACAAATTTGTTTTTCCTTTGATGTGTCCATACATAATTTCTATGAGAGAATTTTTTGACGCACGGTTTGACAGTTCTGCTGTGAAACAATTTCATTAAGACATCAGGGTTCATATTTTACGAAGTAATTTTTGATGTTAAGATATATTATTGACAAAATTCATATACAAACATTATTTTATTTATTATATATACAGAACAACGTCTGTCGGGTCAACTAGTAATATATATAAATACAGTGTCCTGATGGTTGTTCCCAGTGTACTGCGAATATTTTTGGAACACTTCAAAGTAGTGATCATAAAGATTATATGAAGATATATTTATATTAAGAATATAATAAGTATAGTATTAATAATAATTATTTTACCAGACTTAAAACTGTGAATTATTAAATTATAATTCTTAAGTTGTATTTATAGAGTGTGGAACGGATAATAATAATAAAACTGCTGGGAAGCAAAAGTCAGTTTAATGTTACGCAAAGTTAAGCACGAAATTTATACAGAAAATTCCAAAATTATAAAATCAGAACTCGACGTGTGAAAAAATGATTTATCTTTACGAATAGTTAACATATTATGATGAAAACCAGTATCTTCTTGTTCTAGATATAATTCAAACAAACTAAATTCGTTTTTATAAAAATTAATGAAATACAAAATAATTTCATCCATTTGCTAACCGATACTGTTTGTACAAAAAATATTTTTTTTAAGTAAAAACTTCTTTATCGGCGTTGAGCACTTTTCTTGGTATGGGTATAAAAAGATAAAATCGCGGCAGGACACGTGGTCTGATCGAAATTTCGTAAGACAGTCGTTGAAATTGTGGCTGAAAGATTTATACTTCTAACTTTTTATAGTTCGGCTATTTCAACTTAATGATCATACCGTCATTGGACCAGTGGTAGAATCATTGTGATTGCGAAGTCGAAATACCGCGAGGTCGAGGGATCTTATCTCAGCCGTGAAATATGGTCTGTACCAATGACCGTATGATCGTTAAGTTGAAAAAGCCCAACTATAACAAGTTAGAAGTATTAATATATCATCCATAATTTCAACGACCTGTCTATCGAATTTTCGATCAGGCCACGTGTCCTGACGCGAGTTTAGCATTTTATACCCATCCCAAGAAAAGTGCTCAACGCCGCTAAAGCAAATTTCACTTCCAAAATTAAAAATATAACAGAACAAACTATTCTATTGTCTTAAAAAATATTAACGGCCTGTTCAATTATTTAACTATAACAATTCCACGAACTACAATAGATCAAGCTGCCAGATTATATCTATATATCAACGCAAGACATTTACGTGTGACAACGTAGAACATGAAAAACAAAGCATTAAAAATGATTTCACGCTGGCAAGGTTACCACGGGTGCTCCATTAAAAGGTCACTATTTTGAGGCATGACCTAGGCATTCAAAGCAACGTGATCTAGCTAAAAGTTGTGATATTCACAAGCGAGATTACCAAATACAGCTATGAAAACATTACAAAGTTGCTATAAAAAGTATTTTGCCAGCGGCCTTGCGTTTCCCGAGCAGTTCAATGCGATGAAGCCGTGATAGTCAAATTTAATGTTTTACATAGTTCATACACGTAAACTCATTTAAAATTGAGTTTATTTATATTCATTAATGTTTATTTGGGCTTAATTTTTCTTATGCCTTAACTACATATTTTTTTATGAGAATAACGAGACGAGCAGGACGTTCAGCTGGTGGTAATTGATACGCTCTCCCATTGCAATGCAGTGCCGCTCAGGATTCTTGAAAAACCTCAAAACTTCTGAGCTGCACTACAATTATTGCGCTCGTCACCTTGAGACATAAGTTGTTAAATTTCATTTGTCCAGTAATTTCACTAGCAGCGGGGTCAGGTACTACAAGGCAGGGCTACTAGGTACTTCAGACCGAAACACAGTAATGCTTACACACTACTGCTTCACGGCAGAAATAGGTGCCGTTGTAGTACCCTTAATCTAGCCGGCATCCTGTGCAAAGGATCCTGCTAAATTAGGGAAGGCAAATGGAAGCAAATGAATGAAAAAGAAAGAGCGACTTCACTGAATACGTTTTCTGCTGTCTTTCTATGTGGGTTTGGCCTTAGATACCAAATATTGGTATATCGTGATGCGCTACAAAAATTACCAAAATAAGAATTGACGTATATATATTTTAAGCCAGGTAACTAAACAGTAACCCCCTTATTCATAATAGTCTGCTAACTTAAAGCATTGCTAATTCTCACTCTGTCTTCTTCTATTGACCTAAGTCAGAATGAGAAAAAACACTCCTAAGCGGCTGTTTAAAGTTAGCGGACCATTATGAAAGGGGGTAAAATATTACCCTAATTTATGTAAGAGTATGTTAATGTTTAAATGCTTTTAGGCAATATGCCTCCTTTAAAGTCTTAAGCCGCGTTTTCACTAGGGAACATTTGTCCCGCGACTCTGTCGTTCGACACGAAATTCACGTGTCACGCGACAGTCGCCGGACAGGCTTTGAGTGATGAGAACGTGTGTCGCTTTGTGTGAGTGAACAATATACTTCCTCGGCCGATATACTGATCACGACTGGCCAATGTGAACGAGTCATATGTCGCGGGACATTGTCCAACAACTTTTGCAGAGACAACTACGTGAATGTCGAGCGATATGTCTCTGCGACGTGTCCCCTAGTGAAAACGCGGCTTTAAGATCTTAAAAGCTATCAACAAAGGACATACATAATTGTTTGAAGAGCGAAGAGATAATTATTTTTATTTTACAGTTTAAAATAAAAATATACTTAAGTGTTTCGTACTTAGCCTTATTGTTACGAAAATCTGTAAGGTTTCTCTCAAATATATTTATTTTAATGTGAATACCTAATCTTACTTTTATGATTAACTAATAAACATATTATAAATTTATGTATTATTTTGTGTCTGTATTTAAAATTATAATATTTTAAAATTATATGAGAACGGTAAGACTGTATATATTATATATGTGTTAAGTCCACATAAACATGTTTAAAAGTTAATCACAGCGTCCCAATTATTAAATATCACTTAAAATTCAATTCCGTGACTAGAAGGAGCAACGATGGGTTGATATATGATGGAGAGCGGCACCCCCCTCCTACCCGCCACATACCGATTCATTTGCATGCGGACCGGTACTCGTAGACATGTCAAAAATATGAAATTGCACATTTTTGCAATTATACTTCTTTAGGCGCGATATGAACAAATGATGAGAGTGAAATTTTAAGATGCGCGCGCATCACTGTAACACAAAAGTTACAGGGTGAAGTTGGTTCCTAAAATTTTCTGACGTTTGCGACATTCGCTTTTTTTTGGTTTCTTTGTCCATTATTAGGACGCACAGATAGTTCACTCACATACAGCTGTATTTGTTATAAATAATTTTAAGGATTTTTGCTTTGTTACACCAAAGAAGTATAACACCAGTGGGAGGCTCCTTTGCACAGGAAGCCGGCTAGACTATGGGTACCACAACGGAGCCTATTTCTGCCGTGAAGCAGTAATGTGTAAACATTACTGTGTTTCGGTCTGAAGGGCGCCGTAGCTAGCGAAATTACTGGGCTAAAGAGACTTAACATCTTATGTCTCAAGGTGACGAGCGCAATTGTAGTGTTGCTAAGAATTTTTGGGTTTTTCTTGAATTCTGAGCGGCACTGCATTGTAATGGATAGAGCGTATCAATTACCATCATGTGAACGTCCTGCTCGTCTCGTCCCTTATTTTCATGAAAAATAAAAATTCTTGCGTGCAAATAAATACACACACATTTTTTTGTGTTTTAATGCCATAACACGATGTCGCTAACCTTCTTATTCTTTTTTTTTAACAAATTAGAATATTCTAGTTTAATTATGTGAACTACCTGTAATAAAATAGTTTGCAAAACTTATATAATGATTTTGTGACAACTCTTGCATATTTTAGCGGTTAAAACTCGAGACCTTTGTAGATTTTTGGCGGCAGAATAAAGGTATTAATATTATACATATGGATGAAGCTTCCTAAACTAGGGTTTGACTATCGACCGTTAAACGTTGAAGTTTTGGCTGTCAAAATTGGTCTATTCTTGGATAAGATATTAAATCGTTGAGTAATTATTTTATGCTCGTCATCGATGCGGCACTGAAACCGACGTATTCTGTTTTCTGTGCAAGCGCTCTTCCACTGAGCCAACCGTTCGAGTGACGTCACGTTCATAAATCTTGATACGTATTCGCTCGGACCGCGAGAGGTCGCGGGTTCGAGTCCCGCACCGTTCATAAATTTTGTATTCAAATTTAATTTGTGTTATTAATCCCAAAAGTGAGGGTTACCGCTTTAAAATATTAGAAATTGTCCAAATCGGTCTATTCTTTTTTAGGACTTAAATCGTTACTACTGTGAGTAAATTTTATGCATTTGGTCTTTACCAAAGCACGCTATTGGTTTGGACTATGAAGCTCCTCGTCAGACCTGAAATTTAACCAGCCAAATCTAAAAGCGACGCAACTTCGAAGTTTGACTGTAACATAAACACTTGAGCGATGCATATTGAGACATGCCGACCCAATTATGTCAATTGAAAATTGCACAACAATATTGATGGTACCATTAAGATAATTAAAATAATATAAATATGTGATAGCACTGAATACATAAGCACTGCGCATTTTAAGTTGACATTTATTTACTTTTAAGTGCCATTACGAGATTTTTATTATAATAATTTCCTGCACACGCAATTGATGATTATTATTGCTGCAGAGAAATAATATATAAGTTAGTGCCTTCTTGGTACAAATCATGTCTCTTATCTTTATATATATATAATATAAATAGCGTGACACGTTCTTTGTCCGCGATGGACTCCTAAACTAATAAACGGATATTTACAGGGATTCTTCTTCATGGAGTGCAGTTTGGTACAACTTCAGAGATAGGATAGTTTTATTTTCAATTTTTGTTTTGTATGGACATATTTTCTATGAGAGAATTTAGTAACGCACGGTTTGACAGTTCGCTGCTGTGAAACAATTTCACTAAAACAACAGGGAGCATATTTTACGAAATAATTCTTGATGTTATCAAATGTTATTGACGAATTAAAGAAAACAGTATTTTATTTATTATGTACAGAACAACGTCTGTCGAGTCAGCAAGTATATAATAAGTTTGAATGTTTTTATGTAACAAGATACTTAAACACCCTGTAAGTCTTCTGTTGATAAATGATCACTGCCATGTACTCCATCAACACTAGAGGAAAAACATGAGCGTATCCCTTTTTCAAAAGATGTCTAGTTTGATGAATTTTCATCTATATTCGCAACATTTATGATTTTAACTATTCAATTCTGAAATAGTGCATATTGAGTTTTGAATGAATGTATTGAAAAGCATGTGGGAGGCTCCTTTGCAAAGGCCAGCTAGATTATGGATATGATTCTGTATTTTGTTACATAATGGAAGCCTAGTTTCTTTTTTTTATGGAAAGGAGGACAAACGAGCGTACGGGTCACCTGTTGTTAAGTGATCACCGCCGCCCACAATCTCTTGCAACACCAGAGGAATCACAGGAGCGTTGCCGGCCTTCAAGGAAGGTGTACACGCTTTTTTTGAAGGTACACATGTCGTATTGTCCCGGAAACACCGCACAAGGAAGCTCATTTCACAGCTTTGTAGTACGTGGAAGAAAGCTCCTTGAAAACCGCACTGTGGAGGACCGCCACACATCCAGATGGTGGGGATGATATCCTAACTTGTGGCGTGTCGTGCGAAGGTGGGATTCGGCGGCAGGAATCAGGTTAAACAGCTCTTCGGAACACTGTCCATTGAAATATCTGATGCGATATATAGATGTGGTATTCTTGGCAGCAATATGGTAATGATACCTATATAATAGAAAACCATTATTTATCAGGATGCCGGCTAGATTATGGGTACCAACCACAACAGCGCCTATTTCTGCCGTGTAGTGTTATGTGTAAGCATTATTGTGTTTCGGTCTGAAGGGCGTCGTAGCTAGTGAAATTACTGGGCAATCCGATCGAACGAGGCCGATCAGAATTTATGGGATTTTCAAGAATCCTGAGCGGCACTACATTGTAACGGGCAGGGCGTATCAATAACCATCACCTGAACATCCTGCGCGTCTCGTCCTTCATTGTCATAAAAATAAATGTATGACAGGTTTGATACTATTGGCTCAGGGCTTGGCAATTGAAGATTGTTGATCTATGTCTTTTCTAGTCAACCCGCAAACATATACTTGTAACAGCGCCGTTATAGCGGGACAGTGCCAAAATAAACTGGTGTATCCCTACTTATATTGTAAATATGAATGTAAGTTTGTTTGTTACGTTTTTACGCCAGAGCTACTAAGCCGATTTTAAAGAAATTTGGTACAGCGATAGACTAGAGCTTGGGAAAGGACACAGGCTACATTTTATCCCGGAAAAATCCATGGCTCCCGCGGTATTTGTGAAAATTCCAAAATTCACGTCTTTGAGCTGTAACTATACAAATAATAGGTTTAGTGCTATAGCAATCTTCCTCGAAATAAGATTCATATTATATGTTGGGAACGGGAGCGAAAACGGGAATCGGAACTGGAATAGGACGTGAGATAATCTTCAATTCCAAACTTGCTTATTATTTTTTAAGAACCGTTGATCTACGCAGACGCAGTCGCGGGCATCAGCTTATTTAAAATAATTCTTTTTACATACTATAACGTCATAATATCTTGAGAAAAAAAGTCTGTAGTTATATAACAAGTTGAATACACACCGCATGTCTAATAGTTAAAACTAAATTAAGTAGGTAATTACCAAAAGTTTGCATTGATATATTGTAACTGAAGTAAATAAATGCGAAAATTCACTGCCATTATTCGTTCTAGAAAGTAGAATATTATATAACCTTGTACGAACGAATATAAATTATAGTGTTCAATTTAAACGCACATTATTTACTTTTGAGTAATTACTTACTGCAAACGTAAAATATATTAATAAAGTCAAACAATCGAATGACCTATGTTAAGTGAGATCAATAACTCGGTAAAGGCTATGCGGAAACTGTGCCACGAATCGGGAGGATAATTATATTAACATATCAAGTTTCCCAATTACTTTCGCTTTTCACGTACAAAAGACTTCAACGACAACATTCAAGACAATTCCACATTTTAAAACGACTTCAAAAACGGAGGAGGTTCTCAATTCGTCGGTATTTTTGAAGTGAAAACTTCTTTAGCGGTGTTGAGCACTTTTTTTGGGATTTTTCTGAGAGATTTTTTTTTATAAATAGATATTTTTGATATAAATGAATATGGATATAAAAAAATGGTAAGATTATATAAAAAGTTTTTAAATACAAACTTTTTATATAATCTTACCATTTTTTTTATACTGGTAAAAAAGCAATTCGTAAGAAATTATTCTCTAACCATTCCAAATATTCAAAAATCCACAACATTAATGTTCAAGTTTTCACTTCTGCTGGCACTTTTTTTATGATGTTTCTTCAGAACTTTCGACTGTGTGAACCGATACCTAACCTAAACCGAACCGACTGGGTTATTGATAATTATTTTTTTATTTGAATTCTGGTGCTTCCCGTGTGGTCGGTGTGACCAAATTGGTGTCAATGTCAGCCAAGGTAGGTTTGTAACATTCATAGTTATAGGTGAGATGTGCTTGTGTCGCACGCGCAACGTGACGAGGCGAAAGGGGAGCGCGGAGCCACGACGGGAGGACACCGATCCAAATATAACAATAATTTGATTGACTTTTAGTAGTCTAGTAATATTACTTAAGAGAAGAAAATAAGTTCAATTATTAAGTTGTAGAAAGTGTTCCTATCCAGCCATTGCAAGCTGAATGGGCACCTAGCCAGAATGGGTGTCAGTGAATCAAACCTGTGCAGATTCTGCTGTGAAGCCGCTGAAGACCCCATACACATCCTTCTGGAATGCGAAGCGATTGCCAGAATCAGGCTGGGGTGTCTCAAAATACCTTCACTTAACGCATGTACGTGCCCTGTCTGGACCCTCTGAGGATCCTACGCCTTTTAAAAGTAATAGGTCTCGAGGATATAATTTAAATCTCAGCACAGTGACACGTATCCTAGTGAGTAGCTACTCTTCCTTAACTTTTGAGTTGAGGGTAGGCGCGTTAGCGCAAGCAGGTGGCACAATAGAACCTAGGATTTAAGTGCATTAAAATCCCCAAATCATAATAAAAAAATAAGTTTTAGAAAAAACGTAATATTTTTCTTTATTTTTAGTGCATATTATTTGGAATAGATTTTTTTTTAAGTCGGTTGATTTTTCTTAATTTTTTTTTAATATTGCTATGGAGTGAAGAGAGCTGTTCGTTCGATGTAGCTTACTTCGCGATAGGTGGAACAGTTGACTATCACCACTGAGCGAACGGTTTGATCCTCACCTGCCACGTACCTATGTGTCGTCGGTTTTCAAATTCATTAAATTATACATTTATTCCATTTATATAAATTTGCGTGGTCGTGTGGCCGCGGTATTCACATATCATCACATAGGTTCTGACTTACACATATCTCGCAGAAATTTATACGATTTATTAAAAAAAACCCGATTATATATTATATTTTCACGAGATTTTTTTTTAATATTATGTAAGACATTATATTTAAAAAAAACTTGTAAAGAGGCAAAACATCTAGCTATCAGAGATAATATCAGATCTAAATTGTCACAGATTCTTAATCAGTTACTCAATCGCTTTAGAAGCAAATCCTCACCAGTGGGAGGCTCCTTTGCACAGGATGCCGGCTAGATTATGGGTAACACAACGGCACCTATTTCTGCCGTGAAGCAGTAGTGTGTAAGCATTACTTTGTTTCGGTCTGAAAGGCGCCGTAGCTAATGAAATTACTGGGCAAATGACACGAAACATCTTATGTCTCTAGGTGACGAGCGCAGTTGTAGTGCCGCTCAGAATTCAAGAATCCAGAGCGGCTCGTCATATAAGAATAATTCACTATTTGATAAGAAGTATATCAAGAAAACTACAATTTTTTACCACAATTTTACATACTGTGTGCGACTGAGTATAGAAATCTGTGACATAATGAAAGGGCGTACGATAAGGTCAAATGGTAAATTCGGTTCCAATTAATATCAGTTTTATTTATGTAATAACTTAACATGTTGACACTTTAAGAGTTATTACATAAATCCGAGTTTAAAACATGTTTATTCCTGTCATGCAGCAAGGGCATTAATACCTTCACAACTATATTTACCTTAATATATATATGTACGTATACTTGAGACGGTCATTAGGCTAAGGCTGAGATATACAGCATACTAAGACTTTACTTACGTACAACTTAGATGATTGTGATAAAACCAACTTGATTTTTGTCTGTTGACTATATAATATTAATAATAATAAAAGACTTTATTTGCAATCAACAATTATGTGCAATGATTCCTTACCTAACTAATCTAATCTAACCTATATTTAAATTTTATTTATTTTTGTTTTTGTTTTCATTTGTAGGTAATTACTATTTACACCGGTAATTATTGGATATCTTGCCTTTCGGCATAGGTCTCCCGCAAACTTTTCCATAGTGAGAGGTCTCTTGCTTTTCTCGACCAGGTTGCATCTGCTACGTTTTTATGTCATCTCATATTAGATGGGATCTAATTCGTGGTCTGCCTTTTTTCCTTTTATGTTATCTAGGATACCATTCTGTAATGCTTTTTGACTTTTGTTTCTGATCATATGGCCTGTCCATCTCCATTTGAGATTTTTAGGTTTAGATGACTATACAAACGAAATAAAAAATTATGCTGATCTTACACTAAGCTATGTTACACGTGAGTAAAGTCTTAACAGAGTCTAAGTACCTACGCTCTATAGATGTCAGAGATCTATAGAGTGTATATTGACTATGCTAACGTAAAACTTAGCCGTGTGAAAACGCGAACTTGACTTTTGTATTGGGCTGTCTTACCTTAAGCTGGGCATAATTTCAGCTGTCAAATGTCTACAAAAACGAAATCAAAGAAGCTTACACTCAGCTTAGTTTTACGTTAGCAAAGCCAAAGTAGGCTCTATAGATCTCTGACATATATAGAGCGTAGGTATTAAGACTCTGCTAAGACTTTACTCCCGTAAAACATAGCTAAGGTTAAGATTAGCATAATCTCTTATTTTGTTTTTATTGTCAATTATCGTGTGGAATCATACTGAGGTTATGCTAAGGCAGTCGAATACAAAAGTCAAGTTTGTTTTATCACAATCATTAGCCGTTCCCGCCCGCTTCGTTGGGCGAATTTTAAATGGAAGGAACATTGGATTTCAAAAAATAAGTAGCCATAAACCTGAGCAAAGTCTGAGCAAAGTCTAAGTACTCTCTATAGATCTCAGCCTACGTAACCATAAAAGCAGCAGAGTTAATATAATATTGTTTGTAGCACTTACACTAATTCCACCTAAACATTTTCTAGTGACCTTCTCAACTGCTATTCGGCCATGCAGTTAGTAATTAAAATCCAAGATAAGAAATATTTCAACATCGGAAGTTTCAAAAGTAGCAGCTGAATTATATGAAGCTGACCCGACAGACGTTGTTCTGTATATAATAAATAAAATACTTTTTTTTTATGAATTTGTCAATAATATTTCATAACATCAAGAATTTATTATGAAAGCGGCATTTGTTGATTGTAAATTTACTTCTATAACTATACGAGTATTTACATGACTACATAAAATTATATAAAATTATTACTACTATAATATATAAAACTATCATTACGTGAAAGCGTACCAAGAATACTAGCAGCATTTCCGCTTTGGATAGCTAGGCTGATCCGTTGACCGAGATAGCTGCCAGCGCTTGGATTTCCAGTAGCCTGATTGAGGCGCGAAGATAGTACTTTGAACATTCTCCGCGCCTATGTATTATTTCGAAAAAATATGCTCCCTGTTGTTATAATGAAATTGTTTCGTGCGTCGATTAATTCTCTCATAGAAAATATGTCCATACAAAACAATTATTGGAAATAAAAAAAAATATGGGTCCCGAAACAAAATAAAACTATCCTAACGGAGAGGAGATGTGAACTGTGAGAGCTCGAAATAAAGTCATCTGTCAAGTCGTTACAAAAGATATACACGGTGAAACCTTATGGGTATACCATGCTTTGAACCAGACATTCCTTAAGTCATCTCTAATGACTATGTGAAATCAGAAATGAATTAGCATTAAATTTAAAGTACTTAGTTTTCGCAAATATGTACTATGCATCCCGCAACCCTTATCAGCTGTTTTTCTAACCTCTCTTTGACCTAATACAGATAAATAACGTAGATGTAACATAATACCAGATAATAGTAAAATGCCTACTATTCATTGCAGCTGTGAGGCATTTTATCTTCTCATTTTGCTATGTTTTTGCCATTTTAACTTGTTTAAGGAAGTGGAATTAGTGGTTGAAGAACCAAAATTAATTCTTTAACATTTAAACTATCGAAGGAAACATAGATTCTGGATAAGGCGCCGCCCGGCCTCACGCCTACATGCATATCCGATCACTGGACACGGCAATAAATGAGACATTTCCTGTCCTCTCCGCTTAATGCATTACCACCGAAGCTAAGCGGAGAGGGAATGTGAAAATAACGATATCTGATTGGTTATTAAATTATATCTCGTCTCTTCTCCGCTTTGGTATCCACCGGGCCTAATTACAGCTTGACGGTAGAACAGGCGCCCCTGTGGTCCCAATCTTTTTTATCCAAACGATTTGAGTTTTCTTTAGTGTTTATTCCGCTAATATTTGTCCTTAAACAATTCGACACGTGTTTCGCCTCTACACGAGGCATCCTCAGGACGTGTTGTCTCGCCAAAATCTGACACGAGACCCCATTTTTTTTTATTGTATAGTGGGGTGGGTGAGGGTTATTGAGGGCCAATATTTGTCTATAGAAAATTCGACACGTGTTTCGCCTTGAGTCTCGTGAAAAATTACGTTATTTGTAGTTATATTAACCGAACTTTAAAAACTTTAAACTGAATAATACGAGTTCAATTTATGATTTTTTAGTTACAACATATAAATATATATTTAAGATATAAATAAATAAAAATGGAAACCACTATCCGACTTATATGTAACTTTTTATTCTACATAATATATTAGTTTAGAGAAAAACAGTTATAACTAAGAGTGAATTTTCAAAGTCAATTTCAAATAATGTTTATTTAATTATTAAACTAAGCGCTTTTGAATCGTCCCTATGAATATTTATAATAAATTACTGAATTTTCCATATGTTCGTAAAATTTGAGCTCGTGAGAGGAACATACTAAAAACTCAACGGGTACTCTTTTCAAACAAATAGAGTATTTTATAATGGCTGTAATACACATTAATAAATTCGTTTGTAAGGTGCTGCATCCAATATATGAGTCGTGTTTAAACAATATTATATTATTTCATAAAAAGTAATTCAAGTATATTAATCCTAACTATCGTTGACTTTTCTGTCCCAATAAACTTATCGACGGTAACTCACCTTATCCGCACACGCTGTCTGTCAATAGGTTGATCTAGCTTACCAGCGATAAAAGTTTGTATGGAAATTGCAATTCACTCGTCAATATAAGGCGATAAGAATGACATATCGGGTATATTGGGACAGCCTCAGATTATTGACAGTTAATTACTGACAGTAGAAGGCAGTAATTTATCTCTATCTGTAGATAGTATATAGGGAAAGGCCATAAGTAAATTCATTCTTATTCTAACCCTTAAATTTACCATACAAATACTACCTACGTAGAGCTCTCATTTTCACCACACTCTCATCTTCTATCAGCATTCACCCCCCACACTACCACTACCAAAAGTGGGGGAATCAACATGCCTCAATAAACACTCAGACATTCCATATCGGAATCATTCTGTCAATCAAATTCAAATTCAAATATTTTTATTTAAAAAATAATATGAAAACACTTATTGAAAGTCAAAACCCCTTCGAAATTGAATGGTCAGACCTGAGAAGAACGGGTGCTAGAAACTCAGCGAACATTTTTTTTTTAATTTCGATATAATCCAATATCTAATTTAACTAGCTGACCCGACAGACATTGTTTTGTACATAATAAATAAAATACTGTTTTTTTTTTATTATCAATGATATTTCGTAAAATAGCTCCCTGTTGGTTTACGGCTGTTTTCAATAACGTTACGGATATATTGCTATCACCGTTTAATGACAAGATCTCATCTATCCATAGTTATTTCCAATATGGTTATAGTCCAATGCTATCTGTCGATAGGTTATTGAAATGTAAGTAAGCGTAAAAGGATAGATTTGTCTACCTCTAGTAAGTTAAAATAATGATAGATAGTTTATTGAAAACGACCGTTAATGAAATTGTTTCACACCAGCACTGTCAACCCGTGCGTCAATAAATTCTCTCATAGAAAATATGTCCGTAAAGAACAATTAATATTGGAAATAAAAATAATTATAGGTCCTAAATCGAAATAAAAACTATCCTATCTCTCAAGTTGAACTAAACTGCACTCCATGAAGTAATCCCCCTTAAAATCCATTGGTTTAGGAGTTGGTTTAGGACTGGAAACAAACATCAGGATACTCGATCTATATATATTATATTAAGACTAGCCTAACGGCGGTCGCTCCATTCCCAAACTGTGGTATCACTAAGAAAGTAATTTATGTTATAGTAATTAACTTTAGTTACTTTTGAATTTCGAAATACATTTTTAGAACATTCACATCGCCTCAAAAAAGATTTAATAATTCGAAAACTATTCAAAATAACCATTTATTGATGGAATGATTGGAACTTGTGGACGCTACGGTCTTCTTGGGTGTCATGTTAGATAAAAAGCTTCAGTGGGGTCCACATATTGTCCAACTAGCAGATAGACTCAGCTCTGTGGCATATGCTGTTAGAAAGATTAGAGAATACACGAATGTTGCGACCGCTAGATTAGAGTACTTCAGTTATTTTCACAGCATCATGACGTACGATATTTTACTGTGGGGTCATGCTGCTGACATTGATATAGTGTTTACTCTGCAAAAGAGAGCTGTTCGTGCTTTATATCAGCTTGGTTATAGACAGTCTCTCAATAAAAAAAATTAAAGAAATAAATATTATGACTGTTCATTGTCAGTACATTTATGAAAATTCACGTTCATAAAAATCGTCACCATTTTGCTCTTAATAGTGATTTTCATTATTATAACACTAGAAATAAGGGATTGCTTGTTACTAATTCTAGTAGGTACATACATACATAATAGCTTTAAGAGTAAATGTGTTCAGGCATTATCTATAAATAAATTTAAATGTTTTATAAAAAATGGCTGTTTCGTAAAGCCTATTACTCCACAGCTGAATATCTAACTGATCAGACAACCTGGGACTAGATTATGATTATTTTATAGCGATAGAAATGACTCTACAATATTGTATATTTTTATTGAAAAGAGCGCAAAAAAAGAATGCTGGGAGAGTTTCTTGCGCCGCTTCTTCTCTCTCAGAGCGCCATTTGTTTCCGAAGGGGTAGTAATATCTAGTATATAGAAATGACATCAAAAAGAATTCTAAAGGAATCAATTTTGAGAAAATAAATGCCTTTTATGCCTTTATTTTTCGTACAATCAATTTCGCAATTTTGGTTTATTGCTTTAAAATTTTAACACTATGCGCTAATCATATCATATTACTTTTATGTTTAATCAACCAATTAACCTTTAAAATAGTAGACGATAGAAAACATGTAGCGAGCTTAGTGGCGAAATGTATTCAATTTTGACACACTCATCCAACCAGACTGAAGTTTGCGTAATATTTTGATTTTTATACAGTCGTTTGAGATCGCTGTCCTTGATACGACAACATCGCAAACAATTTTATCCCAATACTCTAACACTTCGTTATTGCCTCATATCAAATTATTTGACGTAAGGATACATAGGTATATTGTTTCTCACATTTAACAAATAAATCCTCCAGGACAATGTTAGTATTGTTAATCTCCCAGGATTTACCTAGTTGCTGATGAATACCTACCTACCAACGAGATTTCCCCGCACATTCAGGTCAAGTTATTTTGTTTTAATCGCTAAAATAAACTCTAATTATGAAGCTATTGTCGAACACATTGTTCATTACTAACTTAGGTTTGTATATTGATAAGAATCAAATAAACAATTTAAAAATTAAATAGAAGAATAAGTATGCAAAAATATAAGATTCAATCGACTTCTTACAACATCAACAAAACAAATTTTTTGGACACATTTAAGTTCGGTTTGGTAACAGCAAATAATAAAATTAAACATTAATTTATAAGTACAACGAATAATGAATTCAATAGTTATAGAATTAAAAAATGTCACATCTAAATATTCGAGTAAAGCCTTTCTTTCCACAGCCTCTACGTGACGTAAAAGTATATTTGCGTAAATTCGTCACCTTGAGACGCGAAATATAAATATCACACGCCATGAACCTACTTATGAAGCCAAATAAAACAACAACTTATTATGTAAAGAAACCACACTTCACCTGCGTATCGTCCTGTTATCGCATGTCACAGGTTACACGAGATATTTCGTCACACACGAGCAGTTATTACACACGTGCAATCGATGCAAAGTTTACGCGGTAACTGACTGTCATGTCAAGTGTGAACGGAATCTACCTCTCACCTCCACATTACCTAGACTCACAGTTCACTTGTTACAGATATTTTACAATAAGTTCCGATAATTCCGGTTGTAGCCGCGGACTCGGAATCTTTAAGGGATTTACTCTGACTCGATACGTCATTCACACTATTTCGTCTAATTCTTTATTTAAATTAGCATCCGTTATGGTCTGATAGTTTATTAATTTTTTTCTATGGAAAAGGAGGACAAACGATCGTACTGGTCATCTGGTGTTAAAAGATCACTGCCGCCCACATTCTCTTGGGGAGGAAGTTACGCGCTTTTTTTGAAGTTACCCATGTCGAATCGACCCAGAAACACCGCACAAGTAAGCTGATTGCACAGCTCATTCTACAGCTGTGGTAGAAAGTTGACTGAAGAAAATCCGCACTGTGGAGGACCACCACACATCCAGATAGTGGGATGATATCCTAATTTATAGCATGTTGTGCGAAGGTGGAATTCGGCTGCAGGAATCACGTGAAACAGCTTTTCGAAACACTGTCCGCGATAAAAGCGATAAACACACTATGAAGCGTATGTAAAGCGCTAGAATGTGGGCCGGCTTGAAGTAGTGCCGTGCTCTATTTATTACGCCCAGCTTCTTCAAAGCCAATTTGGATTTGCCCTTGAAATAACCGCGTAATTGGTAATCGCTCGAGATTTCGAGACCCAGTTTTGACAGGTGCCGAGGTGCTGTTGAAGAAAGGTGATACGACAAATGGGGGTTTCTTAGTGGTAAACGAACAAACTTGAGTCTTGTGGGATTGGACAAGGTTCATTTTAATCCCATTCCGCGACCCTCTCAACTGTCAATCAGATGAGCCATCAAATAATGCTTTTTTTTAAGGAAAAGGAGGACAATGAATGAAAGGAGGATCTAAAGAAAATTATTATATAAAATAAATAACAGATATAACACGCGTTTCAATACTTTAAAAGCTATATTTTTGCAATGTGTTAAACTCGCGTTAATCAAAGAAATTGCTGTACTTCGTTTTGTATCATGTTTTTGATTAATTAATATAATCATTAAAGTAATATTGGACCTCATTATATTAATTGGCAGAACTATACGACAGAATACTAACAAACCGCAAATGTTAACGGCATGCCTTTATCAAAGCCGATACTCTTCGATTCGATCTAATGATCTTTTAAATTAGTTCATTTACTACGTTTAGAAGAAAATTATCTTCTATATAAATATGTATATAATGAAAATGATCCTTGTTTGAGGTTTGAGGCTCAATCACGTATAAACCACTGATCGTATCGACATGAAACTACCACCATTCGATGTGAAATTTATCCTAGATCGTTTATGGCTACTTATTTTTCGAATTCCAACATTCATTTGACGTTTGTTTGAATGCACTAACTCACGAATAGTATAGATAGGCTATCTACGATTAGACTTATCTAACTATAAATATTGATATGTGTGACGTAAGTATTAAGAAAAAGCCCTCCCGAACTGCTTTCTCCGCGTTAGTGGTAATGGATAATTCTAGAATATTTGTATCCAAATGCAAAAAGTATTTATAATTGTTTTTTGCTTGGCCGATATATGTTGAACAGAACAAATACTGAAAAATTTAAATTTATAAAATATGTGCCATCTCATTCTCAAAAAAGGGATTTTTTTAATCTGTTAAAAATAGCTGTCGAATGACTTTACAAATTTCTCTGCGTTCAATTTGTGATATTGGCAATTGCTTCTTATTCGCTAAACAATAAAAATTTGCTTTCATTTTCTTTGTAGGTAATAAAGTAATATATTTTACTGGAGAGAGTGCAATTTATCTACTCGGGTGTATTGATACCCTCGCCTTAGCGCTCATGTTTCCAAAGGTATACTTGCAGGAATCGCTAAGATTTTCCCCTTGTTAATTTATTAGATTTCTATTTTATTTATTTATTTTTATGAAAATATGTCATGAGACGAGCAAGACGTTAAGCTGATGTAGTTGATATGCCCTGCCCATTACAATGCAGTGTCGCTCAGGATTCTTGAAAAGCCCAAAAACTCGGAGCGGCTCGTCACCTTGAGACATAAGATGTTAAGTCTCATTTGTATATAATTATATTATTATTATAATCATATCATTTCCTAGAAATTTTAAATTTATTTACATTTAAACTCTGCAACGAAATGGTGAGACTAATAAACATATTCTTGGTTAAAATAAAAGGTGCTAATTTGCGAATAGCATTTAAATAACATTTAAATATTCGGGTTGTCTATTGTCTGACAAGTTTATATTCACAGAAATTCTTTTGCAACACGTTCATATGTGTTGTAACGCTAATTATAAATTCACTAATTAACGAATAAATGTCACCATTAGCAAAAGACTCCAACGCGTTTGAATTATTACACAATTTGTTTTATTTAATGTAACGGCCGATGAATGACAGTTGTGTAGAAATTTTGATTGGATTTTAAAAAAGAAAATATATATTATGATGGAGCAAGGCTGGTCACATGGTCAGGATTTTCGTGGTTGTCCATTTAACACGACAAGTAAATTACAGAAACTTTTTACTTCATAAAGCCCTTACTTTATATTAGTAACAAACCTTAGAATAGTAATGGTAGGTACAGTTCACAAGGTCTTATGATTATGTAATAAGAATATGGTGTTCCCGGCAGGCTTGCGACACAACCGCCTCGCTCGATAGTTCTTCCCTGACTGCCCGCTCGGCGCTTGCCCGGCGCTTGTTTTCGATCGCACTTGCACCGCATTCCGATCACACCCGAGCCAAGACGAATATCCAAAAAAAATAAGTTGTTTTACAAAATTACATAATTAACTCACAGTTTCAAAGCACGTTTCTGCCAACGCTTTCGAGTTTTCCCTGTCTTTGCTTTTGGTCATCCAGTCCGATCACAACCGTCTAATGAATAGGTCTACCCATCTTTTTCTTTGGCAATCTCTTGAATTTACTTTACGTAATGGGATCCATTCCATGATTTTCTTTACCCATCAAGAATAAATATTTCTCATAGCGTGAAACTTTAAAGACAATAAGATAAATTTGCAAGTTTCAGTAAATAAAAAATGTTTTGATTATGCATTGCAATACCTACTCCAACTACTTACTTCTTTCTTATTTAATAGACTAATAATTTTTTAACCGACTTCAAAAAGGAGGAGGTTCTCAATTCAATCGGTATTTTTTATGTATGTACACCGATTACGCTGAGATTTATGATCCGATTTACGTAATTCCTCTTTAATTCGATGCGGAATAGATGCCATTTGGTCCCATAAAAAATACCATTTTACAAAGTTTGGCCCAGTAGTTTTATTTTATGAAAATGTTTGTCAACGTGGATGATATAATTGTTTTTTGTTTACGGCTTTTTTAGGAGTTTTCATTCAGTTTGATTATACATATATTATTATAAACTGACACTAAAAACTAAAAACAGAACTGCGTTTAAAAAAAACGGCTTCAAAAACTTAAAAGTATAAAAAGGTAATATTATTAAAGGTAATTGTTTAGTTATTTTATACTTATCAGTGTTTGATGTCTTTTTTTTTAGACGCAGTTTTTTTTGAAGACCGATACCTTTCTGTGATTATCTTATATGTATATAATTATGTATCTTTTGAAACGGTACGAGATACGGTACAAGAATAAGTAGCTAATAAGCTAATTAAGTGTTTAAATAGGAAACAATTGAGCGTAATAAAGTTAACGCATAAATTATACACGCAATTACAAGGTCCACAGAGTAACACAGTTCAGTCTATAGACGTATAGTATGAAATGTCCAACTGAAGGTTACGTCGAAGTTTCGTTTGTCTGTGGTCCATTGTCATTTATAGTGACAAATTATAATTATGCATGGTTGGGATTTCCTTACTTCCGCGATAGACACGGGGTTTTCTAGCTATGGAGGTGTCGAGACTCGCGCGTTTTTGTAGCGGCCGCATTGAGCCGGAGGTTCTTTTTTAATCGAATTCTAGGTTTATCGTTGAGTAATAACTGCGGATTAATGACGTTAATATGAATTTAGTTTGATGTGATTTCATTTCGATGACGTAATTTCAGTTACTAAATAAATGATGAAAGAATTCTGCAGTGATAGATAGATACATCTAGGTCTTTATCTGAAATGTTGGTAGTGTGTGTATAAGAGATAGACATAGACATATTTTTCATTCACATTACACAGATATGTTTATACCAAGCTCTGAAGTACCGATCGGTGGCAGATCACAGCCCTGGTTCGATGCGTCAGTTAAAGTAGCATCTGACTGCAAAAAACAGACGTATCGTACTTGGGTTGCGGCGCTGGCCTCAAAGGATCCCAACTGCAAAGTTCTAAAGAGGAAATATAAGCGTGCCTCCAGATTCTTTAAACGGCAAATCGCCCGTGCGTAATCGAAGCATGTTGTCAAAATCGGCGAGGAGCTTTCCAGTTACTCGACTGGAACACACAAGTTCTGGTCGTTGTCAAAAGCTTGTAAGTTAGTTGTAGTGCTCTTGGTAACTTCAACCAGCTGTCCCTGCTGCGTTGCACATGAGGAATGCCACCCTGGCCCATACGGCAAAAGAGAGAGACGACCTTTTGTACGGTCTTTTTGCCTCCAACTCGACTCTTAATGACAACGGAAAAACACCACCGACCATCCCGTGGTGTCAGGGCTCTATGCCTGAAGTACAGTTCAGACAGAAAACTGTTAGGCGAGCTCTGTTTTCGTTGGACGTCAGGAAGTCGAGCGGGCCGGATGGCATTTCTCAAATCGTACTTAAAACGTGTGCCCTTGAGTTGACGCCGATGCTAACATGTTTATTCCACTTTTATTCAAAAGGCGTAGTCCCTGACTCATGGAAATAGGCCCTTGTCCATCCGAACCCCAAAAAAAAGGAGACAGTTCGGATCCGGCAAACTACAGGCCTAAAGCTATTACCGCCAGAATTATGGAGAATATAGTTAAGCTCTTGGTATACATAGAGGGTTACCAGTTATCAACGACCGACGGTACGGCTTTCGCCATGGTCGGTCGGCAGGCGATCTGCTGGTAGGTATACTTAACAGATAGATGGGCGGCGGCTATCGAAAGCAAGGGGGAAGGCCTGGCAGTTCGCCTAGGTATACGAAGGCCTATGATCGTGTATGGGACAAGGATTTCCTCTCAAAACGAACGCTTGAGTGCCCCAAGGCTGTGTGCTATATCCCACGCTATTTCTTCTGCATATCAATGATATGTTGGACACCTCCAACATACATTGCTGTGCAGACGAAACCACTGGAGATGTCGTATACACGGGCCATACAGGTCTCTCTCGGGAAATCGTCGACCAGTGCCGGGTGAAACTTGTGTCTTCTATCGAGTCCTCTCTCGAGAAGGTCGTGGAATGGGCTAAATTGAATCTTGTCCAAGATTGCGCTGTTACCACTACAAATACCCATTTGTCTTTCCGAACAGCTGTTTCACCTGATTCCAGCCGCCAAATTCCACCTTCGCACGACACGACCGCCATACATCCATACATTTATCACGGGGAGTGTTCCGAAGAGCTGATTAGCCTGACTCCTGCCACCGAATTCCACCTTCGCACGACACGCCATAAATTTGGATATCATCCCCACCATCTGGATGTGTGGCGGTCCTCCATAATGCGGTTCTCAAGGAGCTTTCTTTCACGTACTACAAAGCTGTGGAATGAGCTTCCTTGTACGGTATCTCCGGGACGATAAGACATGGCTACCATCAATAAAAGCGCGTACACCTTCCTTAAAGGCCGGCAACGCTCTTGTGATTCCTCTGGTGTTGCAAGAGAATGTATTATTATTATTATACATCTTTTGTTTACGGCGAAGATTGGAAAAAATAGAACCGTCAGCTCTTTATTAAAAAAAATATAATGTAAATTGCAACCTCTAAAGGTGTGAACTATGAATCGCAGTTTTTACTAGCTTTGGTCGATAGGTTTGATTGTCAGGAAAATAATCTCATAGGAAATAAGGAATTATACGCGGACGAAGTCGCTGGCAACTGCAAGTATATTAGGTACCTACTTTTAATATTATTTCATAAGAATTCATAGACTTAGACTAGGATATTCGAAATTAAAGCCGGTTCACATGGAACGAATTTATCTAACTATTGTTGCTTTAAAAATTAAAATGAATCCCCACGAACACATTCTGTCAATATATTTTTGTGTGCTGATTTGTCTGTTTCGTTTACAGGCTTTAACTTCAAGACCGATGATTAGGTATAAAAAGGATACAGAATTTTTCGAAAATTAAATATAAATATTTCCGAGGGATCACGTTACGAACGCGAATTAAAAGCGAACGATGTCATGGACAGAACGTGATGATTCATTATATTTGTGATGGTTTATGAAAAATTTAATTAGAGTAACATTATCGAGGGGAGGTCTTGAAATAAACTCGTGAATAGTAAGCGTAAACAAATAACCAAACACATAAAATAAGCAAATAATGTTAAAGCGTAAATAAATAGAAATCGATTATTTCCGATGTGTTGAATATCATTCAACAAAAGCATTGAAGCGACAAAAGTTTGTGTGAAAAATTTTCGCTTCTAATTCATTGGTAGTATGTCAATTAGGGACGAGGCGAGTAGGACGCTCAGCTGATGGTAATTGATAGGCCCTGCCCATTATTCAGGATTCAAGAAAAACTTAATAATTCTGAGCGGCACTACAATTGCGCTCGTCACCTTGAGACAAAGATGTTAAGTCTCATTTGCCCAGTAATTTCACTAGCTACAGCGCCCTTCAGAGCGACAGTAATCAGAAAGTAAGTAAGCAGAAATAGGCGCCGTTGTGGTACCCATAATCTAGCCGGAATCCAGTACAAAAGAGCCCTGGTAAAAGTGCCCAATTCAGACATTTTCGGCTTTGTATTTCGATTTTTCCTTAATAAATTTCGTTCAGATATATAATTTAATCTTAATAGTGAACCATCCCTAACAAAAGTTCTGATTTTGTATTAGAGCAATTTTGACTATGTTATCGATTATCGATAGTAAATATGACAATAATGTTAAATACCTTATTACGGCAAAATATATCCTGCTTTATTATACACTAGCTTACCCGGCAAACGTTGTATCACCACAAAAATAAATAAAAAAATGCAAAAAAATGTCCTTCCCGCAATTTTTAAATCTGTGATATATTTTATGCTGTAAAGGGCCATATAGATCTATAATAAATCAACAATGTATTTAAGGTTTTTAATCAGATAAGGATTAATGTTGTATTGGTTAAAATCGCTTCATAAATTAGCCATTATTTGTCGTAAAAAGTAAATGACAAAAAAATATTATTGTGGGATATCCATAAGAGATAAGCATATACCATAGCGGAGTTTTCTGTAGACCTTTCCAATGTGTACAATACTTAGTACATTATTTTGATAAATCTCGTAGGGTTCAGCCTGCGATTCCAATGTAAGCGGAAAAAATGTAATTATTTACGACATCACATTAGAAACCTCAAAAATAACAGTATTTCTCCACTATTTAATGGATGTTATTAACCATATGTACCTTCATCTTCAACCACTCTATCTATTAAAAAAAACTGCATCAAAATCCGTTGCGTAGTTTTATAAGTTGCGTAGATTAAGCATACATAGGGATAGGGATAGAGAAAGCAACTTTGTTTTATACTATGTAGTGATTACGCACAATTACAATTAAATAACCTTATGCAAAATATTATTGTTGCTATAGACTATAATTACAGTTACTACAAGCTATGAGAAAACTATTTCATAGAACAGGAAAGTAGTTTAACCGGTCTTCAAAGATCAGGTTACTAATTGACCTGTGCTTCATTGTAAGTGAGAGTACATAAATAGTTTTTGTTGCGTTCTTTGAAATGTTGTATCACAAGTATAATGCAATCTGAAAATTATATGGTGCATCTAATAATTGTTTGTATGTATGTGTATTTATATTTTTTTATAGAATAGGGGGACAAACGAGCGTACGGGTCACCTGGTGTTAAGTGATCACCATCTTGCAACACCAGAGGAATCACATGAGCGTTGCCGGCCTTTAAGGAAGGTGTACGCGCTTATTTTGAAGGTACCCATGTTGAATCATCCCGAAAACACCGCACAAGGAAGTTCATTGCACAGCTTTGGAGTACGTGGAAGAAAGCTCCTTGAAAACTGAACTGTGGAGGACCGCACACATCCAGGTGGTGGGAATGATATTCTAATTAGTGGCGTGTCGTGCCAAGGTGGAATTCGGCGGCAGGAATCAGGTGAAACAGCTCATCGGAACACTCCCCGTGATAAATGCGGTGGAATATATATAAATATATATGCCGAATTATCTGTCGGTTTTACTGTAAACTTAAGTACTTTCTAACTCAGAGCATACACCCACCGCAAAGGCTGTGACTAAGCTCAATAGATTGCCGAAATAGTATTGATAATTTATATAGTTTTGAAGTGAAAACTTCTTTAGACTGGCACTCGCTTGAACGTCACTTATTTGACAGGAATTTAAAAGTAATACATAAAGAAGTACTTAATTGGATTGTTCTTTGTCACACGCCGCCATAGGCATACTTAACAGGCTGTATGTGTTCATTTTATTATCATTTCATGACACATGTCTACATGATGTACTAACTGCATAATATGCAAGAGGCATTAATCATTTCGTATGATGTAGGTAGGCCTTTACACTCGATTTATGTCAGTATTTACAACGACTAATTGCTTCGCTCGATATCAATTTATGTTCAATGTTAAGACCATAAAGTATGATTAATGCAAGTCCGCCACTATTTTCGAATATTAAAATACGTTTTTATTAATAAAAAGGCGGTAAGTTTTAAAAAGTTCTGATTTTGTACGTGGGTGACACTGAAAGTTTTTGAACTGGCCAGTTAGAAACATTGCTAATGGAAACTTTTTTCGATTTCAATTTTAGAACTCATTGGTAACCTAATGTAGTATATTGCATTCATTTGTCATTTGTTAATGTTAAGACCATAAAGTATGATAAATGCAAGTCCGCCATTATTTTTGAATATTAGAATACGTTCTTATTAAGAAAACGGCGGTAAGCGTGTCTGATAAAATAAAAAAACAACGTTATTAATAAAACGTTTTATATTTCGAGTTATTTATTTTAAATTCCACATTTTTCAAGCGAGATATATCCATTGATATAAACGTATATGACTACTCTGTTACAGGCTAGCGAAGCTCTCTATAATTCACTCGATTGTATGAAACGTGCAGTCATTGATAGATTGACAGATGACTGCTATAATCTTGTAAAAAACCTATTCACAAGATTGCTGTTTTTTTCGGGTTCAAATGTCATAAATAGCATTAGAATGTCCGTGGTCGTACTTCATTAGCATCTGCTGTGCTGTCAGTTCATGAGGGATCCAATGACAACAAAGTTTCCGAACTTTCAATTCTTCGTGTAAAATTTTCTGAATTTGGCTGATTCCAATCCCCAATAGTTTTTGAATTGTCTCAGAGGTAATCCGCGGGTTTTCTTCAATTAGCCGCTTATCAGTAGCCAAATTATTTTCGTTGACGTTAGTTGAAGGACGCCCTTCATAAAATTCGTGATGTAAAGAAACCCGACCTCTCTCAAATTCAGTAAACCATCGCCTTACGGTGCTCGTGCAAGAAGCTTCTCTCCCAAAAGCATTTTGAAGACGAGCGGCACAGTCTTGCGGAGAGAGAGAACTTTTAAAATCATAAAAAATCATCGCTGTTTAATCTTTTCGACTTAATTCCATTTTCGTTTCGTACGTAGAACTTTTGAAAAACAATTGACAAATGATTTCCCGCCAATTGTTTTTTTTTATTACTAAGAAGGTTGCAACGTTTCAAAAAATATTGCATTCGAAATTCAAATAGTTCCAATTAGACAGAAGAGCAAAACTTTTAGTGTGCCCCATGTATATACATCACTTTTACACAAATTATCTTGCCCCAAACAAGGCATAGCCTGTACTATGGGTACAAGACAACGATATATTTAATACAATATACTTACTTAAACATACATAAATACATATAAACATCCATGACTCGGAAACAAACATCCATATTCATCATAAAAATGATTGCACCTACCGGGATTCGAACCCGGGACCTCCTAAGCATTACTATAAACAATATGTTAAATAGAAAATAAATAAATACACAAACGTATAGTATAAATATATGCAACAATATAGTATAATAATAATTTTCTTTTTATTATTTTTTCCAGTTCAGATTGAAAATTCATGGCTAAGACAGGGATACAACAATAAACAAGGGATAAAACTTGAAACGTTTCAAATTCTCATAGAATTTTTTTACCGATTTGATTCTTCGATTCTTCTTCTTTGATTTTGTTAAAAGTCTTTTGAGACGGTTCAAATCTCAAGCGATTGAGCAGTTGGTCAACTAAATTCTCTGCTTATGAACAGATTATTAACTCGTGCTGTTTTAACCATGTGTGTTTTGTATGTGTTTGTAAAAGAATTGGCTGTAATGATGATGAAGAGAGTGTCACTTCTTAGAAGTCTACCATTGAATTGAGCTGTTTAATAACATTTATTTAAAGTAGCATTTCGCTAATTCAGAGGCCACTTGGCAAAAGGCCTCAGTTAATCCGCTCTATGTCAATTTTGCCAAGAGGCCTACTAGGATTCTAAACACATCCTTCTGGAATGTGAGGCCATCGCCGCAATGAGGGCAGGTTTTTTTATGTAAATAAGGAACGAGACGAGCAGGACGTTGAGCTGATGGTAATTGATACGCCCTGCCCATGACAATGCAGAGCCACTCACGATTTTTTAAAAACCCAAAAATTGAGACAACCTTGAGACATAAGATGTTAAGTCTCATTTGCCCAGTAATTTCACTAGATGTGGCGCCCTTCAGACTGAAACACAGTTTGCACATTACTGATTCACAGCAGAAGTAGGCGCCGTTGTGGTACCCATAATCTAGCCGGCATCCTGTGCGAAGGAGCCTCCCACTGGTTGCTTCAAGGCCTTCAATATCCAGGCAGAGGAACCTACCCCACCTGTGACTACTGAAGATACTGCGCCTCTTAAGAATTGAAAAAATTGCCTGGAGGGTGTGATTAAGATATAAATTGAATTCTGAATATATAGATAATAAGAAAAAAAAACGTGGGCAACGTTTAGAGAATTTTTCCCTAACTGCCTCATCATAATAGCATAGTCATCGCTAGGGCGTGCGACCAAGTACACGTAGGGGGCACAATTAAAGATCAACAAATTGAAGTACTTATTTCCCCAACAACAATAATAATAATAATAATGTAGCACTGGAATCTTGATGTAAAAATAAGGAGTATAATGGTTGTTCTAATCAGTTTTCACTCTATTAAAATCTAACCGTTCGATTACTCCGACAGGCATCAGAGTTCATTGCCAATGACCCATATTGTTGAGTAGTCTAATAAGAAAAAAACAACCGACTTCAAAAACACTATTCCAAAACAATAGATATAATATGCACTAAAAAGTATAAAAATAATTGCGTACTTTTATACAATCTAATTCTAGTTACGATTATTGTAATTTTTGAAATTTGCTATACGTATGTATAGCAAATTTAAGACTTTTATGATTTTTCTCATGAACGCCATTGTCAGATCTGGACCAAAGGACCACATGGGAAGCACCAGCTTTCAAATAAAAAAAGAATTATAAAAAATCGGTTCACCCAGTCGAAAGTTTTGAGGTAACAAACATAAAAAAAATACAGACGAATTGAGAACCTCGTCCTTTTTGAAGTCGGTAAATAATATTTGTAGGATAAGAACAAACAAAATAAGTTTAGCTAGACTTAAAATTATTCTGTGTAATATAAAAGGCTTACAACTTTTAAGTTTTTTAAGAGATTGGAGAGTTCGTAATACGTCTTCGTGAATAACGATGGGCCGAAACACATAACCGCGTAGCAGCACCGCGCCGTTGAGATCGGCAGTGGCGCCACTGCCGTTTTTAGTTTATTTGTTTTTGTATGAAAGTTTGTAATATATTCACACAAAATCTACTGGACCGATTTCAAAAATTCTTTCACCATTAGAAAGCTGCTTCTTGTGACATAGGCTATATCATTTTCAAAAAAAAAATAGGGAGCCCTGATAAAAATGATATAACCCAATTAGTCATCAAAAAATTTATGATCGCGTGCGCTGCGGAAACTATTGATGATAAAATAAAAAAAAGTTGACAGAATTAAAGAGCGTATCAATAACTCCAAAAAGTTCAAAATACTAATACGTCCAACTATTGTAGTTATGCCACTATAACTACTTTTTTACATTTTAAAAGTTGATAAAAATGCCGACAATAATCAATAAAATTTATTAAATATTATTCATACCTCTGTATTAATCCTTATCCCATTTAATGATATTTTATTAATGACCGTATTAATACCTGTAAAATTCTTTTTAAATTATTAAAATCGGATATAAAATATCAATTTTTAAATGTCAATCTTAAGAAAATAATGCAATAATAACAACGCGAATAAAACTTTAATGCACGTAATAGTAAAAAAATAAGGACTCCGTGTCACCTTACATAATAGTGTAGCACCAAAACAAGTAGATTAACGTGCATAAATAAATAGTAAATACATAGCCCCACGCACACACTTACACTACTACAGGCCGATAAGCGGCCATTATGAGAATTGTCATCGTCTGTGACAGATCAGTTTGCGTCTCAATAAAATATTTTTAAAATGCCGTTGTGCGTTGTGAGAAAGTGTAAAAACGATACAATATAAGTATTTGTGGCATACGCTCGCATTTATACACTCGTATGATTATTTAAGGGAGAAAAAATTGTGTAAGTATCCCCCGTAACCGCACACACACTAGCATAACGGTGCTTCACTTGCTAATATCACGGCGCGGAGTCCTCCTTTTTTCACTCGTCCGTGCTTTAATGTTAACAAAAATAAATCTACAGTCCGACTTGATAGTAGACTTTCCTTTAGCACGAGATCGGTAAGTACGCAAGTTAAACCGCGGGACATTGCTAGTATTGTATTAAGTATATAATAATATAACTATATAATAAATATAACACGATAGTATATAATATCTATAACAAAAAGTGTTGATAATGAACAGAATAATAGATAATTATTCATAACACGAGATATGGCTTGTGTTCCGCGTCGAGTTATGAATTATTTAATCCGTAAACCGGCCGTTCGACTTGAGGAACCTTTTCATATTAAGTGATACAACTACAATATAGCAGCTTTTTCAGTAAAAATAGCTTTAGCTTATTATGACACGGTTCTATATAACACAACTCGAATTGGTCACCTGTATGTAATGCCAACACGATAAATGTATGAATCCGGTAGCCGGATTAATTGATCAACCAAGAAATTCATACCATTCTTTGTCATACAACCTTGTATGCATAAATTATATTTTATTGTGTATCAGTCTCTAAGTCTGCGAATTCGATGTCGCTTTATGCCGTTCACTTGGAAACAATTTCCGTTATTAACAAGCCGAGTAACCTTTCAATTTTAATAGAAAGGACAGGATTAACAATTATTGCTTCATGTTTATTTGATAATTAGGTACTTGAGAATGAGTGGTTTAATAATTGACTAATGTCTAACTGTGACTAATAAATACTAGACCAGTGCTGAAGCCTTTGAAAATGATAAAAAATTGAAAAAAAATAGTAGGATGAAACCTATTGGAAACAGAAAAGAATATAACAAAAATGAAAGGAAAAATAATTTACGGGCGATCTAAAGGGGTCGGGAAATCGAATCTGTTATAGGATAAAAAACGGCTTATCTCGATTTCCGCCAAAACTGGAAAAAAGTTAAATGGCAAAGTAGGTAATTATTAGATCTACAAACTTTTTTATCACTTTTTTCACATAACCTCAAACAGTATGTGAAAAATTTAAAAAATACAAGTTTATCGTTTTTTATTTTTATCTTTTACATTAAAACAATCACGAAATTTGATAAAAATTACCTTTTTATGTCATACATCTTATTATAATTTTTTCGACCCTGGTCTATACGATCAAGGAATGATTGTTGTTCTCGCCTTAGGCTGGGTTCACATACAACTAACGATGGCCAAAGACTAACGAAAGTAAGTAAACGAGTGTATAGAGAAGAGAAGAAAAGGTAAGTCGCGTTTTAATGGCTTGCTATCACTGTCGTTCGTCATATATGAACACAGCCTTATAGATCGCCACTGTCTGAAGATTATTTTAACGTGAAGAGGGGATGGATGTAGTATTTAGCATTAATAAAAGAAATATATACTATGAGTTGTTATTTTCGAGTTGCCAGATATTTCAATAATATATAAAGGAGCTAATAACACGAGAACAGACTTGAATTTGCATTGACTTCACACTCACATCAGCCTAACGAAACTCTCTAAGAAAAAAGCGATTCACTCGATTGTATGAAAGTACAGTGATTGATAGATTGACAGATGACGGCTATAATCTTGTAAAAAAATGGAGATAGCCGAAATTCACTACGTTTAGAGCAACTGACCGCTTTCAAAACTTAGCCGGATTATACTTCGTCGCCCTATTGTAATTACTATTTAAAACTTATGTCAAATCTCATTGCACGTTTCATATTAAACTAAAATTCAATTTTTATTTAGGCAGCCCAGTCATTATATTACATAGTATTTACATCCTCTTTGACTCACATATTTCTGTGTCTGTAGGGAGAATCGTCGATTATTACAGTTTTGCGTGGTATTTACTGAGCATTAATATGAGACGGATTTGGACGACCGAACTAGAAGAGACATTTCTGGAATATTTTCAATCGAACCGATTAGTAAAGTCCTGGAATGGTGACCACGTACCAGAAGTCGTGGTGTTGATAGGCCCCCCAAAAGATGGACCGACGATCTGGACAATATCGCCGGAGTAGGTTGGTTGATGAGGGCAGCGCAGGCCCGATCGTCATGGCGATCTTTGGGGGAGGCAGCTCCAGCAGTGTACGACTTCCGACTGAAAACGAGAGTTCGTATTTCATTTCTCCAGGCAAATCCTAACGTGTTAATTTGCATTCAGAGCCAAGCGATGAAATCTATGCTAGAATCCTGATTGTAGGAAGGAATTCAATATACGTCGAAGTGTCGAATATAATATAATATGCTCGAATTGTCGGGGACCCAGTACTCTGTGAACGGCTGGATCACTTGGCGTTGCGTAGAGACGTCGCTTCATTGTGTGTCTTCTACCGCATTTATCACGGGGAGTGTTCCGAAGAGCTGTTCAACCTGATTCCTGCCGCCGAATTCCACCTTCGCACGACACGCCACAAGTTACGATATCATCCCCACCATCTGGATGTGTGGCGGTCCTCCACAGTGCGGTTTTCAAGGAGCTTTCTTCCTCGTACCACGAAGCTGTGGAATGAGCTTCCTTGTGCGGTGTTTCCGGGACGATATGACATGGGTACCTTCAAGAAAAGCGCGTACACCTTCCTTAAAGGCCGGCAACGCTCTTGTGATTCCTCTGGTGTTGCAGGAGAGTGTGGGCGGCGGTGATCACTTAACACCAGGTGACCCGTACGCTCGTTTGTCCTCCTATTCCATAAAAAAAAAAAAAGAACGTCGTCCGAGAATAAAATATAATTATCTTTACACTATCATTAATTCACCTATGAATGAGACGAATAAAAATAATAGTTTTAAAAAAGCTTAAAAACACGCTTTGTATAAAATTCAACTAAAAAATAGAAAATAAATGTTAATAAATTTAAATTGAAAATAGTGTAAAAAAATATATTTCATTATAAACAAAAGCGTGGGGTGTAGAAGAATTATTATTTTAATAATATCTTAAAAAGCACCCCACGCTTTTTTTTACATAGATTTTTTTTTTATTATTAATTAGATACTATAATTTTGTGGAACTGTCTTGACATGTCGCGCGGTTCCTTTGTAGTTTACAATAAATTACTAGATGGTGCTTATTAGTGATTTATTTATTCTAAAATTATATAAATTG